>LR753912.1:0-71681 GCA_902729485.2 Mus minutoides
GCTCCAAAACTGTGTAGCAATATACAGTGTGATCACTTTCTCCAGGACCACCGGCTTCCAGCTCTAAGAGCCTAGAATAAGAGAGTTACAACACAAGATGCTTCTTGCTGGGTATTTGAAAATCAAAATAGACATGTTTTTGTAACTTTATTCTGGGACCCGCCCTTCCAAACCACAAGATTCTTGTGCTGGCTTACACTCTATCTTCACCTTTTCCAAAACAACTTGTGAAAGTTCAAGTCTATAAAATTCCCTCGTTTCTGAATCAAACCAGCTGTGGCACCGACACGGAGCACTCACCACGCTGGCCTGGAGTAGTGGCGCACACTTTTAATCCCATCATTCGGGCTGGTGAGATGGCTCAGTGGGTAAGAGCACCCGACTGCTCTTCCGAAGGTCCCGAGTTCAAATCCCAGCAACCACATGGTGGCTTACAACCATCCGTAATGAAATCTGATGCCCTCTTCTGGAGTGTCTGAAGATAGCTACAGTGTACTTACATATAATAAATAAATAAATAAATCTTTAATCCCATCATTCAGGAGACAGAGGCAAGTGGATCTCTCGAGTCTGATGTAGATACCAACCTGGTCTACATAATTACACAGTGAGATCCAGGACAGGCAGGGATACACAGTGAGACCTTGTCTCAAAATAAAACCATACACACCTCACTCATCTATTTTCCTACAGAAGAAAGTGTAGTATGGATAAGAAGAAAACCAAAAGTAAACAAAACTAAGCAGAGAATGTCACTGAGTAACCAGAGTCCCCAAACCCTACTCCCTACAAGACTGGCTGTCTGAGAAGGTGACCTACTTTAATCCCCACATCAGGAATACTCAAAAGTGGCTCAGCAGCTACAAGACTCAACAGCATGGATGGATTCTCTTCCCCTTTCTCAACCTCCCAAGTTGCAGTGTTCTGGATTTATCTGTTTGTGGTTCTCACACCCCACGTAAGGTTCAGGCCAGACTCAGCTCCACCTAGTGGAACTGAAAAGCACCGTACAGCCAAACTGCAGGTCCTACCACAGTTCTGTCAATCTGATAAATGGAGTCAGGCCCCAATGGTACACAAGATAGGAAAGGCAGGTTGCAGCTGACTCTCCAAATTCGTGCTAAGAACACGGGCAGGCAATGGAGACATCCTCTCAGGGGTACGGGTAGCCAGACACTCAGAGAGCAGTTGGAATTCTGAACCCAAAGCTATCCAGAGTGTCAAGAGCACCCATAAACACTTGCCTGCAGGTTCCAAACACAGGCCAGCTGCATCCTCAGACCTGACCACAGGCCCGCCATTAGACTTAAGCCTAGACCCAGGAGATCTGGCCTCCCATGAAGCAGAAGCCAAGACCACTCAAAGGTTTCCACAGGCGAAATGTGCGTGAGAACAAACCAACGATGCTATGGCCAAAGACAAGACAAGCACTGGAGCGGGCAGGGAAAGGAAAAAGTTGTAAAAACACGACTCAGTTTCACCTTGGTTATGGGACCATGGAGGACATTAAGAAGGAAGTAAGTGGCCGCTGGGCTTTCACTGGGGTAAAACCAAATTATGGTCTGGAACCGAAACCACAAAGGTGGATCAAAGAGAGAGGGAAGAAAAGTTCAAGACTGGGGGTGGTGAAGGGGTGGGGGTGGGGGGCGCATCACCTGCTCACTGAAGCAGAAACCAGAGACAGTTTTGAGTGTTTGATGCTGGCTGACAAAACAAAGCTGACTGTTGAAGGTCATCTCTGAGGGCACAGACTGGGAGCACATTAGCGCTTTAAACTGCCCCATGTAAAACTCCGGCAGGTTGGGAAAGACGACTCACTCACCTGGTAGGCCCGAACCAGTCCCACTGTCTTCTGACTTCTCAAGTGCACCTGTGTGAGCATGCAGGCACGCACGCACAAAATGAATAAACAACTCGGTAAGTCAGTAGAACCTGTCTGTAGTCATGCAACCCACACACTGCTCCTCTTGGCCTGACCTCTAACTCTGCAAACAGCAGATGCTGGAAACCAGAGGGCTTCCTACCTCAGGCCAGACCATCCCTGATCTCGAGGCTACCCTCAGCGGTGTGGAGTAGCCAGGGCACTCCTGGGTTTCACATGTAGCATGGCACCTACACTCTCAACACGTCTCCAGACACTGACAAATATCCTCTGGAGGAGACTGAACAACCCTGAATTGAGAATCCGTTTTAAACTCAGACTCACCATGAACAGCGGTCTACACAGATAACCAAGAGGAAACCCTAGCTCTAAATACACAATAGACTCCAGCAAGTCAAGTCAACTCCAGACATTCAGTCCCTCAAGACACTTGCCACTAACGTGCAAACACAACGCTCTCCAAAGACCACCAAGAATAACAGTGGTGGGCCGGGCGCGGTGGCGCGAGCCTTTAATCCCAGCACTTGGGAGGCAGAGGCAGGTGGATTTCTGAGTCCAAGGCCAGCCTGGTCTACAAAGTGAGTTCTAGGACAGCCAGGGTTACACAGAGAAACCCTGTCTCAAAAAAAAACCAAAAAAAAAAAAAAAAAGAATAACAGTGGTGATTATTATGTTTAACCACGAAGCGTATTCTGGAAGTCTTCTCTATGTTGTATTTTTCCTTCATGCATTTGTAAGGTTTATGCTAAAGCTTTTCTCATTTTGAAGAGGAATAAACTGAGACACGAGAAATTAAATAACTCACTCAATAGTGTCATATTTGGAACTCAGACGGCTTGACCACGCAGCCCATGACCCCATGACCTTACCGTAGTTTTGGGTTGTGCCAAACCCACACGGCGGGTGCTATCATACCCTCACTGCCCATTATGTGTCAATAACTACACGGATTTTTTTATTTACATTTTTTTGTAAATGTAAATACAAGTTCCATTCGGTGTAAAGTGAACAGCACACCACTCCGGAAAGCAGTCTAGCTGCTTCTTGAAAAGTTAATCTAGAGTTACCAATTGACCAAGTAGTTAGGTATCTACACAGAACTGAAAACATAAGCCAATGCAATTCGTACCCCCAGCACTGGGGAGACTGAGGCAGGAGGACAGTCATGAATTGCAAGCATCTTAGCCACAAAGTGAGACCCTGAATCAAAAAAAGAAAAAAAAGGCCGGGCGTGGTGGCGCACGCCTTTAATCCCAGCACTCCGGAGGCAGAGGCAGGCGGATTTCTGAGTTCAAGGCCAGCCTGGTCTACAAAGTGAGTTCCAGGACAGCCAGGGCTATATAGAGAAACCCTGTCTCAAAAAACAAAAACAAAACAAAAACAAAAACAAAAACAAAAAAAAGAAAAGAAAAGAAAAAAGAAGCCAGGCGTGGTGGCACACGCCTTTAATCCCAGCACTCGGGAGGCAGAGGCAAGCGGATTTCTGAGTTCAAGGCCAGCCTGGTCTACAAAGTGAGTTCTAGGACAGCCAGGGCTACTCAAGAGAAACCCTGTCTCGAAAAACCAAAAAAAGAAAAAAGAAAAAAAGGACAATGGGCTACCAAGAAGGCTCAGTGGGTGAAGACACGCAGACACGTACCACTGGGCCCAGCAATTGGGGTCTCGCCAATGGGAGTCACTCATGAGATGATATCTGCAGGTCGTCCGTCCTCTGACTGCCACACCACTCTGCCCATGCATTCGTGCAGTAAATGAATAAGTGTGAGAGAAAACCAAAATGCTGCACTTATACAGACATGTCTCTACCACTGTTCCCAGCGACATTAAATCTCCCCCCCAGCCCCCCCCAGCTTCAAAGTAGAAACAGCCCAAATGATAAATGGTTGATAAATGGATAAATATGGGGCCGTCTATGCCATAGAGAGAAACAACGTGGGGCCTAGGAGGTGGCTCACTGAGGAAGAACACTTTTCTGTAGCCAGGAGGTCCCCGAGTCAGAACTCCAAGCACCAATACCGTATACTGGGCAAAGTGTGAGCCTACTAGGCCGGCACAAGCCGGAGGAGACAGGCAGGTCCCAAGAGCTTGTTGTCCAGCGAGTACAGTGAAGGCAAGCTCCAGCTCAGAAGACTGTCTCAAGGCAGTAAGATGGGGTGACAGCCTGGCTCTGGGTGTGCATGGGCACAAGACCGATATACTCATGTATGCACCACACACATACACCACACAATAGAGAACTGATACATGCTACAACACAGGGCAACCATTAAGACATTATGTTCAGTCAGAGTCTGCACTTGATATAAAATGTGCAGAGCTGGCAAATTCAGAGTCACAGTATGACTGGTAGTCACTGAAGGCTGGTAGGAGAGAGGTGGGATGGGGCGAGACCACTAATTCTGTTGGGCTTCCTTTTGAGGGCAATGAAGTATTCTAAAATGTTAGAAAGCAATAGTAATTTGGCTACATGATTCTGTGGCCACTTAAGAATAAATTTATAGAAGGCTTTTGTTTTTGAGACAGGGTCTCACTGTACAGCCTTGGCTGTCCTGAAACTTGTGATGTAAACCAGGATGACTTTGTATTTTATGGAAGGTTTTAGTTTTGTTTTGTTTTGTTTTTCGAGACAGGGTTTCTCTGTGTATCCCTGGCTGTCCTGGAACTCACTTTGTAGACCAGGCTGGCCTCGAACTCAGAAATCTGCCTGCCTCTGCCTCCCAAGTGCTGGGATTTAAGGTGTGTGCCACCACACCGGCCTTATGAAAGTTTTAAAAGGTGTGAAAATAGCATGATAAAAATGATATATAAAAATTAAGATTCAGGGCTGGAGAGAAGGCTCAGAGGTTAAAAGCACTGATTACTCTTCCAGAAGTCCTGAGTTCAATTCCCAGCAACCACATGGTGGCTCACAACCATCTGTAATGGGATCTGATGTCCTCTTCTGGTGTGTCTGAAGACTGTGAATGTGTACTCACATTCACAAAATAAATATTAAAAAAAAAAATTAAAGTCAGGCAGTGGTGGCGCACTTTTAATCCCAGCACTTGGGAGGCAGAGGCAGGCAGATTTCTGAGTTCGAGGCCAGCCTGGTCTACAAAGTGAGTTCCAGGACAGCCAAGGCTACACCGAGAAACCCTGTCTTGAAAAACCAAAATAAAATAAAATAAAATAAAAATAAAAATAAAGATCCAGTTTCTTCATTATCTTAGCCAAAATCCAAGGGCTGACCAGCACAGGTGTGAGCAGCCACTGAGCTGCCAGGCCCGGGCAGAGGTCACTGTCAACAGCACGGGGAGCGCTACTGTACAACACAGCCTTAAACAACAGAAGCGCATCCTCACCCTTCACCCTGATGGCCTCCCTGTCCTGCTGATCATACATTCTGACTCTGTACACACCTATACTAAATCTTACTCATAAACCATCCCTCCATCAATGATAGTCACTCTCCAGTTTCCCTCCCAGCCCACTTCTGACCCAAGTCCCCTCCTGTACAGCGAACTTCACAACAGTCCAGATGCCTATGTATCCATGAAACTCCCCTGACTCCCTAGCAGAGTCAAACGCCCCTCTTCCTGGGTTTGTAGCTCCACTTTAGAACAATCCCTCTGGGTTATAATTCATATGTGTATTACCCTGCCCCCATTCTCAGACCCTTGAGGTAAGGAATTCTGTTCCACCTTTGACGATTCCCAGAACCTGCTAGGGTCCAGAAATGTCCATTAAACTGAATTCCAACAGAAAGGAGAATTACAGGAACTTGGGAAACAATTTTCGATAAAATGCTCACTTTGGAATACCAGTCTAAGAAAATCAGGAAACGGGGGCTAGAGTCTATAAGACACACAGCCCTGCTATTTTACAAGAAGTTATGACAGTGACGGCCCTGAAATACTATTTATAACGATCAGAAGTTCAAAGTTATCCTTGGCTATACAGCAAGTTCAAGACGAGCTTGGACTACCTGAGACCCAGCCTCAAAATAACGGGAGAGAGGGTGTGTGGAGGATGTAACTTGGCCTGTGGTACGGTGGAGACAAAGTGTCCGGAGTGCGCATCCTGGGAATGAAGAAGTGGTTCTAAACTAAAACCGGAAACACAGGAGGGAAGCTATGAGACTGGGGGGTGCGGTGAAAAAAGCAGGGGCCCAATCAAACTCACTGCTGAAGCTGACATAGAACTCTAAGGATGGCATCTTCAGGTTGCGCCAGACCACTGGCTGGATCACCTTTTGGACACAGACACTTGTACTATTCTTACCAACACAGTCAGGTACTCTAGTTGGCTCTACAGTCACACCAGGAAGAAAGCAAGGCTGCATTATCTCAAGCATAAATTAACCCAAGGAAACAAATGCCAAGGCCTTCCTGTTTGCAAACTGAAGCTTTTTCGTGCTTTTCAGATTCAAGGAACCCCATCTGTTGAGTCACAGTGCCCTGTGAGAGAGTTACACAGACGTTCCTATCTATAGGGGTCCCTAGACGAAAGAACTTTCCTGGTCTACATGGCAAGAGACGACTGTTCAATGAAGTGCTGGTTAGAGGAAAAGCCACCTATAAATAAATAAATAAATAAATAAATAAATAATCCATGAATATTATATATTAAATATATATAATATTAAATGTGCATGTACAATAAATGTGCATAGTGGTGTATACACCTATAGACCCAGCATTCACAAGCTGAGGCAGGAGGGTCACAGGGAGTTCAAGATCAGCCTGGTCAATATATTGAGTTCCAACCAGGGCTATGGCTAACAAGACCCTGTCTAAACTGTACCCCCTACCCACTTCCTCCAAAACAGATTCCCTGCCAGATGGCCCATTGGTTGTGGCCTTACCCTGCTAAACCCTGCAAGAAAATACACAGAAAAAAGATGGCATTTGACAGGTCCATCTCAGGGAGGGAGATGCAATGAGGGACCCACAGCACTCTCTACATAGAAACCAAGGTGCCACTAGAGTGATCTGGTCACTATAGAAACAAAGACTTGAGCTTGCTCGCTGACAGATAGTCCCTGCATCTGTTCCCTTTCTGATCTGCACAGACCAAAACCCCAAGGAGAACCCTAAATTGACCAGGCTGTGGTAGGTTCAAAGTTAATAATTATATGCCACTTCCATTCCAAAGGTTAAAAAAAACCAAACACAAATTTCACCATAGCTATCTGGTATGATTGATTGGACCAGAGGACTCGGAGGGTTAAGGGGTGTCATGAGAGTGTAAAGGGTGTCGGGATGACGTAGGGAGAGGCCAGGGAGGAGTGGGCAGGCAGCTCGTAACAGAAACTTTCCCTCTGTGCAGGAACTGTATGTAACCAGACAACAGCAGTGGTCAGTGCTAGCACCCAACCAAACGGAACAAAGTACAAAAGCTACCCTGTCCCCAAAATAAGCACCGAAAGTGCCAGAACTGCGGTAAGAAAACAGTCTGAGATTGATGAGCTGTAAGTAGAGCCTTACACTGAAGACCCCACCCCCCCACCCCCCCAGACTGCAGGACCATTTTCCACTGCTTTTCCTTAAAGAAGTAGATCTGGTTCCTACTAACAACCAGCCCACCTCCAAAGACTCCACACTCTTAAATCAAGTCCCCTAAGGAGGTGACAGCCCTCAGAGACATCCACAGAAAGAGAAAAGCAACCTCATTATTCTGTATTCTATTCAGTCCATACCTACGCGTAACCTTACCAGTCCTGAGAGCTGCAACTTCTCAAGGAGACAAATATATCTCTCATGGCAGCTTACAGTTTTAACTAAGAAAACAAAGAACCTAAACAAAGTCAAAACTAAAGGGCTTCATCCCTAGGAAGGAATACATGAAAAGATCATAAAACGAACTCGCTCATTCACATATTATCTCCCAGATAATATATCCCCCCTGCACCCCCGCCCTGTTAAGATACAGCAACAGAGCCAGGCAGTGGTGGCGCATGCCTTTAATCCTAGAACTTAGGAGGCAGAAGCAGTCGGATTTTTGAGTTCAAGACCAGCCCGGTCTACAGAGTGAGTTCCAGGTCAGCCAGGCCTATACAGAGAAACCCTGACTTGAAAAACCAAACCAAAAAAGAAAAAAGAAAGATACAACAACAGATAAGCTGATAAATAATTGTTGTATATACATAAAGGGGAATATTATTTGATCACAATGTGGGTGAGCCTTGAAAACATGATGGAACGTGAAAGAAGCCACACATTACAGCATTCCATTACACAGGATGTGTAGAACAGGTAAATACACAGAGACACAATGCAGACTAGTGGTCTGCATTGTCAAGGGTCGGGAGTGGGGATGGGGTGGGGGAGGTGTGTGGAAGGGGTGGAAACGGGCAGTAACTGGTTAATAGGGACCATTCTTGGGGATGATTCAACTGTTTTGGAAGTAGATAGCGGTGGTGGTTGCACAACACAGAATGCCACAGTGATTCACTTTAGAACTGTTGGTTTTGTTCTGTGACTTTCAGCTCACTTGAAAAAAAAATCTATCAAATCACAGAGCTTGGGTGGCTGAAGGAAGAGGATCAAAAGTTCAAGCCCTGCCTGACCTACATTGCAAGATCCTGTCTCAAACAAAACAAAACAAAACTCAATTATTTTTGGGTTTTGGGTTTTTTCTTGTTTTGTTTCAGGAAGAGGATACTCAGGAGAAAAATAAGATACGTATGTGAAAGGGCTGCCCTTGAGCTCTAAGGGGAAAGGTAAGAATTCTGCTAACAATTTCAGCATGGCGTGACGTGCTAAGCAGCACAGGCTGTCCCTGTGCTGTCTGTGCCTGTGAAAAACAGACAATGATGGGAAGAAAGAGAAGAAACCAAAAACGATAGAAGCTTTGCCAGATTTAACAGGGGAGGGGTGATTCCCCCTACAGCACCCCACCCAATCTGGCACCAAGAGTAACGCTTCAATTAGGGTTTCGAAACGCCAGCCCAAGCTAGAATCAGCGTAAGCAGGCATCTCGGCCTGGACTCAGGAAGAGCAAGCCACCCAGCAAGAAAAGCTAGGGTGCTTCACTTGCTGCCGATATTGGCATCGGAACCACCCTCTGCTCAAAGGCCCTGAGCTGCCTCGGATCAGCACCAGTGACTTCCTCCCAGGACAGCCAGCCTAACAGCATGGTCTTCTCACAGCTCAAATGTGCCCCTCCTCCTGAGGGGTTCCTACTTCATCCCCCCTATCTCCCAAGAACCTTACCACCAGCAACAGCCCACCAACGTGCTATGCCTTACAGCATTCAAAATAAGAGTCAGGGTGCCCTCAGAACTTTTCCTTTGTCCAGCCTGAAATAAATATCCATGCTGAGCCCTCCCTCCTCCTTCTGAAGCCAGTGCAGTAACCTGGGATCCCAGCACACACTGGTGCGCACAGAGTCTCTGGCTCCTGACTCTACTGCGGAGCAGAAATAAGGCCCACGGGCGCCAGTGTGCGGCGATCTCCGGGAAGAGTCCTCCAGAGCACCTACCATACCCACCCTCTCAAAGGACCCTCAAGTCGCCTGGCACCACTGCCTCTGCCATCTTCTTGATATCCAACTCGTCACAGGTGTCCCTCAGCTAAACATCAACACCCCCACCCTTCACCCTGTCCACGTTAGCCATGGGCTTCCCTCCCGAAAACACTCAACTCTTTGCAAACAAACCTCTTTGAGACACCCCCCCCTCCAACTAGGCCTCGACCGCCCCAGACCCCCAAGCTAGCCCAGATGCCCTCCCCTTACCTGCGGGGGCTCAGCCCTCACTGACAGGGGGCTGGGCAGCGCCTGGAGGAGCAGGAGCGCCATGCCACCCAGGAGCCTTCTCCTCTCCATCCCCCTCCTGCTCCTGCTCCTCCGCCACGGCGCCGCCACCCCTCCTCCTCCCTCTCTTCCCTCTGCTTCCTTCTTCCCTTCTTTTCCTGTTTCGCTCTGCCCTCCCGCTTCCGGCTCGGCTCCACCCCGCCCCAAGCAAAAGGCCCGCCCAGATGCAGGGGAGGGTCTCCAGCTCCCGCGCCTCATTGGCTCCTACTTTTCGTCCATTGGTCAAAAGAATTGTGTGTCAAATACCAGTCCCAGCCACCCTCGTGCTAGGTGATTTGGCCAATGAAAAGTGGGAGGAAGCCGGGTCATCTTGAATGCTGCGAGGTGTGGAAAAGTGCACAGCGCCCCGCCCCGCAGAGTGGCGGAAGTAACAGGAGCTAGGGACACGACCACCCGGATGCATGGAAAAGGTTTACAGTATTTCAGTCATTTTGAGTGTGGCGGAAATGTTATGTTCCCACAGTAAAGTGGAGGTAAAAGAAAGGGAAAAAAAAAGTGGTGAGGTATGATGATTCTAAAGCGTGCTTCCAAAGAGTAGAACAACTGCAGTCTATAAACCTTTGGTGCTTTTTGTATTAAAATACAGGAAGCCCTATTATCAGGATCCTTTTTCCAAGCTCACTACCCAAGCAGCAGCTTAGAGCCCTTTGAGTTCCCTATTAAATATCACCTCTATTAGCGATAGTGCTCCGCCACCCCCAAGTTTCAAGGACAAAATTCTTAAGACCCTACTCAGAATCAGCTCTGGTTACCTTCCGGCTAAATGAAAATGGCTTCCCTTTGCCCGTCCACACACTGCAAGGACAATACTAGTCCACACAAACCCACACATCACCATGAAGCTGCTTCAATTTGAGAATTCTTGTCCAACTGGGCAGGAGGATGTATCACTCTGTGGTAAATGGCTTGCATGGGCAAGGCCCTGAGTTCAGACCCTGGTATGGGCCTTAAGGAATGGAGAACGGGAAGAGAAACAGGGAGGAAGAGAGGGTAGAAGAAAGAAATAAAAGATTAGACTTCAGTTAGTTACAGACTCTATTAGGTTAGTTTTTGATGTAGGGTCTCTTCATGTTGTCCATACAAGCCAGAAACTATGTAACTCAGGCTGCCCTCAAAGTTCAGAGTTAGTAGTTCCCATGCAAAGCCCTCCTGCTCATTATAACTGCCTTTCAACATCCCACAGGCCAACTCAAAGGAGGGAAATGGATGAGGGGTTGGCAGAGGGTGGGGGTGTGGCTGCTGCTGACCTTGGTTTTCTAGGAGGGACAGTGAAAGTGTTCTGGATTACAGTAGTGACAACTGTAGCACTTTGTGACTGGGCTGAAAGTTACTATAAACCATACAATTTAAAGGGCTGCATTTGGCTAGGTATGGAGGTGCACAGCTGTAATCTCAGCTCTCACCGGAGCATAGCCTGAGCTTCATCAAAAGGAAAACATCAATTTCATGCTGTCTGAATTCCATTTTACTTTTTTTGAGACAGGGTTTCTCTGTATAGCCCTGGCTGTCCTGGAACTCACTTTGTAGACCAGGCTGGCCTCAAACTCAGAAATCTGCCTGCCTCTGCCTCCCAAATGCTGGGCCATTTTACTTTTTAAGAGGTTGTGGGGTTAAATCACAGCTGGGACCTTGGCACGCGCAGTCCTTTGGTACAACTGTGTGGTGTCAGATGGATGCTGGCAGCATTACATCCTCAGGCTCCACCCAGACCTACAGAAGGGAAGCTAGGATGACCCTTTCCACCTGTTTTCACCACATCTTCGGGTGACTGGAGCACATTTTTCCCCAGGGCTGAAATATGCTATGTAGAGCAGGGTAGACTCAGACTCATGAAGATCCACCTGCCTGTGCTTCCCAAGTGCTGGGATTGATGGCACACCCCATAGGCCTAGTATGTGTTTTTAAAAGTCACAGTTGCAGGATAGGGGAGTTAAACGTCTATGTGAAGCCGGGCAGTGGTGGCGCATGCCTTTAATCCCAGCACTTGGGAGGCAGAGGCAGGCAGATTTCTGAGTTTGAGGCCAGCCTGGTCTACAGAGTGAGTTCCAGGACAGCCAGGGCTACACAGAGAAACCATGTCTAGAAAAAAAAAAAAAAAAAAGAAATGTAAAAATAAATTTTTGTTCCTAAGTGCACAAAAAGAAAAACAAACAAACAAACCCAGAGAGCAGGCAAATTTGACTATGTATGGCTCACCAATTCCAGTCCTAAGGCAATGTATAGTCCACTCCGGTAGATCTGTGGAGTACCAGCACAGGTCGGTGGGTTGTTCTCCATTATTAAGGAGATCAGACAGGTTCCCTTACAGTTGTGATATCCTCTGGCATGTCAAGGCCAAAGTCAGACCACAGAACCTGCTTCCCACCAGGAGTTAGTAGCTCAGTTTGCAGACAGTGTTTCATGTTCTTTCAAATCGTTTATTCAATTCATAATGGCACGTTTGAACAGAATCAGCAAATCTTGCCAGACAAAAGACATATACACACTGACCCCAGGTAAGCCAGTCCCCAGGGAACTGACTCGGCCCTTTGTGCCCTCCTTAGGCTCGCTGGCCCTGGTGGACTTCCTGTCTGAGGTGTCTAAGTGAGGCTCCCCATCCCACCAGCACTCAGCATTCTTTGGTATGTGACCTAACAGGCAGAGGGAGGGAGGGAGGCCAGCAGGAAATCATCCCACTCGCAGTGAGGGGCTTGCAAGGCTTATAAAAAAAGAAGGCAACGAGAGAAGAGACCTCTCAGCTAAAGGTCCCAGAAGTAGATTTAGATATGATATTAAGACAGAATAGTTATTTTTCCAAGATGTAGAGCTTGACGCCCCACATAACCTCAGTGAAATGGCAGTTTGCCCTACACTTTCCTTTTCCTTGTCTTTTTAAGACAGGGTTTCTCTGTGTAGCCCTGGCTGTCCAGGAGGAACTCACTCTGTAGACCAGACTGGCCTTGAACTCAGAGACCCACCCACCTCTGCCCACAGGGTACAGGATTAAAGGTACTGCCTTGCACCTCTCCTACATGCTTTAAGGCTACGGCCCTGGTGAATTCCCACTCAGAGGTGCCCCAGCCCTCTTTGGCATGAGAACTAATGGGCTGAGGAAAGGAACTATTTGTCCATGGGTTTTGTTTTCATTGTTTTTGTTTTGTTTTGTGTTTGTTCTTTTTTAGTACAAATAACTCCAAGGACCTGAAAATCTCAAATCTAGCTGCATTCCCAATGGGATAGACCAGTCAGGGTATCATGGGGAAGAGTAGAGATGAGTTCACAAGAAGATTCACATAGCTCCTTCATCTCTTCCTGAATAGCGAGCTGGAGAGATAGCTCAGCAGTTAAGAGCAGTGGCTGCTCTTCCAGAGGACCAGGATTTGACCACAGGGTGGCTCACAATGGTAACTCCAGTTTCAGAGGATCTGACATGCTCTGACCTCTAGGCACTGCATGCAGAGACATACATGAAAGCAAAACACCCACCCATAAAATTTTTTTTAAATGATAAAAGGCTTTTTTTTTTAGAATCACAGGGAGCCGGGCGTGGTGGCACACGCCTTTAATCCCAGCACTCGGGAGGCAGAGGCAGCCTGGTCTACAGAGTGAGTTCCAGGACAGCCAGGGCTATACAGAGAAACACTGTCTCAAAAATAGCCAAAAAAAAAAAAAAAAGAATCACAGGGGTAAATGTTTCCCTTGCTTAGGAAGGAGGAAGCAGGAGAAGAGGAAGAGATTAGTGTATCTTCTGTCCTGACTGGACAAGAATCACACGCTTTCTAACTATCCTAAACTGTGTGAGCACCTCCCAGACACCAGCAACCTCGGCTGAGAAGACCTCAGCTTCTGGTTCCAAGGGTCAGGGAGCAAGGACAAAGCAGGCAGAAGACTTTGTCCTTGTTCCCTCCCTCTATTTTTTGAGTCAGTCTCTAGCTCAGGCTATCCTGGAATTCCCCAAAGGTAGCTAAGGCTACCTTTGAACTTTTGGGGTTTTTGTTGTTGTTGTTGTTGTTGTTGTTGCTTATTTGTTTTGGTGGGGGGTTTTTTGTTTTTTGTTTTGTTGAGAAAAGATTTCTCTGTGTAGCCCTGGCTATCCTGGAATTAGCTCTGTAGACCAGCTGGCCTCACACTCAGAGATTAGCCTGCCTCTGCCTCCTGAATCTAAAGATGTGTGCCACCACTACCTGTCAACTTTGAACTTCTAATCCTCCTGCCCCTACCTCTTAAGTACAGGGATCACAAGCATATAAAACTATGCCTGAATCGTATGGTACAAAGAATTGAATCAGGAGCTTTGTGAATGCTAGGCAAACACTCCCAACCAAGCTACATCCCCAACCACCTTGATTCCCTTTTGAATTTTGCCCTCTGGAGTCCAATAAATGAGGTGCTCATATAGAAGCAGGAACTGTCTTCCCACCCACCAGGCTACTCTATTCCCCATCTAGCCTAGCTTTCAGACCTTATTTCAAAGAGGAATGTAGACACAGGTATGCATATCTGCCAGGGAAAAGCTGGTCCACACGGCATACGGATTGGTCCTTCCGGGCACGGAGCACTTAGAGACCCTTATTAAAGTAGACAAAGAGGACTTGTTCTCCATACTTGGCCTTGATGATGTCCTGTAGCTCTGGCTCTAGATAGGAAACTGATAATTCACTGAAAAGGAAACCAGAAAGGGGTTATGAGGATGCTACTAAGACAATCAGCAGCTTACCCTGAGAAACAAGCCCACCCATGTCACCTCTAGGACGTCTGTCCTAGTTAGCATTAACTATCAACTTGACATGGCTAGAGTCACTCGAAAAGAGAGTCTCAACTGAGTAACTGTCTTTATCAAGGTGGTCTATGGGCATGTCTTGGTTATTGATGTGGGAGTACCCAGGTTGGGTGGCACCATTCCCCAGGCAGACGGCCTTGGGCTCTCTGAGAAAGCAAAGTATGAGCCTGTGTGAACAAGTCACCAAGCACCATGCCTCCATGGCTTCTGCCTCAAGTTCCTATTTGAGTTCCTGCCTTGCTGCCCTGCCCTGCCCTGCCCTGCCACAGATGTACTAGCCAAATAAACCCTTCCTCCCTGAAAGATTTCACAGTCCTACAGGATAAGACCAAGCCTGCTTAGAGGTCCTTGGCCCTCTAAACTCTGCTGTCACTTCAGGACCCTTGAGGGGCCACTGCATCTTTGTCCCTTTCCAATGTAGCCACATTGAATAAGGTCTCTTCTGCTTTCCAGGAACATAACAACAAGAACAACAGAAACAAGGTTAGAGAGAGATGGATTCCAGAGGATGCTAATCCAAATCCCAACAGCCATGTCAGGCAGCTCAAACCCGCCCTTAACTCCAGCTTCAAGGGACCCAAGAAAAGGCCCTCTTCTGGCTACTGCAAACGCCAGCACACAGAGACACACACATGAACAAAACAAATCCTTCTTCCCCCAGTAGCTCTTAGTCACCGTGTGTGCCCGTGCGGCAGGATGAAGAGAGTCCATTCTAATATTTTAAAATATCACCCTGCCCGTTTTGTGTGTGTGCACACTTGTGTATGTATGTGCACACTTGTGTAAATAAGTGGAGGTTAACATCAGGTGCCTCTCTCAGTTGTCCTCCATTTTATTTGGGGGAGACAAGGTCTCTTACTGAGCCTGGAACTCCCCAATGTAGCTAGGCTGGCCAGTCAATGAACTTCAGGTCCCATGCCTCCCTAGCCCTGGGGTCAGAGGCATACACTGCTACACTCAGATCTTTTACATAGATCCTGGGTGATCTAACGCAGATTCTAGGGTTTGCATGGCAAGCATGTTACCAACTGCGCCATCTCCCAGACCTTGGCTGAAGTTTTTTGAGACAGGGTTGTTTTTAAAAAAAGAAAAGAAAAAGGTTTTAATTGCTTTTGTTTGCTAGGGTCCATATATCCCAGGCTAGCCTTGAACTTTGTTTTTTTGTTTTTGTTTTAAGATTTATTTATTTGTTTATTTATTTATTATGTAGACAGCATTATGCCTGCATGTATGGCTGCAGGCCAGAAGAGGGCACCCGATCTCATTACAGATGGTTATGAGCCACCATGTGGCTGCTGGGAATTGAACTCAGACCTCTGGAAGAGTCACAGGTGATCTCAACCTACAAGCCATCTCTCCAGCCCCTGGCCTTGAACTCTTGATCCTCCGACTTCAACCCCATGCCCACCCCCAGGGTAGAATAACAAGTTCAATTCCTGATCTTTACAGACAAAAGTATCATTGGTCTCTGTCAGAATAAATGTCACATTTGACCTCCGCCTCATCTACCTGGATGGACTACAGTTGTTGGCTTTAACATCTGTCTTCTCCACCAGTCTGTGAGCGCAGTGCTCAGGACTCGGGAGGTGACTGCCAAATAGCCATGATCCCTCACAGAGGGTGGAGTGACTGCTACTGTCTCAGGCCATGCACAGCTACACCTGTGTACTGGAACCAGCCTCCAGCCGACCCCAGGCTGCCAGGGCCATCCCCTCATCTCTTCTCCCCCCCTCCCTTCCAGGAAACACAGAGGAAGCAGAGGTGCAAGCCCACGCACAGACCGGAATGCGAGCTAGAGTAAGCAGAATAAATGCCTGATTCAACGTTAAAGGCCAGATCCAGGCAGAAGTGGCCTTGCTAACCCTCAGCCGGCAGGACAAGATACCTCCTGTTGTCCCCCCACCATGTCCCTAAGGCATTGGTGAGATCAACTCTTACTCCTGGCTTCTCCCCCAGTCCCTCAGAGTCCTAGCTGGTGTGCCATTCACCCCGAGTTAGAAGGCCAGAATTGTGCTCGCTTCGGCAGCACATATACTAGAAGGCCAGAATTTAGGCAGATACGCACGATGCACACGCGTCTTTGGAAACATCTACTTTCCCGCCCATCCCTCCCTCTCAGCAGTCACTCTGAGCAGTAGCAAGGTGTTTGATAAAACTATCAAATGAGGCAGTTGACAAATGGCTGATACCATTCCTGGGGGAAGAGTCCACACGCCACTGGCACCATGAAGAGGAGGCTGTAAGGAAGGAGAGGAGTGTTAGGGACACATCCCAGAAGCCTGGCCACACCCTGTCCCAAGCCCACATTCCTGTCCTGCCTTCCTTTAGCCCTTCTCTACTCCCTGTTTTGCGATAGGGTCATCGTGTAGACCAGGGGCAGGGGCTGGCTGAGGCTGATCCTGAACTACTGATCCTCCTGCTCTTGCCTCTGCTGGGAAGACATCCTGTGTGCCACCACCCTGGTTGGGAATAGAACCCAGGGTCAGGTGCAGACTAGACAAGCACTCTGCCACCAAGCTATCACCCAGGCAATTCATCCTGACTTGGTGATAGAAATCTATGACCCTCACCCCGCATTCCAACCTCCACTTCACGCTTGCAGTCAAATGGGGGAAGAGAATAATGATGTAACTAAGGGGATGTAACTAAATAACTGATGTAACTAAGGAGAGTAAACATCAGCCTGCAGGGTCACAGGCACCTGTGCCATGCAGGGAAAGGAGCTATCACCAGCAGGGTACAATCAATGACATCCCGGCCAACCGCAAGCTGCTGAGAACACTGTGTGCCATTTGTTTCTGTCTGTGAGGCTGAGATGCTGACAGCCCCAATCAACCTCTGCCTCCTCAATTCTTACTTCTTCTCTGAACCCTCTCTGGACCTAAGGGAGAGGGGACTATGGGAGGGACACCAGCTCACACACCTGGGTGTTGCAGCCAGCAGAGAGCCCACACCATCAAAAGGACATACTCACAAGCAGCCACACAGCAAGACCTGCAGGGGGGCGTGCAACACTTTCACTTTCTGCTCGAAGAAAGGAAAAAAATAACAGAGAAAGCGGCCCATGAGGGACTCAGCCGCCACAGAGCACACCCTGCACCTACCCAAACAGAAGAAGCTAGAGGCTGGGACTGGCTACCCTGAAGGGGAAAGGTGTTCTCTTGGCTCCCTGCAGACAAGGTCAGGAAGCCTGTTCTCATATCTGAAACAGAGGCCGGTAAAGGCTGGCACATGCTCTGCTTGAGTAAGATGGGGTGGTGGCAACTGGGAGGGACAGGAGGGCCAATTTCGGGGGTGGGGGGTACCAGGGAGAGTGACCTACCTTCATCAGGTGTAGTCTCTCCAGCCTATCCATGATGACTGGCAACAGGACTGGAAGAGACAAGCAGCTGAGAGAGAAGACAGACTCCCCAAGCCCATGGCTGCAGGCAGATCACAGCTGAGAGGGCTGCCGTCTCCCCAAGATTTCCCAGAAAATACTCGCCATTGGGAAAAAAAACAGAGACTGCACAGGCACCGCTACACAGACTCTCCTCCCAAGTCCCAGAGAAGAAAGTACGCTTCCCAAAAGTGTGTTCACAAGCAGAAGGCAGACACACACCCCTGGACCCGAAGCATCCTTCTCAAAATGAAAACTGCCTTGCAGGCTCACACAAATGCATTTGTATCCTACTTTGCAATACAGCCCTGCTGGGAGGCAGGGCGGTCCACTGCCTCTGCCACCATCTCCCAGATACCTCCCTCTACTGCTCAGTATTATTAGCTAAATGAAGTTACCTTGCTCCCCCAAATCAGATGAACTGATAGAAACTGGAAGAACATGTGTGGGTCCCCTGGGCTATCCACTCTCACAAAAAGCTTGAGAAGATATGACACCTCCCATTTGTAAGCTGAGGTGACCAAGGCCTCGACTAGGTAGGTATTCAAGGGTCCCCCCAACATATGAGGTGTTCCCCATCTTACTCATGCCAGGGGCTGCCATGGTGATCCGAGAGATAATCACTTGTGTGATGCCCACAGCCGCAGCTCTCTGGGGGAGAGAAGAGCTGTCAAGGATCACTTATCCAGTGTGCAAGGGCTGCACTACACAGGTGAGGGGGGAGCGTGGCCAAGTCTGAGCAGGTAGAGGGATGGATGGACCCACCAGGAGCCAAGTGGCCTTACCCAACCTGCCTGCCTGAAATGATGTGGGAAGCCTGTCTGAAGAACTAAATGAAGATTGGGGGGCGGGGGGTGTCAGACCTGCAGTGGCACCCAGGGCACATGTGAGGCCATCTAGGAGGGATAGAGTCTGAGGGAGAAGTCTCTCCTCTGCTTACCTGAGAAGAGCCAAGCTCATTTTGGTTCCTGTCCTTCACACAGATGCCCTGAATGAGTTCCCTAAACAACAGAAGTTTCTGGACGTTAGGAAGTAGGTGCAAGGAACCTGCCAGGCAGGTAACCCTATTAGGTCACCAGCTCCAAGGACAGATGCAGGAGGAAGCCCCTCCTGCAGCCTGGCCCTTTGGTCTCCCTTCTTCATCCCAGTAGATGGTATCTCAGAAGCGATCCTGAGCAGAGGCCAAGAACACCAGCCCTGGATCCTCACAGCCTCGGCTGTAGGCTGTGTGTGTGACCTTGAGAATGGTCTTTAACCCTTCTAAACCTCAGTTTTCCTCGTGTGGAGAAGAGGGATAATCCTGACACCTACTTCATGGAACCTAGTGAGAATTTAAATGGCCAAGTTCTGAGACCAGTGCCTGACTTACTATCCATTCCCCCAAATAGTAGCTACTCTGCGTAGACAAGCTCTTGGCGTCCCTCAGTTGGAGACCAGGTAGACAGCCACACTCATTCATCTGCTCGGGAAGCTGGGCAGAGCAAGGAGTGGAGGAGAGTGGAGAGATGCATGCACAGCATTCTGCAAGCTCTTTCTCCAGAGGCTGCTGTGGTGAGCCTCCATCTGCCAACAAAATGTGGCTGTAGTTACAGACAACGGTGGCAATGGCATCCAAGATACCCAGCCCTTATACCACCTGTATTCTAGAAAAACACAAAAGGGAAAAGAAAAAAAAACAGAAACTGGGCTGAGGATGTAGCTCAGTAGTCATCCTTGGCTAGTGTGCATGACACGCCTCTAGGCCCAACAATACCCAGCATGTCAGAGAGAAAAACAAAACAGGAGGAGGAAGAAGAGGAAGAAGAGGGAGAAGAAGAAGAGGAAGAGGAAGAGGAAGAGGAAGAGGAAGAAGAAGAAGAAGAAGAAGAAGAAGAAGAAGAAGAAGAAGAAGAAGCCGCCATTTCTGGAAGTTCAGTGTAAGCTCTAGACCAGCCAGGACTACACAGTGAGACACAGCCCGGAGGGTAGGAGCACATACTACACAGTGAGACACAGCCCGGAGGGTAGGAGCACATACGCTTTTGCAGAAGACCTAAGTTCAGTTCCCAACACCCACATCAGTTTCACAACTGCCTATAACTTCAGCTCCATGGAGATCCACTGAACCCAGTCTCTGTGAGCACCTGCACTCACACACACACACACACACACACACACACAGACATACACATGATTAAAAATAAAATCTTTAGTCAGGCATGGTGGCGCATGCCTTTAATCCTAAACTCAGAAGGCAGAGGCAAGTGGATCTCTGTAAATTCAAGGCCAGCTTGGTCTACATTGTAAACTCCCAAGTCAGCCAAGAATACAAAGTAAGTAAGTCAAGTAAGTCTTTCTCTCTCTCTCTCTCTCTCTCAAAAAAAAAAAAAAAAAGACTCTAAAAAGAAGACAAGAAACAAAACCTGCAAGATACAATTGGTTTCTGCACTACCTTTTCTGAAAAGCTGAGTCGGGCTCTGGGGCACAGCTGCCCCCTCCCCTGGCTTCTCAGAGCATGTAGATACTGCTCAGTTCCGCAGCATTTCTGCCAGTAAGCTATTCTAAGAGCTTGGGAAGTAGGCAGTGTTTACAGCTCTGACTTTCATTCCCTTGGCCAGGATCTAAGCTAGGGTATAGTTTTAGGGACAGACCTCTTACCTAGGATGCACAAGGCACTGAGTTCAATCCCTGACATGGACAAGAAAAAAGGACTGGTCCATAGGTCCAGGATTAATCAACCCCAATCAACTCAATACACTAAATTTAAATCACCCACTATCTTAGGGCCATTACAGAGGAATGGTGGCCCTTGAGGACCTTTCAAAAGCTGGGCTCACTGGTCTTCTCTGTACTGCCCAGTCCCAGGAAGCTACTGGCTCAGCGCCTTGGCCTCCTTCCCGTCCCTGCTAACCCTGTGATGGAGAAGGAGAACGAGGCTCCCTGTACTCACTGCTGTCGCATCATTGGGATATTGACACAGTTAGCAGCAGCCACAGCGGCAAAAGGCACCCATCGGCCCACCAAGGGTGGGGCTCTCTGTTGAAGGCAGGGAACAACGGAAGTTATTCAAGCTCATACGAAAGGCTTTAGATTATACAGGAAGAGAGGCAATCAAACACAGCCAGTGACCTATGTCCAGACATCCACTCTGAAATCCTTGACTCCTATGAGCTGAGAAAGCTATTTTCTCTGGAACTCTGCTGCCCTCTGGTGGCCACTGTGCCCACAGCTCCCCAGTTGTACGTACCTTTGTCCACATATTCATGCCCACTGCAGTGGCCACCGCAGTGGTAGTAGCTGTGAAGTAGGAGAGGGCCATCTGCCTAGTGAGAGAGAAATGTGAGATGGATGAATGAGTAGGTGCTGGGAGTGGTGTCACAGTAACTCAGGCAGGGCCAGGGGCTTTAGCGAGAGACTCAAGTAATTGGGCTTCAGGTGACCTGTCTCACCCCTGTTCCCATCACTCAGTGCCAAGCACCCTCGGTCCTCTCTCATTAAACACATTAAACACTTTTTTCTGCCTCAGAACCAGTGAATATTGCTGGTCCCTGTTTAGAGAACCCTCCTGACCTCCTACATATTTGAATCCTTATGCTGGCTAGATTTATGTCAACTTGACACAAGTTAAAGTCATCTGAGGTGGGACCCTCAATTAAGGAATTGCCACCATAAGATCAGGCTGTAGGGAAGCCTTTGGGGCATTTTCTTAATTAGTGATTGATGAGGGATGGCCCAGTCCATTGTGGGTGGTGCCATCCCTGCATTTGTGGTCCTGGGTTCTATAAGAAAGCAGTCTGAGCAAACCAGAGGAAGCAAGTCAGTAAGCAGCACCCCTCCATGGCCTCTGCATCAGCTCCTGTCCCCTCCATGGCCTCTGCATCAGCTCCTGTCTCCTCCATGGCCTCTGCATCAGCTCCTGTCTACTGCCCTGCTTGAGTTTCTGCCCTCCCTGCTTTTGGTGATGAACTGTTCTATGGAACTGTGAGAGAAACCAACCCTTCCCTCCCCATGTTGTTTTACGTGATGGTTTCACCACAGCAATAGTAACCCTAGCTATGACAACGCTGATCTTTCAGAGCCCAGCTGGATGCCATCCAAGGGGACAGTCCGAACAGAGCCACTGCTGTCCTGTTCCACCATGCATCTCCATGACAACAGCAACGGCAAGCCAGGATCACTGTAGACTCGTCCGTGTGTTGTTTGGTTTGGTTTGGTTATTGAGTGAGATCTCAGCATGTAGGCTGGCCTTGAACTCACAAAGCTCTGCCTGCCAGCCCTGTTAGAAGATCTTTAAACAGAGCCTGATCTTACTCATCAGGGAGTCTCAAGCCTCTAGAACTTTGCCTGGCATATAATTAACACTCAGCAAAATTCTGGGACTAGAGAGATGGCTCAGTGGTTAAGAGACCCAGGTTCAATTCCCAGCTCCCACACCCAATGACTTATAACACCTGCAACTCCAACTGGAGGGTATCTAACTCCTTCTGGCCTCTGCACACACATATGGCGAACAGTAACAAAAGACACACAAACAAAAGTAAACCTTGGGGCTTGAGATGGCTCAGTGGTTAGGAGTACTGTTTTAGTTTTGGTTTTAAGACAGGGTCTCACTACCTAGCCCAGGATAGACTGAAACTCACAGAGATCCCCTGCCTCTGTCTCCTGAGAGCTGAGATTAAAAGTGTGAGCCACCATGCACAGCTTAGTTTTTTTGTTTTTTATTTTTAAGTTACGTGTGTGTACATGTGAGCATGCATGCACGTAGAGGTCAGAGCCCCCTGGAGCTGGACTACCGGACCTAGGTGCTAGGAACCGGACTTAGAAGCTCTGGAAACGCAGAGCATGCTCTAACTACTGAGCTATCCATCTCACCAGCT
Source organism: Mus minutoides (assembly GCA_902729485.2). Lineage (NCBI taxonomy): Eukaryota > Metazoa > Chordata > Mammalia > Rodentia > Muridae > Mus > Mus minutoides. The sequence continues at coordinate 22,671 of LR753912.1, forward strand.
CAAGAGCACTGGCTGCCCTTGCAGAGGGCCCAGGTTGTGTTCCCAGCACCCACATGGTGGCTCACATCCATCCATAACTCCAGTTCCAGGGGATCCAATGCCCTCTTCCGATTTCTGTAGGCACTGGGTATGCATGAAATGCACAAAGAATAACACAAAATAAATAAATCTAAAGAGTAAAAATAAATATTTTTTTTAAAAGAAAAGAATAAATCAGTCAAATGAATGGATATTTCGAAATGGTCTGGGGAAAAGATACTCTCAGTTGGTCTTAACATTTCAAACACTGGGAAAGGGTAGCTTGGCCTCCTGCCCAGAGTGGGCCCCACTCAGAAAGAAGCAACGATCCACAAGCAGAAGGGAGAGAGGCAGAGGATAGCAGCTCTCCTACCTGACGGACGTGGGGGAAGCTGCATTCCTGTTAGTATAGTTGACCAAGGCATTAAAGGACTGGTTCACCCACTGCCAGAAGATGACGGCAGGCATTGTCCTACGAGCAAGGGAGGAAGAGAGATAAAGAGGGGCCCCAGTGTGGCACCATAGCATCTGCAGCTCCCTAAGTCATTCCCATTCTTTTTATACCCCTGGGCTTCTAGATGGGATCCCACCCCTCTTCCTTTCACAGAATCCTGCTTTGTTGCAATACCTTTTTCTTTTTTAAAAAATTATTTATTAAATGTATATGAGTACACTGTAGCTGTCTTCAGACTCACCAAAAGAGGGTGATAGATCCCATTATAGATGGTCGTGAGCCGCCACATGGTTGCTGGGAATTAAACTCAGAACCTCTGGAAGAGTAGTCATTGCTCTTCACTGAGCCATCTCTCCAGCCCTATACTTTTTTTTTCTGCCTTTCCTGAGACTCCATGTGTCCCGTTCAATGACTCAAAATTCCTCCCAATCTCCATTATGCTGTGTCTCCAAAAGGGGAGACTCTAAAATATTTAATCCCTGGCACCTGGGCTACGCCATAGCTCACCAACTAATTGAATGAATAGAGAGGGGAAGAGGACTCAGAGGGAAAGGGTGGGAGGGGGGGGTCAAACATTGAAAGTTTATTCCCTTCCCAGCAGAGAAGAGCAAGAAAGGGCCTTTTAATTTTTCCTTTGGATGTAACGTTCAAAACATAAATCCACTGTGGAAGCTATACTTTAAGAATTTAGGGGGCTGGAGAGATGGCTCAGCAGTTAAGAGCACTGACTGCTCTTCCAGAGATCCAGAGTTCAATTCTCAACAATCACATGGGGGCTTACAACTGTAATAGAATCTGATGCCGTCTTCTGAAGACAGCTACAGTGTACTTGTATACATAAAACAAATAAATAATTAAAGAAAGAAAGAGCCAGGCAGTGGTGGTGCACGCCTTTAATCCCAGCACTTGGGAGGCAGAGGCAGGTGGATTTCTGAGTTTGAGGCCAGCCTGGTCTACAGAGTGAGTTCCAGGACAGCCAGGGCTATACAGAGAAACCTTGTCCCCCAAAAAAAAAGAAAGAGAGAAAGAGAGAAAGAGAGAAAGAGAGAAAGAGAGAAAGAGAGAAAGAGAGAAAGAGAGAAAGAGAGAAAGAAAGAAAGAAAGAAAGAAAGAAAGAAAGAAAGAAAGAAAGAAAGAAAGACAGGAAGGAAGAAAGAGAGAAAGAATGAATGAATTTAGGAGGAGAATGCCTTTAGTACCAGCACTTGGGAGGCAGAGACAGATGGATCTCTCTGAGTCTGAGGTTTGCTCTACATAGCCAGTTCCAGGCCATCCAGAGTTACATTGTAAGACTCTGTCTCAAAAACAAAGCAGTAACAACAGCAAAAAAAGAACTTAAGAGGTTGGTAAAATGGCTAGATGGGAAAAAAAAGACATCTGAGTTCTAGCCCCAGGCCCCAGGGAAAGAAAAACTACAGCTGTTAAGTTGTCCTTTGACCTTCACACACACACACACACACACACACACACACACACACACACACACACACAAATAAAGAAATGTAACTTTATTTGGTTTTGGTTTTTGAGACAGGGTTTCTCTGTGTAGCCCTGGCTGTCCTAGAACTCACTCTGTAGACCAGGTTGGCCTTGAACTCACAGAGAGTGCTGGGATTAAGAGGTACACCACCATCTGGCAAAAATTTTGTTTTTGTTTTTGCTAAAAAAAAAAAAAGACTTATTTGGGCTGGAGAGATGGCTCAGTGGTTAAGAGCACTAACTACTTTTTCAGAGGTCCTGAGTTCAAATCCCAACTACCACATGGTGGCTCACAATCATCTGTAATGGGATGCAATGCCTTCTTCTGGCATGTCTGAAGACAGTGTACTCACTCATATATATTTTTTTTTAAAAGTGGATCTTCAGGGCTGGTGAGATGGCTCAGCGGGTAGGAGCACCCGACTGCTCTTCCGAAGGTGATAGGTTCAAATCCCAGCATCCACATGGTGGCTCACAACCATCCGTAACAAGATCTGGCGCCCTCTTCTGGATTGTCTGAAGACAGCTACAGTGTACTTACATATAATAAATAAAATAAATCTTAGAAAAAAAAAAAAAAAGTGGATCTTCAAAAAAATTAAAAAGTGGATCTTCTCACTTCAAATTATTAAAACAAAACAAAACAAAAATCCCTTACTCCTTGTACTGGCTAGTTTTGTGTCAACTTGAGACAGCTGGAGTTATCACAGAGAAAGGAGCTTCAGTTGAGGAAATGCCTCCATGAGATCCAACTGTAAGGCATTTTCTCAATTAGTGATCAAGGGGGAAAGGCTCCTTGTGGGTGAAACCATCTCTGGGCTTGTAGTCTTGGGTTCTATAAGAGAGCAGGCTGAGCAAGCCAGGGGAAGCAAGCCAGTAAAGAACATCTCTCCATGGCCTCTGTATCAGCTACTGCTTCCTGACCTGCTTGAGTTCCAGTCCTGACTTCTTTGGTGATGAACAGCAGTATGGAAGTGTAAGCTAAATAAACCCTTTCCTCCCCAACTGCTTCTTTGTCATGATCTTTTGTCCAGGAATAGAAACCCTGACTAAGACACTCCTTTAATTCAAGTACTATAGAGGTAGGGGCAGGTTGAGTCTCTGTCAGTTCAAAGTCAGCCCAATCTACATAGAGTTCTAGGTCAGCCAGAGCTACACAGTGAAACTCCCAAAACAGTAAGACGAGTAATAATAGTAATAGCATAACGCTCCTCAGGATGGCAGCCGACTGAGCACTCGGGGTCTGTCTGCATCACCGTCAGGCCCCTGAAGTTCTGAGCAAGGTCAGGAAGCATCGGTTAGCCTCCAGAGTCCTGTCTAGCAAAGGAGGTGACAGCATCTGTGTGTAGGCCTGAAAGAGGGAAAAGGCCGTCCACGGAAAGAACGTAGCACAGTGCCCGGTACCGGTGAGTGACCAATGAAGAGGATCGCTATTACAGCTTGGCCCCTCCTCCATCTTGGACTCACCTGTAGAACTGGAGCATGAAGCCTGTGATGAGCATGCCACCAGGGACCTGGAAGGACATCCGCCCGATGACATTCATCTTCTCCCCAGTGTCAGGGTGGAAGGCCGAGTCATAGAGCTTCTTTGCATACAGCAGCTGCTCCACCTGAGTGCCAGGGGGCACAAGTCCCATCCTATAACCAATGACAGCATCAGTGACACCCTGACCAGACTGATCCCTGCCTCCTGAGACCTCTGCTAGCTCCTCCAGCTCCAGCTTCTCCCTCCCCTAGAGACCCCAGCAGTGTGACGCTGGTTCCTCCAGCCCCCCCCCCCACCCCCCCGACCACGCACTCACCTGCTCTTCTCCACCACCACCTTGGCCCAGTCCAGCTCCTGTTCTGATGCAAAGACGGTGCGAGGATCTGTGATGTTAAAAAAGTGCTTCACACGCCCCAGGAAAGTGCACTGGTCCCAGCGGGGAGCATCAATGTTAAAGCCAGACAGGTCAGCCTCCATATTGTTCAACCATAAACTACAGACTTAAGGAACAAAGAATGAGAGTTGATCCCTTAACCAGTTTTCCCCAGAGGCCTGGCAGTCAGGGACCCTAAGCATCCTCTGTGTGATGGTTTGTATATGCTTGGCCCAGGGAGTGGCACTATTAGAAGGTGTGGCCCTGTTGGAGTAGGTGTGTCACTGTGGGCATGGGCTATAAAATCCTCATCCTAGCTGCTTGGAAGCCAGTATTCTGCTAGCAGCATCAGATGAAGATGTAGAACTCTCAGCTCTGCCTGCACCATGCCTGCCTTGATGATAATAGACTGAACCTCTGAACCTCTAAAGCAGCCCCAATTAAATATTGTCTTTATAAGAGTTGCCTTGGCTGGAGAGATGGCTCAGCAGTTAGGAGCACTGACCGCTCTTCCAAAGATCCTGAGTTCAAATCCCAGCAACCACATGGTGGCTCACAACCATCCATCCGTGTTGAGATCTGATGTCCTCTTCTGGTGTGTCTGAAGACAGCTACAGTATATTTACATATAATAAATAAATAAATCTTAAGAATAAATAAATAAATAAATAAATAAATAAATGGGTTGCCTTGGTCATGGTGTCTGTTCACAGCAGGAAAACCAAGACAGGCCCCTATGAATGGTAATCGAACTGAGCAACTGCCACCAAGCTTCCTGGTCCATGTCAGTAGCCAGCCTGTGCTTGATCACACTAAGGGAGACCGTGTCTGCCACAGAGGAGCTCAGTCTGACTCAGCAATGAGAGCTCATCAGAGCTAGCATAACATCCCCTGGTACTAGCAGGGAAATAAGAAAAGTAGGTGTTCTGAAATAGAAGTCCTCTGCTCTTCACCAGGCCTGCCTTCAGAGAGACTCTTTACCACAGTCTAACCACCATGGCGGCAGGAGTGTGAGGTGGTTAGGCACATCATGTCTGCAGTTGGGAAGCAGAGAATCTCGAATGCTAGCATCCAGTCTCCTGTGGGGGCTGGGAGTGGCCCCAGAAACATCTGTAGAAAGGGCAAGGCTCACCAGGAGACACCAGACTTGTCTGATCTCAGCAGCTTCCTAAAGCCTTGGTATATGAGTTGGCAGCCTGTTACTCTTACACTTTGGATGCCTGGAAATCCAAAAGGGCAGTTCTAATTCTACTGCGAGAAGTGGTCTGGCTCCTTCCATCCACAGTTTGTGGTGGTCGCTGTGCTCCTGGGCAACCAAACTTGGGAAACCAGTTCCACCAGTGGTTGTCTTAAACAACAGGGGCTCTCTGGGCTCAACTGAATCTGCATTTCCACCAAGTGGAACCTGGATGTGTAAATAGCAGACCATCTTTCTCATTACACATCCCAGTGAAAAAGAGCAGAGGTTCTCTTTAATGGTACTGTCCCTTTCACAACCGCAGCTGCCTGTGACCCTGTAGGCCAGCCTGTGACCCTCTGCTTCCCGTCTTTCCGCCACTGAATGTCTAAGGTCGGCGAGCAGCAGCCACAAGGCAGCCTAGATGTCATGCTTCAAATTTCCAAACAATTTAGCCAAAACACCAAAACAAATTCCTTTTGAACTTGTCCTCACTCAAATTTTCTTGGTATGAGCAGAATGCATGCTAACTGCCAGGACAGAACATAGATGCTCTCTAGCCCTGTTCCCAGGAGGGTCCATGCTTCCTTCTAGAAGCTCCAGAGGCAGGCTTCCACCATCTGCATTTCTCTCAGCTTTCTCATGTTTCAAACTCCAACCAAATGGGTCCACTGGGTTCTGCATCTGAGGCCTTTCATAGCCTGTGGCTCATCTTTCCTAAGAAAGGTGGCAGGGAAGGTGGTAGGAGAGGGAGGTGGCTGGGCACACCATGTCTGCATCAGAAAACAGCGAAAGCTAGTGCCCATCTTGCTTCACCCTAGGACCTAAGCCCATGGTTGGTCTTATAACATTTAAAGCGCTGTCTTTCCCACCCAGTCAACCATCACTGGAAACACCCCCCACAGGCATGTTCAGAAGTGTGTCTAAGTAATTTTGAATGCAGGCAAGCTGATAGTGAAGATTAACCATCATGAAGGTCATTTATGCTTTTTTTGTTTGTTTGTTTTTTAAGCATCACCTTGCTTAATTTAAATATTCACCTGTAAAGTTGGGAAATATATTCATTTTGCTCAATGGCTGTCCTGAGGCCTAGCACGGAATATTTAGTGTCCTGGGGGAAGTCCAGCTTGCCAACAGGCAGGTATTACAGCTTGAAAATACAGAGCCATAGGCTAGAAAGAAAAGAACAGCATCAGTAGCCCTGAAGTCACTTAAGCTAAAATTTGAGGAGCATGGAAGAGGGAGAGAGGGAGAGGGAGAGGGAGAGGGAGAGCATGCTGAGGATAAGCCCTGATGAACTGCTATGTTTAAAAGGTGAACAAAGATAGGTGGGCTCAAAGGAAGGCAAAGAATGCAATGCAGGAGAGAGGCAGGTGGAAGCACTGGGTGGGGAAATGGAGAATAGAGGTCAACTTCTGCATTGTAGTTATTAGGGTGGGGGAAACTCTGGGTTAGCACACTGCAGAAACTGAAGCAAAAAGCCAACATGCCGAGCCCACAGCACTCACACCTGACCTTAAAATGGCCTCCAGTGGGGATCTCTGGAGAAGGCAGACACCGACTGCAAGTGACCCTTGACAGAATTCAGATTTCTCCCCTGCCTCCCTCCTCTCTCCCTGACCCCTGTAGGATAGATCCAATACCAAAAGTGTTTCCTTCAATCCAACTGCATGCATGGTGGAGGAAAAAGGTTCACTTCCTAGACACAACAGAAGCTAAAAGGAATCTAACTGGCAAGTCTCACGTTTTCTTGGTTCACAGAGTCACAGGCTGAGGACAGCTTGACTGAGCTAAACGGAGCCAAGTGCCATGCTCCCATTACACAGACACACATGCACATGCCACCCATACATTTGCACACAAGTGCAATGCACATCTACAGAGCCAACCCTCTCTGGCATCTTCTCCCACCTTCAAGGTAATATTTCAGAGTCCTCCGCCCTTCATGCAGAAGCCCCTCCGCCAGGATGTGACAGTCACACGCTAAGTATGCTATGCAGGTGATGTTTGCTTTCTGGGCTATTCATTTGCATGTCTGTTCTTTTATTTGGAGCAGGAGAGGCACACAAGGAATCAGTTCTCTTCCTGCGGGTCTCTGGAATTGGGCTGCTGTTATCACATTTGCTTTCTTTTCAGGATAGAATGAGCACAATGCTTTGTTGTTATTTTTTAAATAAGCCATAAGGTTCCTCCCCAAATTTACATTTATGTATCTGAAACAACATCCCCCCACAAAGGATATGCATAGTTCCTGAGTCCTTCAGGGAAAACTCTGGTCCTCCTGTTCTGAGCCCTCACGGCATCACGGGCTACTGCCATTCACAGGTAGCATCTGCCTCCCCCCACAGACTGTGAAGTTCATTAGCACCGGAACAGTCAGTGCTCCATCTTACCTATGCCCTCGGAAAAACTTACTATAAGATATATGTTACAATTTATCTTGGGTTCTCTTGATTTCAAGGATGGCACTTCTAAGTCAAACTCAGGACTAGCCTTGGTGAAGATCAGGTCTGTCTCCCTGAAGTTACACGCTGTCAGTTCCACCAGTACCAAGCAGAGAGAAAATATAACAAGGTCATGAGGCTGTGCCTACCGCTCACTTGGAGAGATCCTCTGCTCACTATAATCTATTTTCCACCTTAAATAAGAAAAAGAAGGGGCTGGAGGAATGGCTCAATCTGTAAAGTGCCACCAGGTAGAGAGGTGCACCTGCAACCCCCACACTGGGGTGGGAAGTGGGAGCACAAGAAGATTCCGGGGACCCACCTACCAGTCTAGCTGAATGAGCTCAGAGTTCAGTGAGAGGCCCTGACTCGGTTTTGGATCTATCTGACATTCATTCTTCTAGCATCTGGAGCTCTGGTTGTGGGGAGAGGAATTGAAGAAGACACCCACTGTCCTCCACATGCACACACCCACACAACCACATTCATATACCAATACACACAACACCATACATTCACTAGATAAACAAATAGTCCAGAAATGGAAGCCCATGTCAGAAATGCCCGTGTTTGGGAGGCAAAGACAGGAGGGTTAAGAGTTCAGACCAGGGCTGGAGAGACATCATCTTAGCTAGTTATTATGATCTATTGCTATGAAAAGACACGATGCAGGATTTTTTTTGTCTTTGGTTTTTGAAGACAGGGTCTCTCTATGTAGCCCTGGCTATTCTAGAACTCTCTCAGTAGACCAGGCTGGCCTCAAACTCAGACATCTGCCTTCCTCTGCCTCTTTCTCATGAGTGACGGAATTAAAGGCAAGTGCCACCACCATCCAGCAGACCACAGCATCTTTCATTTGGTTTTTCTGTTTTGTTTTGTTTTTTTATGGTTTTTTTTGAGACAGGGTTTCTCTGTGTAACCCTAGCTGTCCTGGAACTCACTCTGTAGGCCAGGTTGGCCTCGAACTCAGAAATTCGCCTGCCTCTGCCTCCCAAGTGCTGGGATTAAAGGCATGCACCACCACGCCTGGCACACAACATCTTTTAAGAGAAAACATAGGAGGTTTGCTTACTGGCAAGCATGGTGCTAGATCAGTAGCTAAGAGCTTACATCCCGGGGCTGGTGAGATGGCTCAACGGGTAAGAGCACCCAACTGCTCTTCCAAAGGTGATAAGTTCAAATCCCAGCATCCACATGGTGGCTCACAACCATCCGTAACGAGATCTGGCGCCCTCTTCTGGAGTATCTGAAGACAGCTACAGTGTGCTTACATATAATAAATAAAATAAATCTTTAAAAAAAAAAAAAAAAAAGAGCTTACATCCCAATCCACAGGGAGCTGGCAGAGAGAAAAGACTGAGCCTGGCATGGGTTTTGAAACTTCAAACGCCACCCCAAGGCCACACCTCCTCCAAGGCCACACCTCCTAATCCTTCCCAAACAGTCCACCAGTGTAGAGAACTAAGCATTCAAATATATGAGCCCATAGGAGTCTCTCTCCTTCCTCCCCCCGCCCTCTCATGTATATGAGTACACCATTGCTTTCTTCAGACATACCAGAAGAGGGCATCAGATCCCATTTCAAATGGTTGTAAGCTACCATGTGGTTGCTGGAAATGGAACTCAGGACCTCGGGGAAAAGCAGTCAGTGCTCTTAACCACTGAGCCATCTCTTCAGCCCATATGGGAGCCACTCTCATTTATACCACCACTCAGGGGTACCGTTCTTGCAGACTGCCCCAAGACTTCAATTCCCAGCATCCACGGGGTGGTTACCACAATCATCTATGACTCCAATTCTAGGGGATCTAACACCTTTTGACCTCTGTGAAAACAGACTCTAGTGGAGTGCACTTAGAGGCAGACAAACACTTTTATAAAAGTCAAAGGATGCTACAGCCCCACATGCTCCTTTAATCTCAGCACTTGGGAGGCAGAACCAGGTGCACCTCTTTCAGTTCAAAGACAGCCAAAGCTACATATCGATCGATACTCTGTCTCAAACCAAAACCAACCAACCCACCAAATAAATAAAGTAAAATGTTTCTTTGTTTTAAAACAAGTTCAGACAAGCCTGGGCGATACATTGAAACAATCTCAAAAAAAAAAGAGGAACCTGAAAGGTTATGTTCACTGGCCAGAACTTCATGGTGGAAGGAGGAAACAGACTCCTACAAGCAGTCCTCTGACCTGGCTCCTGGGGTGTCAATCCAAAAGACACTCAGGAGCTGGGGCACACCAAAGTGTCTGCTGGCCTGGACCCTCAGCTCCTGTGGCTCCTCCCAGCTCTTCTTACCCCACCCTTACCCTAAACTTCCTCAGCTCAGGAAAACCAGCTTCCCTTCCTCCAGCTTCTCAATCCTATAGAACACCATCCCCACCCACTCCCCCACCCCCACCCCTGCATGCGCCACATGTGCTCTCTTGACCCCTCTTTTATCTTCCTCTCAGGGCCTGGTTTATTCTGCTGGCCAGGTTCAATGTGCTACTCTCTCTCCCTGCTCTGGACTCTCCCAGATGCTTCTAACTGTACTTTCTGTCATATCTACAGTAAAATGTTCTCCTCAACCATACCCTGGAGTGGTCATATCTTCACTCTATACACATGGTACTGGATCACCACACACACACTTTTTAAAATTTTTTTTTAATGAGAGAGCAATTAAGAGAGACAGAGAACACAAGAGAGAGAAGAAAACAAATGAAGCAGACTAGAAGTAAATCTTTCCTAGAGAAAGCACATCTCCTCCAGCAAGTGGGACCAAAGCTCAGAACAGAACCATGGGCACAGTTCTGAGATAGAGTACTTGCCCCACAGAATATCTGCCCTGTGGGCACTCGGCCTTGGGAGTCCAGGCAGCTCAAAACTCTGCAAGAGCAGACCAAAGACCACTGAAATAGCAGGCTACCATCAGGTTGCCTAGAGCAAGCAGAATGACAGTAATAATTAAACCAGCAGGCCCAGGCTCCTGCTTACAGACACTCATCAGACTCCAAGGTGACGGTGAAAACAGATACCATACTACCTGAGGGAAACCTGAACGTGCCTTTTCCCACAAAAGAGCCCCAATGTGGAGAGCAGTAGATTAGTAGGTAAACAGAGGAAGGGGGTCTCTAATCTAACAACTCTCCTAGTGCCTCTTTTATTCTTCCTTTTCCTTTTTTTTGAGACATGTAACCCTGGTTGTCCTAGTAGACCAGGCTGGCCTCGAACTCAGAGATTCAGCTGCCTCTGCCTCCCAAGTGCTGGGATTAAAGGCGTGCAACACCACCTCCTGTCTAATCACCTTGTACTTCTTTAGTCAAGATTCAGGATTGACATTTTTCTCCAAGGATCAGATACAAGTAGGCAGGTAGCAGATGTTCTGACGTTTTTTAAAAACAGGAACTGGGGAGATGACTCAGCACTTTAGGAGCAATTGCTGCTCTCGAAGAAGACGTGGGTTCAGTTTTCAGCACCTACATGGTGACTGACAGCCACCTATAACTCCAGCTCCAGGGTACCAAAGACACATGTGATGCACTCACATACATGCAGACAAAACATTCATATACATAAAGCACATATTGTTTTAAAGGTTTTATAAAAAGTACTTTACTTGATTGTAAAAAGATCCGAAAGCTAGTAGGGTATAGTGGTTCGCACTAAGTACCTTGTGCCCGGAAGTACCCAGGAAGGAGACAGTTCTGTGCAAATTTAAGGCCAGTGTGGTCTACATAGTGAGTTCCAGGCCAGCCAGAGTTCCATAGTAAGACTCAAAACAACAACAACAAACCTGAAAACCCATACTGGAAAAATCTGCCTTTGTTTCAGTAATGGTAACTAGGTTGGTGAAAGAGGTAAAGCCTGAACCCTAGATTAAACTATTAATAATAATATGTCGCCCTTTCTTTGCGACAGGAATTGCTCTATGTACCTGACATACATGGACCTGTACAATAGGTAACAGGTACACAAGCATCAGCAGACTTCCAGAGATACCACTTCTACCTAAACTATCAGCTGTTAGAAGAGTTCACTGCTTATTAACAGGTATAAATAGCTGAGGTGTGGGGTGTAGTTTAGGTCAGTGGCAGAGTGTTTGCCTACCCTGTACAAAACCCTGCATTCTGAGTTCAGTCCCCGGGGGCAAACGGCACTCCTACCTAGACAACAGTGTTTACAAGCAACACTATAAAATAAACAGTTTACAAGTTAGTTCAAGTCCGGACTATCATCTACAATAACTGTTTTCTAGGGTGGAAAGGAAATTAAACCTCGTATAAAAAACATTCCACTAGGAAGAATGCAATTTCCACGAAGGCAGGTTGTCCGGAACCGACCTGCTCCAAAGGTCCTGTGGTCGGTCCTGTGAGTATGAGGAGTGGGAGGTAGCGCTTGCAGTCCAACACGGCTTAGCAAAATCCAGCAGATCCCAAACAATCTAACACTCCCGCTGCCAGCTAACCACAATGCTAGCGACCGGTCCCTATCTATCACCCGCCCTCTCTCAGTCGACCTCCCCCAACCCAGACAAATCACCTATCCTGGATTCTAACAAGAATGTGGAGATAGAGACGTAGCCCACAATTCCTGAGCTCTAAACCCTGGCACCCAAAGACAACGGGGTCAGAAGGGAGGAATCCACTGGAGCCCTGGTCGGTCCCTCCGGCCACGCGGCTTCTGCAGATGCAAGTCCAGCACGCAGCGCCTGGCAGCCGCAACAGAGCAGAACCAGGCTCCCTTCGGAGGCGCGGGAATTAGGAGTAGCTGTGAGTTTGGCTGCACTTGCGGGCTCTTACCTGGTCCCAGAGGGATGCACCCCGCGACTGCCACCAGGCGAAGCAGACCTGGAAAGCAGAACTGAAGTGTCGCGGCTAGGCCCGGGAACCACCCCCTCGCCCTACGCCCCCCCTTCCGACCAATCACAGGCCACAGGCTCCGGCCAGCCACGTGGGCGGGTTTGCGCCTCCCGCTGGGTCGCTCACCAGCCAGCCCGGCCCTCCCGCCACTCTGGAGACCGCCTGCGCAATGGGCGGGCGCCTTGGCGCGCTTGCGCACTTTGGGTAGAGAGGAGCAGAACCCCGCCCCATCCCGCTGCTCGATTCCTCTACTGTGCGTGCGAGGGACGTCAGGGGCGGCGCCGCAGCAGTTACCCCTGGTAACGGGGGAGGCAGGAGGAGGAGGCGGAGGAGGAGGAGGAGGTGGAGGAGGGACTCGGCTTGAGGATGGTGAGTGTGGGGGCCCTGGCCCCTCCAGAGCTGACCAGTCACCCCCCTCCTATCACTAGGCCCAGGGCGGGGCGCTGCGCTTAAAGCCGAGGAGGACGTGGGATGGGGCTCTCCTTGCTCTTTGGGGTTCTAGATCAATTTCAGGGGTGAAGGAGGAGCCCCTAAAGTGGGCCTGGAGGGAGGCCTAGGCCTGGGGAGAAAAGAGGGGTTTGCGATAGATCCGAGGCGTGGAGAGAGGACTTCAGGAGTGCTTGGCTAGAGGGGAAGAAACCTGGGCACCATCATCTTTCTATAGACTAGGATGCAGGCGGCTCTAGAGCTGCGGAGATCAGACCAGGCTCGCAGATCTTACTGCAGAGTCGACCTCTCAGCGCCTCGGGACTGTGGGGTTCATCTGAGAACCGGCCAAACGTGGGAGAGGCGCGGCTCTACTGTCTTTGAGATCACCCTGGCAGCACCAGGGAGCTGTAACCTGGCTTTCCTAGATGCTCGCGTCTCTGAGTGAGAGGTGTGTAGGGAGTAAGTCCCAGGACAATAAGAGGTACCGCTGGGAATGGATGGCTCTGTGGTGGCTGCGCTCCTGCAGCCCCAACTTAATCGCTGAAAGTTCTGCGACGATCTAATGGTTGTTGATGAGCGATTTTTCGCTCCGTATTTATTCCATGCTGATAGAAGCAAATTAATCTTCCGTGTCCTAGTATTTCCTTAAAACTTGCAGTGTCCTTTTGCCTGGGGCCACAGGAGGACCAAAGGTCTTCGCCTCAAACTAAAAAGAATAAATAGAGAGTGAGCATCAATTTGAAGCGAGCCTTTTCTCCGTTATCCTTAATTAAGGCTTTTCCAAAGTGTACGGAGTGTGACAGATTTGACCGGAGACACTCCTTGTTGATTTTTTTAAATCATTATTTTATTTATGTGTATGTGTATGGGTATTTAGCCTGCATGTATGTTTGTGCTCCACGTGTGTGCCTGGTGCCTGCAGAGGCCAGAAGAGGGCTTTGGTTGCCTGGAACTGGAGGTACAGATGTCGGGGGAACCATCACGTGGATGCTGGCAAATGAACGAAGCGTTGCCGAACATCTCTCTCTGCCCTCCTTGTTGATTCTGTACGCCGTAGATGGAGAGTAAAAATGAAGTTATGGGGAAATGAATATTTTTAGAGCTAGTCAAAGAAAATTTGATATTAAGGCATTTAGAACAGGTTGGTTGGCTTACTAACTACTCCGAACCGGTTCCTGTTGCTTTCCCCCCTACCCCTCATTATTTTTGTGAAAATATTGAGGCACTTCTGTTGACTTAAGAAGCAAAGCCTAGGGCTAGGGGTATAGCTCAGTGGGTAGAGGTTTTCTTAGCATGAAGTCCTGCATAGAGCTGAATGTACTAGTACCTGCCTGCAGTCCCAGCTCAAGATGGAGGCAGGAGGATCAGAAGTGCAAGGGCTACGTATTGATTTCCAAGCCAGCCTGGGATAAATGAGAAATGTTCTCAACTAAAGAAGAAAATAGGCAGGCAGGCAGGCAGGGGGGAAATTACATATCTTCTTTGGTCATATTATGGAGCAAGTGAATTTTGATAAAAAAAATTTACAGTGTCAAATTGTTAAGAAGAATTATTTAATCTGAGGTTGTCAATCACACTTCACGCTTTTACATTTACAGTTATGCCTAACCTCGGGCTAAACAGATTTTAACAAGTGTTTTCTTTTTATTATTTATACATGAGCTGCCCATTTAAAGGCAAAGTTTATCTTAACAAATAAGTACAGATATAAATATTTACACAGAAAATAAATGGATTTGAGAAAGGGGCCCTGTAACCCCTGTAACCTCAGCACTTGGGAAGTAGAAGGAGGAGGAGGAGGAGGAGGAGGAGGAGGAGGAGGAGCAGGAGGAGCAGGAGGAGGAGGAGCAGGAGGAGGAGCAGGAGGAGGAGGAGGAGCAGGAATTCAAGACCAGCCTGGGCTACGTAAGACTCTGTCTCATAGTAAGTGGGTAATTTTTTTTTTTAAAGATTTATATTTTATTTTATGTAAGTACACTGTAGCTGTCCTCAGACACTCCAGAAGAGGGAGCCAGATACCGTTACGGATGGTTGTGAGCCACCATATGGATGCTGGGATTTGAACTTGTCACCTTCGGAAGAGCAGTCTGGTGCTCTTACCCGCTGAGCCATCTCACCAGCCCCGTAAGTGGGTAATTTTTAAATTAATGAAAATAATTAGAACCGCAATTAAAAAGCCTTGCCAGGCTGTGTGTGGTGGCTCATGCCTGTAATCCCAGTCTTCTCAATGCGAAATTAAGAATATCACTATGAGTTAAGAGTCAACCTGGGCTACAGTTAGTGCCATGTCAGCCTCAGCCAGAGGGAGGGAGATCCTGCCCCAACAGCCATCCCCTTAAAAGAAAGAACCACGTACCAAACCAAGAGAAAATAACTAGTTATAAATGAGAAGCATGAGAGTTAACTAATTTTCTTCAGTTTATCAATTGAGTACAGTACATAATTTTATGGTTGCTTAATTTATAATTAAGTCACAGTAAATGAACCACTGCTCATGTTTCTAGGTGCAAATTGGCACTGTATTTAAGTATATAACAAATTGACCATCTATATATAAGAGAGTTGGACACCAGCCGGGCGGTGGTGGCACACGCCTTTAATCCCAGCACTTGGGAGGCAGAGGTAGGCAGATTTCTGAGTTCGAGGCCAGCCTGGTCTACAAAGTGAGTTCCAGGACAGCCAGGGCTATACAGAGAAACCCTGTCTCGAAAAACCAAAAAAAAAAAAAAAAAGAGAGAGAGAGAGAGAGTTGGACACCACTACAGTATTCACAGTATTTGATGCTCAAAACAGAGTTTAATATACATATGTGTGTGTGTGTGTGTGTGTGTGTGTGTGTGTGTGTGTGTGGCTTGCCTCCAAACATGTATGTATACCAAAGACATGTCTTGTGTCTGAGAAGGTCAGAAGAGGGGATTGCACCCCCTGAAGCTACAGTCAGTTTTGAGCCACTGTGGGGGTGTTGAGAACTGAACCCCAGTTCTCTACAAGAGCAGCAAGTGCTTTTGTATTATTTATTTTACTTTCTATGTTGAATATTTTGCCTACCAGTATGTATATGTACCACATCAATTCCTCGTGACTTCAGAAATTAGAAGAGGGCTTCAGATCCTTTGGAACTGGAGTCACAGGCAGTTATGAGCCACCTCATAGGGGCTGGAAATAAGACCTGGATCCTCTGTACAAGCAACAAGTGCTCTTAACCACTGAGCCATTTCTCCAGGTCCAAACAATTTTTTTAAACTATTGGATTTATTCATCTTATTTGATCTGTATTTTGCCTTCCTGTATGTATGTGTACGATGTATACTTCTGTGCTCAGAGGTCAGCATCAGATCCCAAGGCACTGGAGTTATGGCTGTGTAGGTGCTAGGAACTGAACTAAGGTCCTCTATGGCAGTAAAAAGCACTCTTTTTTTACTTTATTTATGAGTACACTGTTGCTGTTTTCAGACACACCAGAAGAGGGCATCAGATCTCATTACAGATGGTTGTGAGCCACCATGTGGTTGCTGGGAATTGAACTCAGGACCTTCAGAAGTGCAGTCAGTGCTCTTAACCACAGAGCCATCTCTCCAGCCCCCAAAACAAATGTTTTAAAGTGAACAACAAAAACTAGGATAGTGGGGTGTGGTGCACACACCTCTGATCCCTTCACTCAGAAGGCAGAAGCAGGTATATATATATCAGAACTAGCGGCCAGCCTGGTTGACATCGTTAGTTTAAGGCTAGCAAGGGTTGTATTATAAAGACCACCCTCCCAGTATCGGGGCGGGAGGGGGGGGGGAGGAGAAAGGAAAGGAGAGGAGAGGAAAGAACTAGGCAATGGTGGTACATGCCTTTAGTTCCAGAATTTGGGAGAAGTAGGTAGATCTCTGTGAGTTTTTAGGCCAGCCTAAAATTGTTTTGGACCTGGAGAGATTGCTCAGTAGTTAAGAGCTACAGTGTTGGCTGGGCTTGGTGGCGCATGCCTGTAATCCCAGCACTTGGGAGGCAGAGGCAGATGGATTTCTGAGTTCGAAGCCAGCCTGGTCTACAGAGTGAGTTCCAGGACAGCCAGGGCAGGAAGCATGGTGGCATGCAGCCAGCCGTAGTGCTAGCAGCAGGAAGAGACAGTGAGCCACAAGGCCTGGGTTAAGCTTCTGAAACCTGGAAGCCCATTCCCTAAAGACACACTTCCTCCAAGGCCACACCTACTCCTACAAGCCTGGGCCTGGGAGGGGACACTATTTTTATTCACCACAGGGTGTGTGTTTTAAATTTCAGCTATGGCCAATGCTTTTTTCTTTCCAAATTTGAAAGACTGAAACAAAAATTAGCTTGAGCTTCTCTGAACATTTCGGGTCAGCTGCTGTACCCTGGCCTTGCAATCACATGTCCTCCTTTTTTATCTTTTTTTCTTTTTCAGCTTTGTTTTATTTTATATGTCTGAGTGTTTTGCATGCCAGAGAGGGGACAGCATATTCCCTGGAACTGGAAGCTTGGGTGCTTTTGAGTCACAGTAGTGCTTAAAGTGGAAGCCAGGCCCTCTGCAAGGAAGAGCAATAAATGCTCTAAACTGCCGAGCCATCTCCCCAGACCTTCCCTGGAGGATTCTAGGCCAGGTGCTCTACCATCTTAGCAAGATACAAAGATGATGGTCATTTGGCAGGTTGTCAATTATTTATTTATTTATTTATTTATTTATTTATTTTGGTTTTTTTGAGACAGGCTTTCTCTGTATAGCCCTGGCTGTCCTGGAACTCACTTTGTAGACCAGGCTGGCCTCGAACTCAGAAATCCGCCTGCCTCTGCCTCCTGAGTGCTGGGATTAAAGGCGTGCGCCACCACGCCCGGCAGGGGCAGGTTGTCAATTATTTATAGACTGCTTCCTACTAATATGACATTACCACACACACAGCTTTTTGTATGTTAAGTGGGGTTTGGGGGTCAGAAAGTGTCAAGTGAAAAACAAAAATGGAGGAGCTGGAGATGGCTCTGCAGTGAAGGTCACCTGCATCCGGGCAGGCAAAACACTCATACGCACAAAATGTTTGTATAATAATAAAAAGAAAATGAAAGCCGGGCGTGGTGGCGCACGCCTTTAATCCCAGCACTCGGGAGGCAGAGGCAGGCGGATTTCTGAGTTCGAGGCCAGCCTGGTCTACAAAGTGAGTTCCAGGACAGCCAGGGCTACACAGAGAAACCCTGTCTCGAAAAACCAAAAAAAAAAAAGAAAAAAAAAAGAAAATGGCTCCATAGTTAAAGAAACCTTACCATTCTCTCTGAGGACCCAGGTTCAGTTCCCAGCACCCACATGACAGCACATAACCACCGCTAACTCCAATCCCAGGGGATGTGACACCCTCTTCTGACCTCTGCAGCTTCATGCACAGATGTGGTTGGTGCCTGTCCATACACCCCGGCTACATGTGTGCACATAAAATATGTGTATTTTTTTTAAAGAAAGAAAATATACCCATAGTTACCCATGATGACTCATTCCTATAATGTGAGTTCTCTGAAGCTTAATGAGGAAAGATTATGAATTTAAAGCCAACCTGGGCAAGTGAGTCAGTCCTGTCTTAAAAAGAATTTTTGTTTTGTTTTGTTTTCAATTTTTTATTAGATATTTTCTTCATTTACATATCAAATACTATCCCGAAAGTCCCCTATACCCTCCTATACCCTCCCCCTGTAAAAGGGGTTTTAAAAGGACTGGGGACTGGCTGGTGAGATGGCTCAGCGGGTAAGAGCACCCGACTGCTCTTCCGAAGGTGATAAGTTCAAATCCCAGTATCCACATGGTGGCTCACAACCATCCGTAACGAGATCTGGCACCCTCTTCTGGAGTGTCTGAAGACAGCTACAGTGTACTTACATAAATAAAATAAATCTTTAAAAAAAAAAAAAAAAAAAAAAAAAAAAGGACTGGGGATGCCGAGCGTGGTGGCACACACCTTTAATCCCTGCACTTGGGAGGCAGAGGCAGGCAAACTTCTGAGTTCAAGGCCAGCCTGGTCTACAGAGTGAGTTCCAGGACAGCCAAGGCTACACAGTGAAACCCTGTCTCTGGGGAAAAAAAAAAAAGGACTGGGGACATAGTTCAATGGTAGTGTTCTTGCCTAGTATGTTCAAGGCTCTAGGTTTGATCTCTAGTTATATGTATGTATGTGTGTATGTATGTATTTAAGACAGGGTCTCTACATAGCCAAGGCTATCCTGAAATAACTTTATAGACCAGACTAACCTCAAACTCACAAAACTCCTCTTGTCTCTGCCTCCTGAGTGCTAGAATTAAAGGTTTGCACCACCAAAGCCCAGCTAACCACTAGTGCTCACACACACACACACACACACACACACACACACACACACATGCAAGCACACACACAAGCACACACAGCCTCAAAAGGAAAGAAAATACAAGAAATGAAACCCAGGCCTGGCAGAGATTCCCTCCAGCTCTATACATGTAAAAATGGAACAGTTGTTCTGAGTGACTTCCATGCGTCGTCCTTCCTTACAGCTTCACCTTATTCCTTATTCAGGCCCCTCCGCCTTCCTCAGCAGCTTTCCTCTTTCTCCTTTCTGCATGGAGTCAGCGCAGCTGAGCACAGTCTGAAGTTAGAAGCAGCCTCCTGTTCATCAGGCTGGTGGCGGCCGCTGAGAGAGTCTATAGGCTCCTCAGGAACAATGTTTGTCTTTATGTAGTAGAGAAATGATAAGAAAGAGAACAAGGTTTGAGCGCAGATGAAGTGTCGCAGTGGGGGAGGGGCTTGCCTCCGAGCCATCGCCTGTGTTTGTGGGATCCCCAGGACCCACGTGGTGAAGGCGTGTGCTGATTCATAAAAGCTATCAGCTGACTTCCACAAGCACTTTGTATACACACTCATGCACACACATGAAATAAGTGAACAAATATCATTTTAAAAATAATTACAAAAACAAACAAACAAACAAAAAAATGAAGGCTCTTTGAGGTCGATAGGACCCTGTTAAGAGGTGAAATGAACTGGAAATCTGTTTAAGCTTGTTAGGGAGAGCATGTGCTTGGCAGCTTAGGGTTATAGTGCCTAAACTGTAGCTGTTCCTCGGGGTCAGACTGCTTGTGCATGCCAGCACATTCCTTCACTCGCCCCTGCCCCCTCCACTCGGGTTTCTGTATGACCTAGTTTGTCTCTTTGGGGTCAGAGCACCATGCCTCTGCCATGAGTTGAGAGGAAATGGATTTGAGGCAGCTACATTTCTGTAGTCCAAGCCACGTGTGGAGGCGCAAGCCTTCAATCCCAACAATGGTAAGTAGGAGCAAGCATATATATCTCTGAGTCCCAGGCCAGCCTGGTCTACATAGAAATTCCAAGATGGCTAGGGCTACGCAGAGATAGATCTATCAAACAAACAAACAAATAAATAAGCAAGCAAGCAAGCTTGCTTGCTCGCCCTGCAGTCTATAGCACATCTCTTCAAGATCTGGTGTAGCAAAGTTTGTTTAAATGTTTTGTGACTGAGTCCAGGTGTTCCTGCCCAGCACAGATAACTTGTATGTGCTGAAGTTGGTAGCATATGCATGCACACCGTTAATGGAGTTCTTGTTTCTCAGGACCTGTACTCAGTGCCTTGGGAGTATAAACCTGCATAAAGATCACATCTCTCTTGCTTCCTCTTCTGCTTGGAGCACATTATGGGTGTTAATGACAGTCAAATGAATGGTTGTTTGGGTCCAAATTACACTGTAAAAATTAACTTCATTGTCTTTATGCAGTAAAATTCATCCTTGTCATAAACTTAACTTTTAATGAATGCTTCCTTTCATCTGACATTTAAAATAAGACGCAGCATGGAGACGATGCACAAGCTCAGGGTGCAGCACCCTGCTCTCTTTCATCTCCAGTCTTAAATCAGCTTACCTTGTACCTTTCGGGCAGAGCCGTGCCAGCTATAAATAGCCTCCTTCCTATTTATCGAGCGGGCGAGCGAGCCCTGGATAATCCTGTGACCCTGCCCTGGATGCTTGGGTTGACACAGGAAACTGTGGCATCAGCACTCGTGTCCCCATTGGGCTTGAGATGCCATTTTCATTTTACTGGAAGGGAGAAAATACTAGCTGAACTTTCTCTTTCTGTGTCATCTCACTTAAGGGTGAAGCATCTGATGTCATTGCCAAATAAGGAAGAGTACTCATTAGAAATTTTAAGTACTGCATTCTGTACTATAGGTTACTGAAGGTGCCTATAGTTAGAACAGCTTTTGTATTCTCTCGCTGTACTTTACTCCTTTATGAGTAGGAATTTGGGGGGCAGGAGCAGGTGTGCCAGTGCACACCTTTAATCCCAGCACCCGGGAGGCCGAGGCAGGATCCCTGTCTGAGGCCAGCCAGGGCTACACAGTGAGTCCCCTCTCAAAACAGAACAAAGATAAAGCAAGAGCTAGGCATGGGGCTTGGTGGCAGCATGCCCACCCAGGTCAGTTCCTCACGTGTGGAGGAGAGTTCACCCACTTCAGTGGGACACTACAACAAGAAAATGGTGTTTTCCCTTAATTGTTCAATTTCAGATATTATGAGTATGTGAGAAAAACTTGGTCTCCAAACAACAGTATCCAGTGATTTCTTTCCTTTTCTGTGATTTAACTGTTTACCATGTGGGTATGTGCAGGTGCCCTAGGCGGCCAGAGGCATCGGATCCTGCTGGAGCTGGGAAGCTGCTGTAAGCTGGAGCTGCTTATAAGCAGTTGGAAGCCAACCCACGTTGGTGCAAGACTCGAACCCGGGTCCTCTGCGGGAGCACTGTGTTCTCTTCCCGGCTGACTCCCCTCTCCAGCCCTATTAAGTGGTTTCTTAGTGAGGAAGCACTTGATGAAACACTGAAAATGCAGGCCAGAGACATGGCTCACCAGTTCCGAGCACTGGCTGCCTGCCCTTCCAGAGATCCTGACAACCACATGGTGTCTCACAGCCATCTAGAATGGGAGCTGATGCCCTCTTCTGGCGTGAAGGTGTATGTGCAGATAGAGCACTCATGGATAAAGAACAAAAATAAATAAATCAAAAAGAAAAACTGAAAATGCTGACTTTACTACTACTACTACTACTACTTATACAGTGTTCTGCCTGCATGTAGGCCAGAAGAGGGCATCTGATCCCATTACAGATGGTTGTGAGCCACCATGTGGTTGCTGGGAATTGAACTCAGAACCTTTGGAGTCATCCCTCCAGCCCCACAAAATGCTGACTTTTTTTTTTTTTTTTTTTTTTTTTTTTTTTGGTTTTTCGAGACAGGGTTTCTCTGTATAGCCCTGGCTGTCCTGGAACTCACTTTGTAGACCAGGCTGGCCTCGAACTCAGAAATCCACCTGCCTCTGCCTCCTGAGTGCTGGGATTAAAGGCGTGCGCCACCACACCCGGCCAAAATGCTGACTTTAAACTTTGTAAATGGTAAAATATTTTCTGTAAAATGACAACAGAGTTTTCCTTGACAATGTCTACATGGGGATCTAATCCAGGAGCATTTACCTATGCCATTTAATGTGTTAATTTGACAAATTACTATATTTTAGTGTATTTTAGGAGCTAAGGTGACCCTTTGTGCATGCAGTCAGGGTGTCAGGATGAGTTCTTTTATATCGCAGTCCCCATGGGGCCTGAAAGATTGCGCTATTAATGTATGAGTCCAGCATAGCTAATAAGAACTGAGAAACAGCCTTGTTCAGGTGTTGACTGTGAATGCCTTAGACAGTGTCCTCACCTCTCTGTGGTGCCTGTTTTCTTCTGCAACATCTAAGCTATGCTCTGCGACTCTCCTGTTGGGTTCTTATAAAGGTTAGATGAAGGTCAACTGTTTTGAGCCAATAGTAGTAACTCAGGAGACTTCTCATAAATTGAAGAAGGAATTGAATCAAACTAGCCAGAGTTGAGTGAGATGAAAATAGAAGCAAAAGCAGGCCCTTCCTTAAACAATAACAAAGTCCCGCCCAGCTTCAGATGTATTCAGCCTTCATCTTAGACTAAGTCTTGCATTCTGCTGCTGGGAAGAGGCCAGAGCCGTCCTCAGCCCCAGGACAGCCGACACAGAAGACACAGGGGGCTGCTCAGCTGCCTACACATTTCCATGTCATTATCCAAAGACCTATTGCTGAGAATTATTTCACAGACATAACGTTTGATCTTTGTCAACAGACTGACTTGAATCCTTGCCTGGTGCAGTGTGGGTGAGAAACACAAGCACTTTGTGTAATTCTAAGTCCAAGGCTCAGCTTGAAGGAATATCTACCCTGGCTGAGAGATGAGAGTTTATGACCTTAAAACAGTATCATCTTTTGATTCTTCTGTGTGTTTGCTGAGACAGGATCTCTCACTATGTCGCCCTGCCTGTCTTGGAACTCACTTGTAGACCAGGCTGGCCTTGAAATTAAAGATCTGCCTGCCTCTGCTCCCTGGGTGCTGGGGCTGAAGGTATGCGCCTGGCTTTGTTTTGTTTTTGTTTTGTTTTTGTTTTTTCCAAGACAGGGTTTCTCTGTATAGCCCTGGCTGTCCTGGAACTCACTTTGTAGACCAGGCTGGCCTCGAACTCAGAAATTCGCCTGCCTCTGCCTCCCGAGTGCTGGGATTAAAGGCGTGCACCACCACGCCCGGCTTTTTTTTTTTTTTCCAAGACAGGGTTTCTCTGTGTAGCCTGGCTGCCCTGGAACTCACTTTGTAGACCAAGCTGGCCCTGAACTCACAGAGATCCTCCTGCCTCTGCCTCCCAAGTATGGAGATTATTAAAGGCGTGCGCCACCACTCTAGCCCTAGATTCCTTTTGAGCTGTGTACCTAATTGGTCTGGGATTCTCAGCTGCAGGACAGAACAAATAAATAGCCTATAAACATCCTCTTACCTGTTTACTAAGAAAACAGGGCCAGGGCCTAAGGGAGCAGGTCAGAGGCCTGGACAAGGCCCAGCGCTCAGTCCCTGGGACCAAAGGAGAAGTGTCGATGGAGAGATGCTGCAACATTTAAGAGCACTGACTGCTCTTGGTAAGCACCAAGTCCGGTTTCCAGCACCCACATAAATGACCTGGAGCCTGCAGGAGATCTGACTCCTTCCGGCCTCCACATGCACATGCTCAGACACACATAATAAAAATTAGGTGTGGTGTATACCTTTAATCCCAGCACTTGGGAGGCAGAGACAGGTGGATTTCTGAGTTCGAGGCCAGACTGGTCTACAAAGTGAGTTCCAAGACAGCCGGGGCTATACAGAGAAACCCTGTCTCGAAAAACCAAAAAAAAAAAAAAAAAAAGACCAGCCTGGTCTGCAAAGGAGTCCCAGGACAGTCAGAACTACACAGAAAAACCCTAATAATAATAATAAAGCTTTTAAAAACTTCTGGTTAAATTATGATCATTAACGCCTTTTCTAATTACATAATTGTTACATCTCGCTTTTCATCTGAAAACAGGGATTAACTGTGTTATATCTGCATATCCTATAAAGATAAAGTGATGAGCGGGGCATGGTGGCACACGCCTTTAATCCCAGCACTTGGGAGGCAGAGGCAGGCGGTGATGAGCACACAGAGCCAGAGTATAGAGCCCGGCTACCGAGTCACATGGGTATAGCCCAGCTACCGTGTCATGCAGCCTGTTTGTGTCTTTGTTCAGCCTTAAAAATCTGCCCCCCCCCCGCCCCGCCCCCCCTCATAGGGCTCCTCTGCGTAGTCCTGGCTGCCCGGGAACTCACTCTATAGACCAGGCTGGCCTTGAACTCAGAGATTCACCTGCCTCTGCTGCCCAAGTGCTGGGATTGAAGGTAGTGCACTACTACCATTAGCTAAAATTCTTTTTTTTTTTTTTTTAATGACTAAACTCTTGTAATCTTACCATCATCCTACACTGAACTGCATTACTCTGAATTTTGTCTTGTTATCACTTCCCAGGTCACACTCTTTAATCTGTTAGTAGCCAGCGTACTCTCGGATCTCAGCGAGACTCACTCAGGGCACTCCAACCTCAGCACGACGTCCTCTGTAGTTTAAGCCTTTTTTTCTTGGTCTGCCCACCTTAACGCCACTGCTTCCTGTAGTGATGTCACTTCCCCCAGCACACACTGAGTCCTTGCCCTTCTTCTGTCACTTTGTGGCCATGCAGCAAGCCATGCAGTTCTCAGAGAGAGTCCAGCAGGTTTTAGGAACATTCCTAGTGTTTGCTCAAAGGCTATCAGCACAGAAAACAACCTTACAGCCCTACATTATCTCGGGTGGCTCCATTCTAGAATCTGTCTCATGCAGCAGCTGGAAGCTTCACTCTGCAAGTGGAGAAGCTTGAGCACCGACTAGTCTGACATGCTAAGCATTCTAGTTGAAGCATATATGGAGGGCTTTAGGGACACATAAAAAAAAAAAAGAAAGTGGGGATCCCATAACAGCTGGGGTGCCAGCTAAGCAGAAGTCATGGGGTGGGCAGGGACAAGACATGCTGCTTACCTGGCTGCTGCATTTCCCCACGCCACTAACACTCAAGCTTGGAAGGAAGAACAAGCTCGGTGGGTACGTGGAGCCAGTGGCCTTCGAAGTGGATGGAGTCAGCTTAGCTGGCCATAACCGCGAACAGAACTCACAGCAAAAGTCGTTCTGATGTCTGCTAATACCAAAGTCACTGCCACCAAGTAACCTGTCTCTTTTGTACTTGTTCAAGGGCTTGCTCTCTATTTTGCGAAAATTGAAAAGTGCACCAGACCAGGAGGTGCGAATCCTCCTCCTGGGCTTGGACAACGCAGGTAAGACCACCTTGCTGAAGCAGCTCGCATCTGAAGACATCAGCCACATCACACCCACACAGGTAAGCAGCTCGCATCTGAAGACATCAGCCACATCACACCCACACAGGTAAGCAGCTCGCATCTGAAGACATCAGCCACATCACACCCACACAGGTAAGCACCCCCGGCTCCAGGTGCTCGCCGCCAAGGAAGAGGAAAATAACTGTCCCAGTTTTGTGTCTGTCACAGTGAGAAAACTCCCTGACAAAAAGCAGCCTGGGGGAGAGGGAGAAGAGAGTATTTGAGCTCATTTCAGATTATAGTCCAGCATCCGAGGGAGGTAAAGGCAGGAACCCGAGGCAGGGAGTCACATCCACAGTCAAGAGCAGAGAAAGCAAGTGCATGAGAGGGTTGACTTCTGCTCCTGCTGAGCCCTTCCCTGTACCACACCCAAGCTCAGGAACCACACCAGGCAGGCCTTACACCATTAACATAGTCACAACAGACCCCACAGGTACGCTTATAGGCCAGCCTGATCTAGGCAATCCCTGACTGAAACTCTCTTCACAGCTGGTTCTAGAAGGTGTTAAGGTGACTATTCAAACAGACCAACACAGTAGCTGTGGGAGATAGAATTTTTTTTTTTCCGAGACAGGGTTTCTCTGTGTAGCCCTGGCTATCCTGGAAATCACTCTGTAGACCAGGCTGGCCTCGAACTCAGAAATCCGCCTGCCTCTGCCTCCCGAGTGCTGGGATTAAAGGTGTGTGCTACCATGCCCAGCCAGGAGATAGAAATTTATACTGGAGCTGGGAACAGGAGGAGGGAGCTTTGCCTACTGCATAAATCAGGGTTTGTAAGGTAACAACTATTTTGGGGATGGATGCAAGCAGTGTAAATGTAATTAATGCCATCAGACTTTACATTTTAAAATGACATATATATGATTAATCCAGGAATGGTGGCACACGCCTTTAATCTGAGCACTCAAGAGGCAGAGACAGGTGAATTTCTGTGAGTTTGAGTCAGCCTGGTCTACAGAATGAATTCTAGGACAGCCAGGGCTAAGTAAAGAGAGACCTTGTCTAAAAAAAACAAAGGACAAGAAGATATATTTTATGCCATGTATATCCTACCACAATTTTAGGTATGTACACATATTTCAGTCATCTTTCTTAGGCCTAAATGATTCCCTCTTTTTTTCTCGTGCTAAGGATGGAACCCAGAACAGGTGCATGGCATGCTTAGGAAGTGCGGTGGTATGTGCCTGTGACTGCACATCTGGAAGGCAGAGGGAAGAAGGCAGGAATGTAAAGCAGTCCTGACTGCATTGTAAACTCTAGGTCAGCATGGACTCCAGAGGATAGCTCAAAGGAAAAAAATCAGGTTGTTACCAAGCATGGTGGCAGACGCCGTAACTCAGAGGCAGGGAAAGGAGGATTACTGTAAGTTTGGAGCATTCTGGTTTATATAGTGAGTTCCAGGGCACTGAGACCCTGTCTCAAAGAAACCAAAAATAAATAGGGTTAGAGATATGGCTTCGTGGTTAGGAGCACTTTGGTTCGTACTGAAGACCTGGATTCAATTCCCAGCACCAATGTGGCAGGTCTCTCACAGCTACCAGTAGCTCCATATCAGATATTTACATTATAATTCATAACAGTAGTAAAATTACAGTTATGAAGTAGCAGTGAAATAATTTTATTGTTGAGAGTAATTTCAACATAAGGAAATTTATTAAAGGATTGTATGTAGCATTAGGAAAGGTGAGAACGCTGGGCGGTGGTGGTACACGCCTTTAAACCCAGCACTTGGGAGGCAGAGGAAGGTGGATTTCTGAGTTCAAGGCCAGCCTGGTCTACAAAATGAGTTCCAGGAAAGCCAGGGCTATACAGAGAAACCCTGTCTTGAAAAACCAAAAAAAAAAAAAAAAAGGAAAGGTGAGAACCACTGGTTTAAAACATCTAAGCGCCGGGCGGGTGTGGTGGCGCACGCCTTTAATCCCAGCACTCAGGAGGCAGAGGCAGGTGGATTTCTGAGTTCGAGGCCAGCCTGGTCTACAAAGTAAGTTCCAGGACAGCCAGGGCTGCACAGAGAAACCCTGTCTTGAAAAACCAAAAAAAAAAAAAAAAACCATCTAAGCATTGGAGGTTTGAGCAAACCAGTCTTAGCATTTTCTGTCCATGGCCTTGAGACCCTGGCATCCGGTTACCGGCTGTGCTAGTATGTGTTCTTCACGGCCTGTGAGTCTTAGCAATTCGAAACTCTTTGCAGAAAAGTCATTTCAGCTGCTACCAAATGAGCAATTTTACAGCTTCTGAACAAATTTAATGTATAGCCCAAGGAGGAGCAAATTACAGCAGTCTAGCCTACAAGGCTGAAAACACATATTAGTGTGTCAGGATGCCTGCCAGAAAGAGAAGGGCTGGGGGTTAGTATTAGCAATGGACTGCATTTCCCAGAGCACTGAGGCTTCGAGAGTGCAGACGGAGCGGGTTTCCAGTTATGGCTCAGCGTCCCAGCGCCTCCCTTCAGGCTGTTTGCTGTGCTGTAGACGGCCGGTTCTATATTGTTGAGGTTTCAAGCTTATTCTCTCAAAACATACTCTTAGTGTATTGTTGTTTAATATTTGAAAAGACATTAGATGTTCATTCACTGTAGTCAGTTTAGAAAGCAGAAATAAGTAATGTTGAGACACTGTAGAACAGCTCGGGAGATGGCTCAGTGGAAAAGGGGGCTTGCTGCCAACCCAGGTAAAGGGTGTTCAATCCCTGGGACCTGCGTGGTAAGAAGAGAGAGCTTGTCCTCCACACTTAGCAGTGACGTGAGCGCACACACACACATACACAGATAGTAAGAAGGAAGAATTTTTGTTGAGAATTTAAAAAGAAAATATGTATAATGCCTGCCACAGTTTGGATAAGAATGGCCTCCATAGGCACCTGGATGAGAAAGGTGAAGAGGAGTGGCCTTGTTGAAGAATGTGTGTCATGGGGGATGCCAGGCCCAGTCTCTCTCTTTCTCAGCCTTCAGGTCAGGATGTAGCTCTCAATTACAACCCCAGCACCGTGTCTGACTGTGTGTCCCATGCTCCCCACCGTGATAATGGACTATACCTCTGAAAGTGTAAGACAGCCCCAAACTAAATGCTTTTTCTGGTAGTTTCCTTGGTCATAGTGTCTCTTCACAGCAGTACAACAGCCAATGAGACAGAGCCACCGATAGCATTTAGGAATGTCACCATTCAAGTTTTTCCTGTGCACATATATGGGCATATGTGATAGGTATGTTTAAGATATAAACATCCCAGTGTGGTTGTGCACACCCTCAAACCCAGTATTTGAGAGTCAGAGGCAAGAGGATCTCTCTGAACTCTGGCCAGCCTAGTCTACATAATGAGCTCCAGGCTGACCGGGGCTACACAATAAGACCTACCTCAAAAATAAAATAAAATAAAATAAAATAAAATAAAATAAAATGTAAAAGCAGGGGAGGGGGAGAGGATAGGGGATTTTCAGAGGGGAAACTAGGAAAGGGGATAACATTTGAAATGTAAATAAAGAAAATATCTAATAAAAAAATATAAAAGCAGATTGTGTAGAATATAGCATTTCCCAGAGGAGTTGAGGGGGCAGTAGCACACACCTTAAATCCCAGCACTCTGGAGGTAGGTGCCAGCTGATCTGAGTTCGAGGCCAGCCTGGTCTATAGAGTGAGTTCCAGGATAGCTAGAGCTACACAGGGAAACCCCTCTGTTTGTTCCCTACACAGGGAACATCTGTTTGTTTTGTTGTTGTTTTTGCTCAAACAAGGTCTAATCCCAGCATAGCCCCAAACATGATATATTGCTGAAGATGACCCCAAACTCTGATCCTCCTGCCTTTACCTCCTATGTGTAGGGACTACAAGTGTGCCCTTCCATACCTAGTTGTGTGCAGTGCTGGGAATCAAACCCAGGGCTTCCTACACACTAAGCCAGCAAAGCATTCTAGCCACTGAACAACACCCCAGAGCAGGGACATCCTTATATACTGGCATACACACTCACAAACACACGCCCATATACACACATCTGTGTCTGTCTATGTATGTTTGTACCTATTTGTTATTATTTCCACAGAATAATTTCCTATTAGGTTGTGTGGATCTGATGAATTACAAAATTTGTTTTGTTTTCAATATAGAGTTTCTCTGTGTAGACCTAGCTGTCCTGGAACACACTCTGTGTGTAGACCAGGCTAGCCTCCAGTTTAAGAAATCCGCCTGCCTTTGCCTTACAAGAATTGGGATTAAAGACGTGCCACCACACTCAGTGTAATTTATAGAAGTTTAATAAGTTATCTTTTTTAAATTACACTTGTTTATTTTGGGTTAGACTGCAGGCATGGGCCATAGCAGATCATGCAAAGATCAGAGCATGTGGAAATCAGAGGACAGNGTCTGTTGCATTCCAGAAAGGGCTCAGTAGTACTCGGTTCTATATTTAATAGCATTGCTGAGGAGTAGAATTTTCAAATTATGGCTGGGCATGATGACACAGTCCTATATAATGCCAGTAATCAATAGATGGAGGCAGGAAAATCAGAAGTTCATGGTCTTCTCAGCCACCGCATAGTGAGTTCAAGGCCATCCTGGACTGCATAGATCAAGAAAAGAAGGAGGAAGAGTAGGAAGAAGGGAGGGGGGAGGAGGGGGAGGGGGAGAACAGCAACAGCAGCAGCAGCAGCAGAAGTAGAAGAAAGGAAAGAAAGGAGAATATTTCAGATGCACACAAGTTTGTTGTCAGCGAGCTGCCATGACGCAGCCACTGTAACTTTCCCACTAAGCTGGGGCCATCTCCCTTCAGAGTTCTTGAACGGATAGTTCGTTCAGTCGTGGGTGACTTAGAAGAGCCCTACTCAGCACAGTCCCCAGTTCTCCTCTGTAAGTTCCTCTGTGGGACCGAGCGACAATGCTGCCTGTCCCACTGCGCTGGGCCAGGCCTGGTGTTCCAGGCAGCAGTGTTGGCAAGCTGCCAGGTGAAGCAGCTGGTTTGGGAGCATCCCCAGACCCACATAATTCCAGTTACTCTGGATGAAATGTCACGGATGTTGTAGCAAAGTATTGATTGGATATTCAAATCCTGGAGTCCCTGCATCTTTTTTGCCAGAGAATATTTCTTCACGCAGTGCCTTCCTCCCGAACCCAAAGGTGTCGTTAGCTTGTTTCTCTCGCCACTAATTCCCAGTTGCCATGACTTGCTTTCCCTGAGTTTTACTCTGAATACTAAAAACAAAGATTTTCCCTTCCTTCCTTCCTTCCTTCCTTCCTTCCTTCCTTCCTTCCTTCCTTTCAATTTCTTTTTACTCATTTTTATCCATTTTATTTTTTTGTGATAGTCTCTTAGTCTGAAGCCCTGGCTAGCCTGGAACTCACCAAGTAGCCCACCACACTGGTTTTGAACTTGCATCAATCCTCCTGCATCCCCTCTCTGAGTACTGGGATTAAAAGCCTGTATCCCATGCCTGGTAGAGGTTTTTCAAGTTCAGCCAAGGTGCCTTGTAAAGCAGTTTCAAGTGAGCCCTTGTTGGCTCCTGTCATGGTCTGTGACTAAGGCCACCACTTCTGAGACTGACTGTGTCTTCAGCAGACGCTGCCTCCTCACTCCTGACAGCCCAGCTACAACCCCCTCTGCCCCACAGTGCTGTGGCTCAGCTCCTGTCTCCCTGCTGACCAGAGACATTGCTTCAGAGCCTCCAGGTTTGCCTGCTCTTGGCAAAGCTTCTGCTTTCTCTCTCTCACACATCCCATCCGTTAAATTTACCATCCTGAAGACCTCATGAGGAGAGGTCTGTGTCTCTCTCACACATACCATCCTGTTAAACTTACTGTCCTGAAAACCTCCTGAGGACAGGTCTGTGTCTCTCTCACACATCCCATCCCATTAAACTCACCGTCCTGAAGACCTCATGAGGAGAGGTCTGTGCTGATCACAGGTAATCCCATGTCCCATTATCCTTAGCAACATACAGGTTTACAAATACACAACATGAGCTGGGCGTGGTGGCGCACGCCTTTAATCCCAGCACTTGGGAGGCAGAGGCAGGCGGATTTCTGAGTTCAAGGCCAGCCTGGTCTACAGAGTGAGTTCCAGGACAGCCAGGGCTACACAGAGAAACCCTGCCTCGAAAAACCAAAAAAAAAAAAAAAAAAAAAAAAAAAAAAAAAAAAAAAATATATATATATATATATATATATATATATATATATATATATATATATATAAATACAAACAAATACACAACATGGATTTTTGCGTGGCTTTTGAAAGATGGAACCTGGGGCCTATGAATGTTAGGCAAGCTCCCTGCCTTCAGGCTGCACCCCAGTCATAGTGTATATATTCCTTATTATAAAAAGCATCATGTGAGCCAGGTATTTGAACAGGAAAGCAGGAGACAGGGGTCCATCCTCTGCTACTTAGCAACTTCCAACCCAGCTCTGGCTACATGAAAGCTTAATTCAGGGAAAGAAAAAAAAAGAAGGAAGGAAGGAAAGAAAGTAGCCTTCTTGTCTCAACATTATTAACAATGACTCTACTGAATGAAATAAACTATCAAGGTAAGCTATTTGCAGCATTAAGAGTATCACATTGTATCATATTTGGGAGTATGGCTTAGGAGTTAGGTAGAGCCCTTGTTATTCTTATTTTGGGGACTTGGGTGATGAGACAGCTTTCTTTCTTTCTTTCTTTCTTTCTTTCTTTCTTTCTTTCTTTCTAATATTTATTTATTTATTTTATGTATATAAGTACACTGTAGCTGTACAGACGGTTGTGAGCCATCATGTGGTTGCTGAATATTGAGCTCAGGACCTTTGGAAGAACAGTCATTACTCTTACCCGCTGAGCCATCTCACTAGCCCGATGAGATAGGTTTCTATGTGTAGCCTGTCTGTCTGTCTTGGAACTTGCTCTGTAGAATGGGCTGGCCTCTAACAGAGATCTGCCTGCCTCTGTCTGCCTTTGGAGTGCTGGGATTAAAGGCGTGCACCACCCTGGACAGTCACAGTCCCTGTTATTCTTGCAGAGGAGTCAGGTTCAATTCATAGCTATCTATAACTCCAGTTCCATGGGATCCGACTGCCTCTTCTCACCTCCATATCAATCATGTACATGATGCACATATGTACATGCTGGAAAAATACTCATATATATTAAATAAATCCAAAAAAGTAAAAAAAATAATAACAATAATATCTGGAAATAGTGGCATGGTGTGGCTCACCATTAATCTTAGCACTTGAGGGGCAGGAGCAGGTGTGTCTTCATAATGTCAAGGCTAGCCTGGACTACAGAGTGAATTACACTTCAAAAAGGGGCTGGAGAGATAGCTCTGCCATTAAAGAGCACTGACTGCTCTTCAGACGATCTAGGTTCAGTTCCCAGCACCGACATCATGATTCACAAGCTTTGGCAACTCCAGTCTTCCCGCCCCCATGGGCACTGCATATGTGTGTACACAGACATACATTCAAACACTCATATACATAAAATTAAAAAAAAAAGCCAAGTATGGTTGTACATACCTTTAATCCCACCACTCAAGAGCATAGAGAGGCAGATCTTTGTGAGTTTCAGGTGAGCCTGGTCAACATAGTGAGTTCCAGAACAGCCAGAGCTATATAGTGACACCCTGTCTCAAAAAAAAAAAAAAAAAAAAAAAAAAAAAAAAGGATGGAAGGAAGGGAGGAAAGGGAAAGGAGAGAGAGAGAGAGAGAGAGAGAGAGAAGAAAGTAGCCTTCTTGTCTCAACATTATTAACAATGATTCTACTGAATGAAATAAACTATTAAACTAAGCTATGTTAAGAGTATCACATTGCCTGGCGTGGTGGCGCACGCCTTTAATCCCAGCACTCAGGAGGCAGAGGCAGGCGGATTTCTGAGTTCAAGGCCAGCCTGGTCTACAAAGTGAGTTTCCAGGACAGCCAGGGCTATACAGAGAAACCCTATCTTGAAAAACCAAAAAAAAAAAAAGAGTATCACATTGTATTATTTTTGGAATATGGCTTAGGAGTTAGAGCCCTTGTTACTCTTATTTTTGGGACTGGGGTCCAAAAGGAAAGGAAAGGAAAGGAAAGGAAAGGAAAGGAAAGGAAAAAGGAAAGGAAAGGAAAGGAAAGGAAAGGAAAGGAAAGGAAAGGAAAGGAAAGGAAGAGAAGAAAGGTCTGGTGATGTAGCTTACTGGTACAGCATGTGTGTTATATACCTGAGGCCACAGGTTCAGTCCCCATCTTTCACGTATTATTAAATGTGACTTTGTAAGAATTAATTGGTCTTTTTGTTGTCTTATTTTTATCCCCCGTCTTTTTCAGGGATTTAACATCAAAAGCGTGCAGTCACAAGGTTTTAAGCTGAACGTATGGGACATTGGCGGGCAGAGGAAAATCAGACCATACTGGAGAAGTTATTTTGAAAATACTGATATTCTTGTAAGTAATCGTGGTGTGCTGGTCATTGCTAACATTAGTCAGAATGAGCAGGGCCAGCGGAGGGCTGCAGATTGTGAAGGAACAAGATGTTTGGCAGGCTCTTAGTGACAGTGCTGTGCCCGTACCCACACTGGCAAAGTGTTTGTAATCACCACAAAATGAATAGCAAAGGTGGTCAGAAGATATTGCCCTGGCTCCGCCTCCCCTATTAGTTAGCACATTACATCTCCAGAAGAGAGTGGTAGCTGAGGGGTCTTGATCAGGTTGGGTTTTCTGTCAGCTAAAGAATGAAAAGGCAAGAAAAAGCTGCAACGGCACAGGCGCCTGAGAGACTCTCACTCTACAGTCAGGGGCCGAAGGAAGGTGGTTACGAGGGGTGAGGAAGCACACGCAAGCAGCAGACACAGAAAGACAGAGAGAGAGAGAGAGAGAGAGAGAGAGAGAGAGAGAGAGAGAGAGAAGGCTAGGGGAGACTTAGAAGGCCAAAAAAAATGCAGCCGGAGGGAGAGTGTTCCTCCTCAGCTTTGGCCTGGTCAGCTTGAAGACAGACAGGACGCTTGATTGATCTGTAACTGTTAGATGACATGTCCTGATCTGGCAGTAACTTTGTGGACTCATTCCATCAGCAGGAGGGTGTGAAAGAAGCTGTCCCAGGCTAGATAGAGAATTTTAGGCTAGCCTGCACCTAAGACTCAGAAAACAAAAGGCTGTTAAGATGGCTTAGTGTGTAATGGTGCTTGCAGCCAAGCCTGGTGATCTGGGCTAGCTCCTCAGAGTCTACACGGTGCAAAGAGACGGCTAATGCTGGGGGTTGTCTTCTGACATTCATGAGTGCATCAATGCACACACACACACCCCACATGCACACACACCCCACCATACCCAACACACACACCCCCACATGCACATGCACACACACATTCTACATGCATATACACACACATGCATACACACACACCTCACATACATACATACACCACACCCCCACATGCATACACACACATGCATACACACACATACCACATGCACACACACACACACGCACGCATGCCCACACACGTGCACACACACACACACATACGCATACCCACACACACCCCACAGGCACACACACATGCCCACTGACACTGCCCAAGTTCCCCCTGAGATGGACAGGCCTTGCTAATGGTTCAGAGGTGAGAGATGAGAAGAGAGAAGCCAAAGAGATCTCCATTAGAACTCGTTTTGGTGTTAATTGTTTTGTTTTCTGATAAGGTCTCATGTGGCCAAGCTGGCCTCAAACTCACGCTACAGCTGATGATGACCTTGTACTCCCAATCTTCCTCCTTCAAGCACCCTCATTATTGTGATTACAGATGTGTGCCACCTTACCCAGTTAGTGTTTGGGGGTTTTCTTTCCCTTGAATCAGGGCCTCCCTGTGTAATTTAGGCTAGCCTGAAACTCTCAGAGATTATCCTGCTTAGCATCCTGTTAGCATACAGGAGTCACTGTCGTGTCTGCCACGTCTTTGTTCTGGGTGAAAGGAAGTGTATTAACAAGGTGGGAAGCGTGTACCAGGCAGCAGTGGATGAAGAAAGGAACATGGTTTGGGACATGTTAGACTTAAAGAGCTTCCACTCACTGGAGACTTCAGAGAGGCAGCTGGCTGCATTTGAGACTGAAACTCATGTGAGAGTTCCCGGCTAGAAATAACTTGGGACTTATCAGTATGTGCATTGTAACTAAAACCTTGAAATTAGGTGAGGCCACAAATCTGTGACTGAGAGGGAAGGTAGGGTGGAATTCTGGGACGTCTGGACACTTGCCAGTTAAGAGAAGAGCTCAGAGCTTTCCATTGCTGGAGCACCTCATCAGCACAATCAGCTTAGAACCGGTTTCAGCTGGTCACTCCATGGCCTGCTAACCCTGTTGTTCTGGGCTTTTGGCAAGGATGCACTGTGGCATCATACACTGTGGTGTATTATAGAGGGAACCTGCTCCGGAGGGGGCAGGGTCTCACAGTTGCCCTAAGCTATGCTCTCAGAGGCCTGCCCCACACCCACACCCACACCCACCCCACACCCACACCCACCAGGGGCCTCACGTACTTCAAGGTTCCCCTTTTCCTAAGGCTCTGCCCCAGTGGCCTCAGCCTTCCAGGCACTAGCACTACAGCTGCACACTGCCTTGCAGACTCTTACCTCCTTTTTCTTTGATTCCTCACCTTCAGCTGTGTCACCTTACAGCTAAGGTCACCCCTGTCACCCCTGACTGTTCATGTGCTTTGCAGACACTCTGCCTTTGTCACTATCAATTTTCTTTGCTTTCTAATCCTCCTCCTCCTCCTCTTCCTCTTCCTCCTCTTCCCCCCTCCTCCCCCAGCCCAGGGTCTCGCCTGTGTAGTATGGCAGGCACTCTGTCCCTGAGCCGTGTCTCTGACCTCACTTCATTCATATTTTCATTTATTTAATACCTGTTCTTCTCACAAGAGAGATTCCATGATAACAGGGACTTTCGTGGTTGTTTAATTTCTATGTATTATTTGTGTACATATGTATTGTGTGCATGCACATGTGTATAAGTGTATGCATGTATGTATGTGATAGTTGTGTGTGTCGGTGCTTAGGTACATGTAGAGATCAGAAGACAGCCTCGTGGGTGTCTTAGTTAGGACTTCTGTTTCTGTGATAAAACACCATGATCAAAAGCAGCTTGGTTAGGAAAGGGTTTATTCCAGCTTACACGTCCAGCCAACAGACCAACACTGAGGGACGTCAGGGCAGGAACCTGGAGACAGGAGCTGATGCAGAAGGATGGAGGAGTGCCTGTTATTGGCTTGTTCCTCATGGATGTTCAGTCTGTTTTCTTATACCATCCAGGACTACCAGCTGGGGTGCCACCGCCCACAGTGGGTTGGGCCCTCCCACATCCATCAGCAATCAAGAAAATGCCCCATAGGCCTGCACAGAGGCTAGTCTGTTCAGGGGAGTTTCTCAGTAAGGTTCTCTCCTTCCAAATGATTCTAACTTGTGTCAAGTTGACATGAACCTAGGCAAGAACTGTGCCAATAGAGTTACATCCCTGGCCCCTATGTTTTTTTAATTTAAAAATTTCAGGTTTACACAAAGCTCAGAAACAAAATAGTATAATGAAACCCAAAATACAGAAGCAGCTCTCAGCTTTATTCCATTCATCGTGTGCAGTCTTGGGTCACTGTACTTTTGGGAATTTTAAGGCAATCTCAGGCATTGTGGGTTTTTCTTTTCATTCACAAATACTTAAAATATGCAACAAAGTATGTCTAAATTGGGAGTGTTGTTTTGGTCTCAAACTTAAAAACAAAGCAAGGCCTAGAATCCAAATATCAGATACTCAGACACAAACTTAGGCATAGACCTGTATGTTAAAAGCTTCAAAACTAATGAAAGAGAATTTATTTTATTTTATTTTATTTTTATTATTTATTATATGTAAGTACACTGTAGCTGTCTTCAGACACTCCAGAAGAGGGAGTTAGATCTCATTACAGATGGTTGTGAGCCGCCATGTGGTTGCTGGGATTTGAACTTAGGACCTTTGGAAGAGCTGTCGGGTGCTCTTACCCGCTGAGCCATCTCACCAGCCCCGAAAGAGAATTTATAAATGAGGCCCTGGGTTCAATCTCCAGCTTTGCCAAACTACATACGTACACATAAGTCAGATTTTACTAAGTAGATATTTCATGTTCATAAGTAGGAAAACTCAATATTGCTATCAGTTATATTCAACTAATGATTCAGTGTAACCTCAATCCAAATCCTGGTAATTATTTTGTAGTTATTGCCAAAAATGATTCTAGTGTTTTATGTGGAGAGACAGACAGTCGGGATAGTCAGACAGCCTGGAATTCTGAGACAGAAAGACCATATCTCTGAAAAACAAAAATAAAAAAAAAAAATTTACTCTAAAGCTATGTCATAATAAGAATGGAAAAACTATAAGAATTGATCCGTGGTATGAAGGGGGGCAAACTGTATCTCCATGAAGATAAGCCACCTAAGATAGAACCAGAGGGAGGGGCTTACAGCTTCCGACACTGGGCTAGCATCATAGTCACCAAAGACCAAAACTATCCAGACATAGACCTTGTTCCTTTCATAAAAAACTCAAAACTAAGCCAGGCGTGGTGGCGCATGCCTTTAATCCCAGCACTTGGGAGGTAGAGGCAGGCAGATTTCTGAGTTCAAGGCCAGCCTGGTCTACAAAGTGAGTTCCAGGACAACCAGGGCTACACAGAGAAACTCTGTCTCAAAAAAAAAAACAACAAAAAACAACCTCAAAATCAAAAGGGGGTGGGGTAGGAAAAGGTGAGACAGGGTGTCTCTATAGAGCCCTGACTATCCTAGAACTCACTATGTAGACCAGGCTGGCCTTGAACTCACAGAGATCCACCTGCATCTGCCTTCTGGCAGGGAGGGGCCTGGTGAATCTGTTTAGTTTCAGGGACTTCCTGAAGTTATTCTGAATTGTTTACTTAGCCAGGCATGGTGGCATATACCTTTAATCCCAGCACTTGGAAGCAGAGGAAGGTATGAGTATGAGGCCAGCCTGGTCTACAGAGTGAGTTCCAGGACAGCCAGAGCTATACAGAGAAACCCTGTCTTGAAAAACCAAAAAATAAAATAAAATAAAATAGGGAAAAAGCAAGGGACGTTGCTTTAGGTGCAGTGCTCAGAGAAGAGCTGCATGAAAGGTCTGTGACTCTGAAGCTCCAGAAGGTCTTAGAACATGAGAGAGACC
Organism: Mus minutoides; assembly: GCA_902729485.2. NCBI lineage: Eukaryota > Metazoa > Chordata > Mammalia > Rodentia > Muridae > Mus > Mus minutoides. The sequence continues at coordinate 61,318 of LR753912.1, forward strand.
GGAGCCCTAAGCTCTACCCTCTTGCTGCAAGGCAAATAGACATAGCCCTGGATCCCATATCCTCAGAGGCTGAGAGTACCCAGGATAATGTGCCGTCCAGCGAGCAGCAGAGCGGCCTTTCGCCACAGCACAAGGTAACACTTAGGGCTGAGGGCCTCAATACTTTCCAGTACCGTTGGAGATGAGGCAGGTTTTGGAAAGCAGCTGAGTGTCGGGTTCTGAGTTTGCAGCCACAGCTCTGCCTGCCTGCCGGCCTGGCTCATAGCAGCTCTGAGCGGGTTGATGAATTCTGTGTTTGTCTGGGTTTAATAGTCTTCCATTGTTAGTTGAAAAAGACCTATTACGCTGGACGCCATACCACTGCAGAAGTGGGATTGAAGCTTGACACATTTCATTGCCTGGTTAAATCTTTTCAATTCTCTCTGGAGTGCCGTGGTAAAATCTAGCTTTCGAGCAGAGGTGGACAGATTGATCCAGTCTGCCGCCTCCTGTTTTTGTGTAGCCTGTGAGCTAGAATGGTTTTTATATTTTTTTAAAGAGGGTTTGGAAAAAGAACAAAAAACAAACAAACAAACAAACAAAACCCAAAAGGAAAATGCTGTTTTGTGACATTGTAAGAATAAGGTGGAATTTACATTTTGTTGTCCATAATGAATTTTTGTTGGAACCTGGCCACCTGCAATTGTTCCAGGGGTTTCCACAGTTGCTGCTTGCTGTAGAGGCTGGCTCTGTGTGAGTGAATGGGAGGGACTCCATGGGCCACAGACCAGCCCTTACTACTGACGCTCGCACACACGGTTGCTTGTCCTCCCTCACTTTAGAGCCTGCAGTGGCTCGAAGGGTTGGGGAGTCAGGGCTACTCCCCGGAACAGTGATGATGAGAACGTCTGACCTCAGCTGAGGAATCTCAGGAAGCAACTGTAAAAGACAAACTGAAGGAAAGCGGAAGGGAGGGACATGGATGGCTTCCGGTTCTCGGTGACAGACAGGTGTGGTAGTGTACGCCTTTAGTTACAGCTCTCCAGGAGTCAGAGGTGGGCAGAAGGTTGACAAGAACCCAGGCCAGCCAAGAAGAGGAGAAGGAGAGGGAGGGAGGGAGAGAGAGAACCACCTCTTGTTGCCTACCCTCCTGTGAAGGACTGAGAAGCAATGATATGGCCAAGAGGTGGCAGCAGGAAGGAGGAGGACAGGGATGAGAAAGACTCGCTGTTCAGTGAGGAGAGACTCAGTCAGTCTCCTGGAGCTAGAGCTGCCCTAACTCTAAGAAGGGAGTTTTCTCAGCTCCTCCCACAGCCAATTAAGAGTTCAAAAGCAAACAAAGAAGAACACCTGAGATGTGAAGTCACTTAAGCCTTGTGGGTGCTCTCTGACTCCAGAAGTCACCTGACTTCCTGTCCTTCCCTCACGTTCTCAATATGGCTTCAGTCATGATCCTAACTAAACTGTACGCCTCTCCCATCGGATTCATTCTTTGTAAACCTGTTTATGTACTATGTGTGAGCCCCAGGCTGGAGAGGCAGTCCCAGGGTTAAGAGCACGTACTATTCTTCCTGAAGGACTAGAGTTGAATTCCCAGCACCCACGTCAGCAGCTCAGCAACTTCCTCTAACTCCAGCTCCAGGGGATATGACACCTCCGGCCTCCTCAGGCACTCACACGCATGATCTACAAACACACACATACACATGATTAAAAATTTTTGTAATTAAAAAACAACAACAACAACAAAAAACAAAACAGGGGCTGGGGAGATGGGTTAAGAGCACTGACTGCTCTTCCAGAGGTCCTGAAGTCAATTCCCAGCAACCACATGGTGGCTCACAACCATCCGTAATGGGATCTGATGCCTTCTTCTGATGATGTGTCTGAAGAGAGCAATGGTGTACTCATATACATAAAATAAATAAATCTTTTTAAAACAAACAAATAACCTGGTGGAACCTGGTGGTTCGCACCTTTAATCTCAGCACTTGGGAGGTAAAGACAGATGGATCTCTGTGAGGTGAGATTGAGGTCAGCCAGATCTACAGAGTGAGTTCCAAGAAAGCTAGGGCTATGTAGAGAAACCCTGTCTCAAAACCAAAACAAAAAACCAAATCAAACAAAAACAACAACAACAAAAGGTCTGAGCTCACAACATACTTAACTAAATAAATTTAAATATTCTTTAAATATAAATAAATAAGCAAAATTAGCATGTTTTGCATGGCAACTTATTTTCAGTATCAGGTGTAGAATGTCTGTGGCATGTGCACGATCCACTGATCATTGACTAACACTAAGTCTGTATGGACCACAAAGACCATTGAAATCCCATAGCCCACGCCTGCCCCACCCAGCCCGCCCCGCCCTGCCCCCACCCCTGTCCCACTCCACCCCCTCCCCTACCAAGTGACCTACCACCCCTACCACCTACCATTCTTGAGAGAAAATGTAAACTTGGATACTGGAATAGTAGTGAGCACGAGTAACTAAATGAAGAAACATTGTGCAAAGAAATTATCATTTTCTCTTCTGAAAGAACAGATTTCAGTGTAATAAAGAGTTTGAATCCACAGCAATGCTCATGTGCATTGTAGAACCCACTATTAAAATTTAAGGAACATAATGATGGGAGCTGAAGTTTGGTTTCTGTTTTTTTGTTTGTTTGTTTGTTGTTTGTTGGGTTTTTTTTTTTTTTTGGTTTTTCGAGACAGGGTTTCTCTGTATAGCCCTGGCTGTCCTGGAACTCACTCTGTAGACCAGGCTGGCCTCGAACTCAGAAATCCGCCTGCCTCTGCCTCCCGAGTGCTGGGATTAAAGGCGTGCGCCACCACGCCTGGCTCCTGACTGCTTTTTAAAAGAGAGAGAGGTCCATTAGGCTATTCATTCAATAATAATAGTGTTAAGTTCTTTTTTTATTTTTTTGAGATAAAACAAAGTCTTACGTAACCTAGGCCTGTGAGCCTAGGCTGATCTCAAATAATCTTTATTGTGCCTGTAGTGCAGGCTGACTTCAAAATCACGATCCTTCTGCCTCAGCCTCCCAAACAGTGAGAACCCGGGTGTATATCACCAAGTTCACTAAGTAACAATGTGACTTTCATAAAGTTTTTAAAAAACATGCCAGGTGGTGAGGGGCACACCTTTAATCCCAGCACTTTGAAGAGGTGGTCGAATCTTTTGATTCAAGGCCAGCCTAGTCTAAGAGAGTTCCAGGACAACCAGGATTAGACAGAAACTCTGTCTTGGGGGGGTGGGGGGGCAGGTGCTAGAGAGGTGTTTCTGTGGCTTAAAGTCCTGACTGCTCTTGCAGAGGACCTAGGTTCACGTACCAGCACTCACACGGTGGCTCACAACCTCTTTAACTCCAGTCCTAGGAGATCCACCACCCTCTTCTGGCCTCTGTGGGACATGCTATACAGACGTGGTCTGTGCAGACAAAACACCCATGCATATAAAATAAATAAAATGCTTAGGCCTGGCGTGGTGGCACATGCCTTTAATCCCAGCACTTGGGAGGCAGAGGCAGGCAGATTTCTAAATTCAAGGCCAGCCTGGTCTACAAAGTGAGTTCCAGGACAGGACAGCCAGGGCTATACAGAGAAACCCTGTCTCAAAAAGCAAAAAAAAAAAAAAAAAAATGCTTAAAAAGCCCAAAGTTTTTCTCTAATTTTCTTTTTAAATGTGTATATGAAGAATTAAGACAGAACTTCTCTTTTCTTCAAGACAGGGTCTCACTAAGTCAGTTAAAATTAGCTTAGCCTGGCCTCGTTCTCATAGCAATCCTTCTGCCTCAGCCCCTAACGTGCTGGAATTACAAACTTGAGCCACCACACCTGATGGGGTGGAGCATTTTGTAGAATATTTGGTTGGTTGGTTGGTTGGTTGGTTGGTTGGTTTTTCAAAACAGGGTCTCTCTGTGTAACTGGCCTGGCTGTGCTGGAACTTAGATCAGTCTGGTGGGACAGGGCCTTCTGTAGGATATTTATCTGTCTGTCTATCTGTCTTTTTTCTATCTGTTTGATTTTTCAAGACAGAGTTTCTCTCTATGCAAACGTCCTGGCTGTCCTGGAACTTACTGTAGGATATCTATCTATCTATCTATCTATCTATCTATCTATCTATCTATCTATCTAGATATTGGTTTTTTAAGGCATAGTCCCTTAGTTTTATTTTGTTTTGTTTAATATATTTTATAGAATGTTTTTCTTTTTTTGGTTTTTTGAGACAGGGTTTCTCTGTATAGCCCTGGCTGTCCTGGAACTCACTTTGTAGACCAGGCTGGCCTTGAACTCAGAAATCCGCCTGCCTCTGCCTCCCGAGTGCTGAGATTAAAGGCGTGCGGCACCATGTCCAGCTCTTTTTTTTTTTTTTTAAGATTTATTTTATTTTATTATATGTAAGTACACTGTAGCTGTCCTCAGACACTCCAGAAGAGGGAGCCAGATCTCGTTACGGATGGCTGTGAGCCACCATGTGGTTGCTGGGATTTGAACTTATCACCTTCGGAAGAGCAGTCGGTTGCTCTTACCAGCTGAGCCATCTCACCAGCCCCTCTTTTTTTTTAAGATTTTATTTATTATATATAAGTACACTGTAGCTGTCTTCAGACACACCAGAAGAGGGCATCAGATCTCATTACAGATGGTTGTGAGCCACCATGTGGTTGCTGGCATTTGAACTCAGGACCTCTGGAAGAGCAGTCAGTGCTCATAACCTCTGAGCCATCTCTCCATCCCATAGTCCCTCTGTTTAATAGTCCCAGCTGTCTTGGAACTTACTACGTAGACTAGGCCGGCCTTGAACTCACAAAGATCCGTCTGCCTCTGCTTTCAGAGTTCTGATTTTTCAAGACATGGCCTCTCTATGTAACAGTCCTGGCTGTCCTGGAACTTACTATGTAGACCAGTCTGGCTTTGAACTCACAAAGATCCTCCTGCTTCTGCCCCATGCCCACTGCTTTCTGTAGGAGGTTTAAATTGCCAGTGTTTTTAGAAGCTGTGACTATGGATGGTTTCTTATTCTCTTTTTAAAACTTTATTTTCAATCCCAGCACTTGGGAGGCAGAGGCTGGCGGATTTCTGAGTTCGAAGTCAGCCTGCTCTACAAAGTGAGTTCCAGGACAGCCAGGGCTATACAGAGAAACCCTGTCTCAAAACAAAAACAAAAACAAAACAAAACAAAACCCCTTTATTTTCCTTACTGTTATGTAACTAAAACTCATGGATAGAGGGGGAAGCTTCAAATTTATAACTTACAATGAGTCTCGAATTTTCTTTCTGCTGGGAAAGCTGAGATGGTAGAATACTCACGTAGCATTCATGTAAGGCTCTGAGTTCAATCCCCAGCACCCCTTAATACACACCTAGACCCAGCAAGCAGAGGGAAGCTCAAAATTCCAGGGTCATCCTTGACTACAAAGGCAGTTCAAGGCCAGCCTGGTCTACATGAAACCCTGACTCAAAACAAACAAACAAAACAAGGACATTAACGTCTAGCATAGCTTGACTTCCCTTGACATCACAGCAGCCTGTGGTGATGATAGTAATGAACAGATAACTGTCCCTTGTCATGGTCCCAAAGTCAGCCTAGAAGTAATGCTGAAGTAGTGCTGTTAGAGAAGAGAAGTCCCAGAAGGCTAGGATTGCAGATGCCTCCCAACACCATCCCCAGGGGCTCCCTCCTTGGTTTAATCCCTGGGTTTCTGGGCGCCCCACCCCCACCCCCACCCCTGGTGTGTTTTCCCAGCATCCTTAGTTCATGCATTGGGGTTTCTTGCTCCACTGGTGAAGTGAGCGATGCCAGGCTGTTTGCATTTGTTGGGTTAATCTGAACTCTATTGACTGAGGACCAGTTTTTTTGTAAAAGTTGCCCCTTCTCTTTCTGTCTCTGTTTACTAAAGTGACATTCTTGTTTTCTATTGCAGATATATGTAATTGACAGTGCAGACAGAAAAAGATTTGAAGAGACAGGCCAGGTAAATGATTTGTATGTTGAACTCTTTCCCCAAAACCCCGGTATTCATTAATCTGCCTGGAAGTGTGTGTTAGGGACAAGAGTGCTTTTTGTTAACTATTACAGACCAGGAAGAGGGTCATCCTGGTGGGCAGGCAAAAATACAGCTGTCCAAAAAGAAATGAGTTGGGAGCGTTTTACAATGTCCTTTGGTGAAGTCCTTTTAGCTTAATCAAATTGAATATAAAAGATCTAAGCAAGTGGAGCTCCGCGCCACACCCGAAGCCCTTCTGTGTGTCTTCCCAGACCATGTAGGAATGAACTCAGGAACACTACACTGAACATTTCTGGTTACACTTTTCCATACTTAATTGACCAAGAGTAATTGATCAAACACTGGCAAATTCAGAAGGGTGAGAAGAAAAACACAAGCCAAAACTCAGCTTCTCGTTCTCACGCCAGGAAACAAGATCAGCCTTGAACTCAAACACGGCTTTCACTGCAGGGTGCATGTCAATATGTCTAGATGATACAGTCTGTGTATACAGTCATACACAGAGCAGCCTGGGGCCTCGACCACTGCACCCAGGCAAGGCCACCCCCAGGAGCAGCAAGGACAGAGGGAATCTCTAGAGAGCCATGTTTGGATCTCGGTGCAGAAAGTTTGCCCTGTATCCAATGGCAGAAGGTCCCGGTTCTGTTTCTTTGTCCTGGAAAGTGGGTTGAGGCTCTCCAGACTGCTGGCTCCAACTTTCTATAGTCAGAATTCCTAGTTTGAGCCCAGAAATTTGCTAGGGAATCTTCCAAAGGTACGAGCCTGAGATCTTTACCTTAGGTTGCTGCTGATCAATGAGATCTTTACCTTAAGGTTGCTGCTGATCAATGAGATCTTTACCTTAAGGTTGCTGCTGATCAATGAGATCTTTACCTTAGGTTGCTGCTGATCAATGTACCTGCTTAGTGTGCTGTGGTTCCAAGGGTGGCGTGCTCTCACGTGTCATGGTTGTCAAGCTTCTCTCTCACCTTCTTCCCCCCAAAAATCGTCCAGGAACTAACAGAATTACTGGAGGAAGAAAAGCTGAGTTGTGTGCCCGTGCTCATCTTTGCTAACAAGCAGGATCTGCTCACTGCAGCCCCAGCCTCCGAGATTGCAGAAGGGCTAAACCTCCACACCATCCGGGACCGTGTCTGGCAGATCCAGTCCTGTTCGGCGCTCACAGGCGAGGGCGTCCAGGTGAGATGGTGGCAAGGCTTCGCTTCCTGTCCACACGGCAGCTCACTAAAGCATCTACTTCACGGGCAGGGTTGGTCTAGACCTGTGGATCATGACCCCTGTGGGGTTTTAAGATCATTGGAAAACAGGGATGTTTTCATTATGATTCATAGCAGTAGCAAAATTACTGTTATGAAGTAGCAATGAAATATTTTTATGGTTGGGGGTCACGACAACATGAAGAACTATATTAAAGGGTCGCAGCATTAGGAAGGCTGAGAACCCCTGGTCTATATAGAAAAAGATATGAAGCAAATAGCCTCATACCATGAAGTGTTCTGCAGGAGAGGCAGCCCCATGCCTTCAGCTTACTGTACTCACCTGGGGAGCCGTGAGGAAGTGACTCTAAGTTGCTGGATAGTTGTGTCTGTATCCTGTGTTGGGTCTAAGACTATGGATGCTAAAAGCCTGTTCTCCTAGGTGATTGCCATCAGCAACCATACAAATGCTAGCTGGCCTAGAAATGTCTCTGTTTCTCCTCTTAGTTCTCTCCCTGCCCTTGGGCTTGTCTGTTTCAAGCTTCTCGTATTTTTTTCCCACTGGGGGGCTTCTATGGACACAAAGCCTTGGGCTTTATGCTGAGGAACCATATGTATACCAGGAGATTGAACATCCCCTTGTGTAATATTAATTTAGGGCAGAACATAGCCCTGTCCCAGACATCCAAGAGGCTGTATTCTTCAAAAGACAAGCACTTCTAACTCAGATACTGCCTACCAAGCTCCCTCAGCTAAGTAACTCACCATAAGCAGCCCTTTTATGAAGACCCCAATCTTCGTCGTTCCTCATTTTCAGCATGTGGTTTATTTGTTAGGGAGTATCACAGCGCTGTGTGGACCGGTTACTCCTGCTCTAGGGTCTTATCTTCCCTCTCTGCCATGTGGTATGTTGATAATGGTGTGACAGTTTGTTTTTCTCTCAACATGGCTTGTTGAGTTGCAGACCTGAGATTTGATTCTCTACCACCTGCAGCCTCTCCCCGTTCACTTCTCCCTTCTAATGCTCTCCCCTCCCTCAACTGCTTGACACTGACTTGTTTTTAAATGGGCTGATTGCTTTTGTCTCAAGCAAATAATCACATGCGAGCCTTGTGTTGGTCCTGACATGTTAGCTGCTTGTTTGTTTTATTTTTTCCTTTATTACAAAAATATCCACGACTTGCTTCTATGTGTGGCCTCTAGAGTCGAGTGCACAGTCAGCACTAGACAAGGGTACTTGTACCCAGAAGTCATGAAGATGTGTATGCTGGAGTTCTTGCAACCCAGGGATTGCCACAGAATGTATCCTGGAGCACCCTGTGAGATGCAGGTTTGGCAGAATTGGTGTTTTGGAGCTTTTGGGATAGTTTGTTTTTCATAAATTTTGTCTTAGGATGTATGGGTGTTTTGCCTGTGCATATGTGTGAGCACCCTTTGCATGCTGAGCACATGGAGGCCAGAAGAGGGTGTTAAATCTCTTGAAACTAGAGTTACAGATGGTTGTGAGCCACCATACAGGTGCTAGGATACAAACCTCACTCCTCTAGAACAGCTAGTGCCCTTAAGTACAGAATCATCTCTCTAGCCCAAAGACAGGGTGTTTTGTAGCCAAGCTGGCCTCAAACTCTAGACATAGCTGAGTCCAATCTTCTAACCTTTATTTATTTATTTATTTATTTTTTTTTTTGGTTTTTCGAGACAGGGTTTCTCTGTGTAGCCCTGACTGTCCTGGAACTCACTTTGTAGACCAGGGTGGCTTCGAATTCAGAAATCTGCCTGCCTCTGCCTCCCTAGTGCTGGGATTAAAGGCATGCGCCACCACGCCCGGTGTTTTCTAACCTTTCTACCTTAGCATCCAAAGTATTAAGATCACAGGAGTGAGCCTCCACATACACTCAGCTGTAAGCCAGCCCTCCCTCCTCCCCTCCTTCCCTCCCTCCCTCCCTCCCTCCCTCCCTCCCTCCCTCTCTCTCTCTCTCTCTCCCTTCCTACATTCTGGTTCTAAAAGTCATATTCTAAATTGGGCATTGTAGCACACATCCATACTTTGGAGGATCAGTTGAACCAGAAGTTCTAGTCTCGTCCCATAAGATTCTATTTCAAATATGAATTTTTTTCTCGTTTTTAATTATATAAAGTTTATGAAGTTGAAGACAATGTGGAATAAGGGCATGACTCAGAGGTAGAGTGGTTGGCTGTCTTATATGACAGCTTCCAGGTTCCTCTCAGCAGTACAGAGACACACAGAGAAGTAGGCATGACAGTACAGGCCTGTAATCCTCATCCCCGAGGGGGTCGGGGGGTAAAGTCAGCCCAGCCAGTGTCAGCTATGTGAGACTGTCTCAAAAGTAAGTAAAAGAACCTTCTCTCTCTCTTAAGTCTCTCTCCTTTAGTCCTTTTATACAAAGGGACTAAACTACCAGTCTTCTAGATTCTCCCTTATAGGATTGCTACCACATAGGTGATTATTTGTGGATAGAAGCTTGTATTCAGGCCTTTGATCTAACTACATTTTTTTTAAAGATTTATTTTATTTATTATATGTAAATACACTGTAGCTGTCTTCAGACACTCCAGAAGAGGGCTCCAGATCTCGTTACGGATGGTTGTGAGCCACCATGTGGATGCTGGGATTTGAACTTATCACCTTCGGAAGAGCAGTCGGGTGCTCTTACCCGCTGAGCCATCTCACCAGCCCCCTAACTACATTTTTTAAGGGTAATTTACAACCCAGTCCAAGTACACTACAACATGGGATGTTGGTTATAGGTAAATACTGATCATTTTATTTAGTCTTGTTCGATTACAATCCTCTTCTAAAATGAAAAGATCTGTCAGATGGTGGTGCACACACCTTTAGTTCCAGCACTTGGAAGGCAGAGACAGGTGGATCTCTGTGAATTCAAGGCCAGCCTAGTATAGAGTGAGTTTTAGGACAGCCAGGGCTACACAAAGAAACCCTGTCAAGGAAGGAAGGAAGGAAGGAAGGAAGGAAGGAAGGAAGGAAGGAAGGAAGGAAGGACCTTACCCTGTGTGTACCCTTCCACCTGTGCGCAGGGTAATTTGGTAGACTCAGGCACAGGTAGGGGAGAGGTGACAGGTAGCCTCCTTTTTACCCTTGCTGAGTTTGGAACTCAGTCCTTGTGCATAGCAGGCGAACGCTCCACCCACCGAAC
>LR753912.1:71764-115743 GCA_902729485.2 Mus minutoides
CCTCCCTCCCTCCCTCCCTCCCTCCCTCTCTCTCTCTCTCCCTTCCTACATTCTGGTTCTAAAAGTCATATTCTAAATTGGGCATTGTAGCACACATCCATACTTTGGAGGATCAGTTGAACCAGAAGTTCTAGTCTCGTCCCATAAGATTCTATTTCAAATATGAATTTTTTCTCGTTTTTAATTATATAAAGTTTATGAAGTTGAAGACAATGTGGAATAAGGGCATGACTCAGAGGTAGAGTGGTTGGCTGTCTTATATGACAGGTTCCAAGTTCCTCTCAGCAGTACAGAGACACACAGAGAAGTAGGCATGACAGTACAGGCCTGTAATCCTCATCCCCGAGGGGGTCGGGGGGTAAAGTCAGCCCAGCCAGTGTCAGCTATGTGAGACTGTCTCAAAAGTAAGTAAAAGAACCTTTCTCTCTCTTAAGTCTCTCTCCTTTAGTCCTTTTATACAAAGGGACTAAACTACCAGTCTTCTAGATTCTCCCTTATAGGATTGCTACCACATAGGTGATTATTTGTGGATAGAAGCTTGTATTCAGGCCTTTGATCTAACTACATTTTTTTTTTTAAAGATTTATTTTATTTTATTATATGTAAGTACACTGTAGCTGTCCTCAGACACTCCAGAAGAGGGAGCCAGATCTTGTTACGGATGGTTGTGAGCCACCATGTGGTTGCTGGGATTTGAACTTATCACCTTCGGAAGAGCAGTCGGGTGCTCTTACCCGCTGAGCCATCTCACCAGCCCCCTAACTACATTTTTTTTAAAGATTTATTTTATTTATTATATGTAAATACACTGTAGCTGTCTTCAGACACTCCAGAAGAGGGCGCCAGATCTCGTTACGGATGGTTGTGAGCCACCATGTGGATGCTGGGATTTGAACTTATCACCTTCGGAAGAGCAGTTGGGTGCTCTTACCCGCTGAGCCATCTCACCAGCCCCCTAACTACATTTTTTAAGGGTAATTTACAACCCAGTCCAAGTACACTACAACATGGGATGTTGGTTATAGGTAAATACTGATCATTTTATTTAGTCTTGTTCGATTACAATCCTCTTCTAAAATGAAAAGATCTGTCAGATGGTGGTGCACACACCTTTAGTTCCAGCACTTGGAAGGCAGAGACAGGTGGATCTCTGTGAATTCAAGGCCAGCCTAGTATAGAGTGAGTTTTAGGACAGCCAGGGCTACACAAAGAAACCCTGTCAAGGAAGGAAGGAAGGAAGGAAGGAAGGAAGGAAGGAAGGAAGGACCTTACCCTGTGTGTACCCTTCCACCTGTGCGCAGGGTAATTTGGTAGACTCAGGCACAGGTAGGGGAGAGGTGACAGGTAGCCTCCTTTTTACCCTTGCTGAGTTTGGAACTCAGTCCTTGTGCATAGCAGGCGAACGCTCCACCCACCGAACNAAGGAAGGAAGGAAGGAAGGAAGGAAGGAAGGAAGGAAGGAAGGACCTTACCCTGTGTGTACCCTTCCACCTGTGCGCAGGGTAATTTGGTAGACTCAGGCACAGGTAGGGGAGAGGTGACAGGTAGCCTCCTTTTTACCCTTGCTGAGTTTGGAACTCAGTCCTTGTGCATAGCAGGCGAACGCTCCACCCACCGAACTACAGCCCCAGCCCAAAAGAAGCTTTCCTGTGTCATAAAGCTTTTCAGCAAGAGCTTTTCTGCCCTTCTAAATGGCTCAGAACACAGATGTTAGAAAGTCAAGAGTGCCAGGCAGTGGTGGCACACGCCTTTAATCCCAGCACTTGGGAGGCAGAGGCCAGCAGATTTCTGAGTCCGAGGCCAGCCTGGTCTACAGAGTGAGTTCCAGGACAGCCAGGGCTATACAGAGAAACCCTGTCTCGAAAAACCAAAAAAAAAAAAACCAAAACAAAAAGAAAGTCAAGGGCATCCTAGTGTTGGGAGCTGTGAAAGGGGTGCTGTGGGTTGTGTGTGTACACGCATCAGAATGTGTGTGTGTGTGTGCACTCATCAGAATATGTGTGTGTGTGTGTGTGTGTGTGTGTGTGTGTGTGTGTGTGCACTCATCAGAATGTGTGTGTGTGTGTGTGTGTGCACTCATCAGAATGTGTGTGTGTGCACTCATCAGAATGAGGGCTTATGGTACTGTGATCTCCACTCTTGGCCAGGGTGGAGAAAACATGAAAAAGCAAAGCCAGAATTAAAGTGGGTTATGGTTTCTTCAGCCTGCCCAAGGATATGGAAAAGGGGCGGGACCAGAGTAAATGATCTGGAGTCAGTACCAAGTGCAGTAGCATTAAAGTCAAGGGCACTATACCTTAGGAACCTGAAGGTAGCCAGGAACGCTTGCATTTTGCAACCTCACTCCTGTCTGGGTAGAGCTGTGTGCTTCTAGCAGTACAGATACACAGCGCCCCCTACAGACTGGCAGTGTAACCACCACAGATACACAGCGCCCCCTACAGACTGGCAGTATAACCACAGGTGTGCAGCGCCCCCTATAGACTGGCAGTGTAACCACCACAGATATACAGCGCCTCTAGAGTACCTCTTCTTCCCTTCCACTCCCTTCCCTCTCTCCGTTCTTCCAAGGTGGAAAACAAATCCAGGTCAGTGAACATGATGGGCAAGTGCTCTACCTGTGAACTTCACCCCCAGCTTCCATTGTAGAACCCTTACACAGCAAGCTACCTAGGCAGTTAGACAGTGTGGTAGTCGCAAGGGGTGTCTATAAATAATAAGCAGTTTGAATAAAGTGAAACTACAATCATTTGGTTATTTGTATTTAAAATAAAAGTGCTTTTTTAATCAAAGACCTGCAGCAACCAAGGGCACAGGAAGTGGCATCAAAAGAGGTGCGGGGTCAGCAAGGTGTCATCTCAGTGGATAAAGATGACTGCTCCCAAAGCTGATGGATGACCTGAGTTTGATCCCAGGATCACAGGGCAGGAGAGAGCTGACTCCCCAAAGTTCCCTCTGACTTACACATACAGATAAATTAATTAATTAATCAAAATGCAATCATACGAATGAGAGAGACATCCAGCAAAGAACTAAGAGCAAAGAAAATGATTTTATACAGAGGACAAATAGTTTGAAGGTCACTTAATTAGTTTGTAGAGAGTACCAGGGTGTATAGAATTGGATAGTTAAGGCTGGGATTTCAAGGTTAATGAGATTAGATTATGGTTAATAGAATGATATAAATTTAGAGAATTTAACCATTATTTGAAATAGGTTATTTAATAAAAATGTTAATTAAGAAGGGAATCTTCTATTGTCCTTTCATGGTAACCTTTGGGGAGCAGAGAAAGGTCATGGAACCTTCAGTGGAAGCTTTTCACCGGCAGCCAGTTACTGGCTGGGCTCCTCCCTCAGGTGATGCTGCCGTCTCAGCCAGCTTCTCACTACCTTTAAAAGAATCAGTGTAATTCCTTTCTAGGATTGCATGGCTAAAGTATAGGCCTTTCATGGCTCTTAATTAAGGATTAAAATATCCCTAAAAATTAAAAACTTCGCTAGGAAAATGACTAAGATTCAGTTATTCCGGGTTCACTTTCAGATAGAAATTCATAATGATGAAAACTTTCTAAATTCCGTTTTGTTCTCCTTACCCCACCTCCCCAGAGGCTGCCCAGCTGGTTGAGCTGCCTCTGTGACAACCCAGAAAGAAACTGTACAAAAGTCTGAGAAAAAGACAAAGGTGGGGGGAATCCAGGGTTTGTGCGTTGGTTGTAAGTGCCGAGAGCCGGCTCTGCTGTCTGCACTGTGTGCACACAGGTCCAATCAAAACACATCTAGCGGCCTACATAGAGGTGCAGCATACTTACCTCTAAACCTGCTGACCCAAGTTCACTCCCTGGAACCCACTCGGCGTAAGGGTGTAAGAGAGAAACAACTCCAGCAAGTTGTCCTCTGTGCTCCACATGTGCTGTGGCAGGCATGGACACCCCCACTATACACAGACACACACAAACACACACAGACACACAATGGCTGGATGAATGAATGAAATGTAAAACATTTATAAACATGCAAATAAAACTGATCTAGGAGAACTGTGGCATATTAACGAATAGCAAGGCCCTTCAAGTGGTCCAGCCCAGAGACCAGCCGGAAGTCAGACAGGTGGTGTGTTATGCCCTCTGTGGCCAAGCAGGCCAGGTGACTATTTCCCATTAGTTAAGTGACCTGAACACATCATTTGGAATTATGGGAGCTGGGGTTCCTAAGATGGAATTCCCGGGAGGGAGTTTGTACCTGATATTCTCAAGGCACACTTAGGTAGTCTTTACAAGACAGTGCCATGTGTTTAGCTGTGTGTGGTAGACTGTTAAGGACATCATGAGAGTTTGGAACAGCTCTTCCTTCACCTGATTGATGGTGACTGGGAGGCCATGCTGCATACAGCGGGTTTTCAGAACGAAGAACAGGTAAAGGGCACAGACGCTGAAGGAGGGAATCAATCTTAGATACTCCATCCTGCTGAGAGGTCTTTAGTCCAAAGAAGGGATCAGAGGAGACCCAGTTCTGTCAAGCAGGTGATGGCAGAAAAAAAGGGTATGAAAAATGTCTGGGATGGATTACCTAAAGCTCCCTCAGCCCTCGGGATAGAGAGAAATCTCCTCCATGCCCTTGAGGCCAGGCCTGGGTGCTGGACCTCCTAGGATGTATGACTCAGTACCAGCCTCTATCCTTTCCTTTCCAATGGACATCTAGAGAGTGTCCAGAGGATTAGGGTTAGAGAAAATACAAAACAAAACAAACCGAGGTATAGAAAACCCCACCCTGCAACCATGAATCCCCCGACGACCTTCGTCCTCCCTACTGGAGCTTCAGGTGTTTGGAGACTTGTTCTAAAACTCAGTGTATGTGATTATCCTGGCTCTAGATTTCCTTTTAAAGCAAAAGTTGAAGTTTAAACCTGGCCTCAACTTTGTCATCACCGGTCACCTGCCAACACTGATGGCTTTGGCATGATCCACAGGTGTGGCCTTCCAGGCCACCAAGCTAGACTAGCTAGCTTCTCAGGTGGCATCTACCCCCATCCCTTTCCCTCGTCCTCCAGAAAGGAAGGATATTCAGATCACAGTGTCTTCTGCTGCCTTGATTCCTTAGGTGGGTCTGCCACAGTCTGCCTTGCTGAGGTGTGGACTAAGCCTCACTCAGAGGGGCACCCACCCACCTTCTGCCTCTGCTTTTCCTTGATCTAGGGGACTTTTCCTTAGTCGGCTAACAGAATTTGACTTGTTTTTCTTTGCAGAGGTAGAAGTTGAACCCTGTATCTTGTTTATGCTAAGCCTTTATTCTATTTCCAAGCTATACTCCCCAGTCGCACATTTTATTATTTAAAAAAGGATGTCCAGTTCTTCTTTCTAGGCCTAGGATCAGATGGTACTCATTCTAGGTATTCGTTGGACTGCTTACCTATTAGTCGGCCCTCGGCTTGAATTTTATATTTGCAGACCTCTCTGTGGACTAAGAGAGCAAACCTGTGACATGTGACATGTGACATGTTCCCTCCCTGGTACACTGCCCTTTGTCACCGGAAAAATATGAACAGCAAGCGATATTTTATGTCTGCTGTGTTCAGCTGCTCCTTGACCCCAGGGGCCTAAAGGCACAATGGGACAGGCTGCATTGCTTAGCAAGGGTCTGAGTGCCTTGTCATCCTAAAGCAATTACTGAGGTGGCCACATTGTCAGCTTAGCTTAGAAAGCAGCCCACCCAACGATGGCCACCATGGCTTCCTTGCAGCCACCCAGCGCTGATGGGTGCTCCAGACTGAGATCAAAGTAAGTGAGCAGAACAGCCAGAGACCAGCCTGCACACAGGCGGGCAGCGCACCTTTACTCTCAGGCTGGGGGATGATTAGTAGGGGCAGCTTTTCACCACCACCATCACCACCAACACCACCACCATCACCACCAACACCACCACCATCACCACCAACACCATCACCACCAACACCACCAACACCACCACCATCACCACCAACACCACCACCATCACCACCAACACCACCACCATCACCACCAACACCACCACCACCAACAACAACAACACCCTTGCTTCCCCCCCCCCCAAATACGGTTGGAATACTTCTGCAACACAGAGATATTTATTTCCTTTCCAGGAAGCCACACAAGGCCCCGTGTTTGAGGGCCCCTGTCTCTAGTCTCTATTAATAAATTGAAGCTAACCAATTCAAATTCCGTTTCAGCAAGATTGGTAGGGAAAGGAAAGGGGAGACTGTTCCCACCAAAGAGAGTTGTTCCTATAATGAAGATCAAATGTGCAGGGAATCGGTCAAACCAGTTCTTAACAATAAAAGGTTCAACCATTAAACAAACCTATGAATTCATTTCCTTCTTCAGGGGCAGCTCCTTCACGTAAGCAATCACATTGCTCATGTACACATAGAAGCAGACAGCCTCTCTGCATAATTCTGTTGTCTCTAAATGTCAGAGTATCCACTGAAGGAGGTGGCCCAGGTCACAAATGCTCCTCCTTCCACAGCCCTAGCTCCCAGCAGGTTAGGAATCCTCCGGTCCTTTTTAGAGCTGTGGCAAAGTAGGCAGGGTTCCTTGACAGGGTTCCTCCAGTCTTTACCCTGTATTCACCTGAAGGAAGCCCTGAGGGAAAATCCCCAGCAAAGTGGCCTCTCCCTGCTGCCTTCTGAGGGACCCCAGCTCCTCCTCAGTAGGTAAATGGGATCCATGGCCTGTCCCTGCTGCCTTCCGAGGGACCCCAGTTCTTCCTCGGTAAATGAGGTGCTCTCACCCTCAGCCACAGAGAAGTTGGTGACCGACCGGCCGATGCTTCTCAGTGGAAAGAAAGGACACCTCTGCCCCAATATTTTCTGTTCTTCATTTCCTTGTTTGCAATCTGGAAATAATAATATATTTCACTGGGTGGTTATGAGAATTAATTTAAAAGACTATAAATTAAGTACGGGCTGTCCACCAGACAGCATGCTGGCCCTTTGCTTAGACTTTTGGCTAACACTATCATCTTTCCTTTCCAGTGGGCTACTTGGTAAAGCTTGCCCTTACTTGATTGATGAGGCTCTGTCACAGAAGATTGTGGTATTCCCCTCCCCCTGCCTCTCACCTCCAGCTCCCAAATGCTCAAAGGGACCTCCCCAAGCCCAACTTTACCCAAGAA
This sequence comes from Mus minutoides, assembly GCA_902729485.2. Classification (NCBI taxonomy): domain Eukaryota; kingdom Metazoa; phylum Chordata; class Mammalia; order Rodentia; family Muridae; genus Mus; species Mus minutoides. The sequence goes on from LR753912.1 coordinate 78,911, forward strand.
GGGCACCAGAGAGGGAGGACAGCCATAGGTGCTAGCCTCTGAGCACCCTCTGTCAACAAGACCATGGTGGGCAAGCCTGGGCTGTAGATCCTCAGACATCTGCAATACAGCGCCCCTCAGCAGGCCCTGCCCTTTAAGCCCCTTCCCGCCCCCACAGAGTATGGCCCCCTCCACCTTCTGCTTTGAGTGCCTGCAGCTGAGTAAATATTTTCCCTATCTCTTTGCCTACACTTATGTTTGGTGAAATATAATAAGGGAACCCTCCCTTCGCCAGTCATAAACCAAGAAAAAGACAAAATGGCTCTGGCATTGTGTGGGGACTTCTTGATATCCCAGAGAAGCTGGTCTGATAAAACGTGTCTATAGGGAAGGGACCATGGAGCCCACACCTTTGGGTGTTTGTGCTGCACTTGACAGTGGAAGCGCCGCCCATGTTCTGAGCTATCCCACTTTGGAGCAAGAGAAGAAGGTTATCACCGTAGTCATCTCTCCTGTATGTGTAAAAATCTTTTTTGTCTCCTGGCAGGTGATCATTTTTTTCCTAGAAACCAATTAGCTACTAAAATTAAACATGCTCTCTTTAAATGAATCCTTTTCATCAAACGGTTTTAAAATTGCTCAGCTTTTGAGAGTGTGCAGCTGACCCAGTTGTAGTCAGATGCTTTGGGGCCCCCTCACCGGATCCCCCCACTGCCCAGCTGCAGCCAGGTGCTTCCCACCTGAAGGCTTTCTGCCAAGGCTAGGCCTCATCTTGGCAAAGCAGGAAGTTCCCTCAGGTCATCAGGTTCTCCTGCCCTGGCGCCCCCAGGCAGCCAGTGCAGTTTTAATCAGGGTACATGCAGGTGACTGTCAGGTTAGCCGGGAGAGAGGGGGCTGCTGGCTGTTTTGCAGTGATGTATTGTTTACGGGATTAATGTCCCAGTGGCCAAGGGTGTCAGCTGATATTTACTGCTGTAAGCTGTTTTAGGTGTTCAGGTTCAGCGGCCAGATCCACAGCCACCAGAAATGTGGGGCTGGGAGTGTGGCTGTCACGTGTGTGCGATAAGCACGCAGGCAGAGGTGAGGCAACTTGCCAGACTCTGGGCAAGATACCCTGCAGGACCCACTCGAGCGAGCTCTCTTCCCTGCTTCTAAGGGAGCCTGACTTGCCTGAAGGGCAGGAGTCCCTGGGGAGTGGAGGGGGTGTCCAGGTATGCTTCAGAGGGGTTGGCAAGGAGGTCGCGTTTGACAGGCCTGGAATCAGTGAGGAACTGTGCTGCCTACCAGGAGGCTGTGGGCATTGTGTGGGTTTGTTTTTTGTTTTTTTTTTTTTCTTTTTTTTTTTTTTTCACCTCAGTCCCTCTCGAGCCTTCTAAAAAAAAAAAAAAAAAGTAAACTTTCAAGGCCTCTGTGCCTTTAAGAAAACCTCTCCTTTCCTCTGTTCTTCTGCGTAGTGCTTAAAGCGACAAGAAGCCACTCTGAAACCTCTCTGTAGAAGCACACGGGCATTGCCCCTGCACGTGTGGAGGGACACCCACTGCAGAGGATTGTTTTTCCAAAATGAAATTTAATTTAACCCAAGTGTACACTGTCACACTGTAAACATGCAGGGGAACCAGAAGGGTAGCTCATTGAATTAACGTCCTAGTAAAGGTCAGCTTTTAGAAAAAGCCAGAAATGGCTGGAATCTTTCCTGATAGGTCCTCGGCAGATGTGAGATGTGTTTATTTTTTCAGAGGGAGTTCCTGAGGACGCATCTCAAGTTCAGAGGTTGACTGACTGTCTCCCTCCTGTGCTCAGGAACCTCCCTCTGCCCTCTCAAAAGAAGCTGGGTGGGCCCTGGGGCAACAAACTCCCTAGAGAGTAGGTGGTCCCAGTCCCCTTGAGGCTGAGCTCTTGGGGCACTCCTTGTAACTAACACTGCCTTTTTCTACCCATTTCCCTCAAAGGATGGCATGAACTGGGTCTGCAAGAATGTCAATGCAAAGAAGAAATAAAACGGAGGCAGGAGGATGATGGCGCGGGAGCCGGGAGCTGAAGTCTGCCCGAGAAACACTGGGTTGCTGCTTTCTGACCAAATGCTTTTCCGTCTGTGCACAGCCACAGTTGTGTGGCGGGCCGAGAGGGGACAGCAGCCTGAGAAGAACCCCCATCCCAGCAGTAGATTTTAACTGATCTCAGAGGCTCGGTATCATTTTTCAAATAAAGGAATTATATTATTTCCTCTGCATAGTTGAAATAGTATTAAATGTCTCAGAGCACATGATTAGAAAGGAGCAAGCGCTTGCTCGTACTGTCACGGGATGATTCCAGGTGGCTGCGCCATCTCTGTGACTGACCTGTCCCTTCACTCCTTTGCTGGTTGGAAACTGCATGGTTGGTGGTGCTGGGCAGAGACTTTTTTCCCCCCCATCTGCAACCGAGCCAGGGCTTTGGTCTGGCTGGCCGGCAGGCAGGAAGCAGCCCTGGGGGAGGTAAAGGATAGGTGATCACTAAACTGTCTTGTCAGGTAGGTAAGAGGCTGTGTGTAATACTCACTTTTTGACAGAAAAAGAAAAACATTCTTGGCAAACAAGTCACTACAGAGCCATGCCCGCTGCAGCCCCGGCTCTTCGCCACCCTCTCCCATCCCCTCACCCCTGCCAGCCACACGGGGAAGCAGATTCGTAGGACTTTTGACTGTAATGACATCTGGAATGTAAGGGGAGCTGGGAGGTTTAATTCCAGAAAAATTACAAGGTCCTTAAAAAGCCCTCACATCGAGGGCTCAGGCTAGCGTAAACAGGCTTTCTCCAGCTCAGTGGAGCAGGGAACAGCCGGCTCCGAGATTAACCGACTTCTCTGCAGTCCTAGAGAGGGGATTTCTAAAGCTCAAAGAATTCTGTGTTTAAATGATCACAATAGGCCGACGCTATCAGATTTTAAAAATAAATGCAGCTGTGCCATGAACCTGCTCCACTGAGAAAAGCCAGGGAGATCGATTCTGAGAAGAGATCAATTCTTACCCAGCTGGCAACTAGACGGTGTGGGAAGGATCTGCTGCAGGCTGAGCGTAGCCACTCTCCCCATGCTAAGCTCTTCTACCCCTTTCCAGCAACCCTGTTGTAGTCTGATCAGGAGGGATGGTAAACACCCCCCCCCCCCCCGCATCTTTCCGCCACTGTGAAAGGAGCGTGTTTGCCTGAGCCCTCAGAAATCCCAGCCTCAAACCCTGAGAGCAGCCCAGGGCATAGCCTACTCCTGAATTCAACTGTTCTGGGCAAGAGCTCAGGGCTTTTCAGAGAATAACAGGCTATCCAATGCCTGGTGGGACCAGGGAGGCCGGGCTGTCTTCTCATCCTGGGAGGTGGCCCTTTCCAAGCCCACCACGGTGTGAGAGCAAAACCAGGAAATGCCACAGAAGCCCCTACTTCATGGTGCCCAGCTTATTCTGGACTTTGGAGAGGGAGACACTTGGACAGTTTGAAAGGTGGCCAGGATGAAAGCTATCAACAAAGACTGGGGAGAGGTGTAGGGTAGCTGTGCACAGGCACAGGCCTGTAAAGACTTGCAAGACAAAAGGTGAGGTTTCTAAACCGCTCAGCTAGTTAGCCCCGCCACCTCTCCCACTGACGTCCCTAACTCACCCAAACCCCTCTAGCTTTGAAGGCAAACAGCTATAAAGCATGGGAAATGCCCCTTCTCAGGCCACCAGATGTAGCTTGGGCCCTTGAGACTTGCTTTTCCTTACAAATAGTGCTTCAGGATGTTATCTGAGGGGTTGGAAGCCTGCTTTGAAGTCCAGTTTTGGAGTGCTGCAGCACGGGACTCTGACTTTGGAAGAGCTTGAGCCGGAATGCATTTTTGGTCTCTTACCACCAACTAAAGAAACTGTTCTAAAGAGCCCCCACCCCCACCTGTACCCCCACCCCCGGCCCCAGCTCGTAGGCAGAGCGACTCGCCCTGCTCTGATCGCTGTCTCTGTAAATGTCCGCATTTGCTTCCCAGCTAGAGACACCAGAGACAACTGTGGTTGTCACAGGCTTTTATCTTCCCTGTGAGCCCTGTTGAACCCTCCGGGGGCTCCAGGGATAAATGAATGGAGCCTGAAAACTGCAGTTTGAAAGCTCCCATTTGTAAAAACAGAATGCTTGTAAAGTCCCGTTTCCTTCTGCTGTGCCACCCCTGCCCCCTGTGGCCATGGCCAGAGAACAGTCTGAAGCTAGAAAGGGCATGCCCCGCCCCTGTGCCTCCCCCATCCCAGTGAGCCCTGGTAGACTTTTGCTCTGCGCACCATTGCATCTGAATGTTCAGGGGGCGAGGGCCGAGGCCAGAGGGCAGGCAAAGTCCACAGTGTATACTCCAAGCAGTTGTGGGAAAAACCGAGCCCTGCTCTCACCCTCCCTGTGTGGCTCCTTTTGGCTGGATTCCCTTCGCCCAGTGCAATACACCCTTTCCCCTTCGCTCTCCCTTGGTTACTATGGAAACAAGGGTGTCATTGATGTGGGCTGAGCTGGGGAACATGTCGGTGCACAGCTGAAAGTCAGCGATTATGCCGGTGGTTCACTCTGCCCGGTAGAAAAGTCCACAGCCTGAGATGCCGCAGAAGGACAGTCTTGCCGATGCCCTCCCCCACGCCTCCCTCCCTCCTCCATCCCCTGTCTCCGACGGTTTCTTTATTCCCCTCCGGACTAAAGTGGTGGCTATTTTTATGCCAGTCCGTGCCCCACCCTCGCTGTTGGCCGCTCCGTATCCGGCTTGGGCCTAGAGCGGGTGACACCATGTCACCCTCACCAGGCCCAGTGTCTCCGTTCCCTTCCACAGTGCGCTTTGATTCCTCCTCCCTCCTTTTTGGGACGCTTCTTCCTTTATTTTTAGCTCTGCTCTCCATGTGGTTTCGGGGTTCGGTGTGATCCATCAGAAGGTTCTTTTTTTTTTTTTTTAGTCCCTTTTGAAAATGATAATCAAAGGAAGGGACGTAGTGTTTGGTCACGTGGAAAGCTCAATGTATAATTTAGACGTCTGTCAAAAACGCAACAAATAAAATGTAGCTGCAAAGAAGGTGGTCTGGAGAGGATTGTGATCTCTGCTAGAGCTCCAAGAGGGCCTACGCAGCTTTGCCCTTTTGGAGGTTAGGTTTCCTCAAGGGAGGGCTGTTTTCAGAAAAAACATACGAACGCCACCACCAGGTGATGTGAAAAACACCGCCACCGCCATTGCAGCAGCAGCAACCACCCGTCTCACCCTACCCCTAATCCCATGCATCTCCTGCATAACTAGGCAGCATTAACCCCACTTTGCAGTGGAAGAAACAGAGAGGCCTTTGCCTCAGCTAAGGAATTTGCCAGGATCACACACAGTTCCTGAAAGGATTGGTGGAGCCTGAAACCTAGGTCCCCTGCAGTCTCTAAAGGAAAAAAAAAAAAAAAACAGTACCACAGCCCACTTCAGTTCCAGCCCTCACCTCCCGCCTGTTCAGCAGCTGCCTCCCACAGCCCTCTGCACCAGGTGTCCCCTAGGCTAGCACTGCCACCCTTCCGGACTCCCAGTCCCCAGGGCCTCAGGTCCTCTCATCACAAAAGCACAGTTCCTCATCTCTTTCCTTCCTTTGCATAGGTTCAGCCCCGCGGATGGCAAAAAGGAGGGAGACATCAAGAACATGAGGGCTGCAGAGACCCTGCAGTCAGACCCTACTACTGAGTCCTCCTGCTGGAAGCTGCCCAGAGAAAATGCTAGCCTTTGGAAGGGCAGCCTGGGCTACTTGTAACCCCATCTCAAAAACTCAGAAGTCTAATGGGGACGCTCATGAAAGGTGACAGGCTCATGAAAGGTGACAGGCTCAGCGGACTATGGTCTTGCTCACCCCTTCATCTACTCCCAGGGTCATTCCTTATCCCCAGTAGAGGGTAAGCAACTGGCAGGAGAGGGAACCAGAGGTGAGAGGAGAGAAAAGGCACAAGGTGTCCCATGTGTCACCAGACATACAGATCATCTTGAATTTCAAATAAAGACTAGGTTTTAGCCGAGTGTGGCGGTGCACGCCTTTAATCCCAGCACTCGGGAGGCAGAGGCAGGCGGATTTCTGAGTTCAAGGCCAGTCTGGTCTACAAAGTGAGTTCCAGGACAGCCAGGGCTATACAAAGAAACCCTGTCTCGAAAAACCAAAAAAAAAAAAAAAAAAAAAAGAGAGAGACTAGGGTTTTTTTTGTTGTTCTTTTAAAGATTTATTTATTTATTATATGTAAGTGTAATGTAGCTGTCTTCAGCCACACCAGAAAAGGGCATCAGATCTCATTACAGATGGTTGTATGCCACCATGTGGTTGCTGGGATTTGAACTCAGGACCTTTGGAAGAGCAGTCCGTGCTCTTACCCGCTGAGCCATCTCGCCAGCCCCCAAAGACTAGTTTTTACTTCAGCTATACTCCATACAATATTTGGGACCTTTTGTTTTGTTTTGTTTTGTTTTGTTTTTTTGAGACAGGGTTTCTCTGTGTAGCCCTAGCTGTCCTGGAACTCACTCTGTAGGCCGGGCTGGCCTCGAACTCAGAAATCCACCTGCCTCTGCCTCCCCAGTACTGGGATTAAAGGCGTGCGCCACCACGCCCGGCCTGGGACCTTGTTATAATACTCAGGAAAACATTATTTATCTGAAATTAAAATTGAACTTCCATTCTGTTTTGGTTTTTTCTTTTGGTAAACCTGATGTTCCTACCAAGGACTAAAAGTGGCCACCATGCCCAGCTCTAAAAGAGGACTCTTAAAGAGCAGTGGGCTTGTATCCTCAGCCAGGCAGAGTGGCACAGGCCAGTAATCCCAACACTCAGGGGCCCTGTGCCTGTAATCCCAGCACTTGGGGACTGACAGGTTCAAAACTAGCCTAGGCTACATAGTAAATTATTTCAAAATCAACACAAAATGTCCAGCTATGGGGCTGGTGAGATGGCTCAGCGGGTAAGAGCACCCGACTGCTCTTCCGAAGGTGATAAGTTCAAATCCCAGCATCCACATGGTGGCTCACAACCATCCGTAACGAGATCTGGCGCCCTCTTCTGGGGTGTCTGAAGACAGCTACAATGTACTTACATATAATAAATAAATAAAATAAATCTTTAAAAAAAAAAAAGTCCAGCTATGGTAGCACACGACTTCAATCCCAATATCTGGGAGGCAGAAGTAGGAAGATCTCTCTCTGCCGGCTCAAAAGCAGCCTGAGTTATGTAGACAACAGGGCGAGGTGCGCAGCGCAGCATCCATGCCTGGAAACCTGAGCTCAATCCCCAGAGCCCACACAAAGTTAGATGGAAAGAACCAACTCTGCAAGTAGTAGATACTTCTTCATGCCTCAGTCTCTTGTGTGTAAAATAGAGAAATAGTTACTAGGAGGATTAGAGAGTAGTTATGCTCAGTGTGTAATGTATGTGAAATCTCTGTAGCTATTACAAAAAAAAAAATCTGGCACTTTCCCAGACTCCCAAGGCGTCTGCCTCCACCTCCTAATCCTGCGTGGCTCTGTGACTCTCAAAGCAACATAGAAGCAGTCTGCCTGCCGGCAGCCTTCCGGGAGGGGCTGGCAGACCCCCTCTCTCTGAGGATCCCAGGGCCACCCCAACCACACCTCCTGCAATTAGATTTGTAAGTGGGGACAGGCTCTCCTCAGAGACTCCTGATTGGCTCCAGGCAAAAACACAGTTTAGTGCTCAGTCAAGCTGCATTTTTAGGGCCTCTGTGCCCCCCCACCCCCCTTAATTGCAATCTGTTCTGTAATTTCTTTTTCCAACACTGCAGAATGCAGAGATGCTGCAGCCACCACCGGCAGGGCAGGGAGGAGGGAAAGGGCTCCTGTTCCCTGCAGAGCATCTGCTGGTCCAGTGCTTGGTGGATAAGGTGTGTGTGTGTGTGTGTGTGTGTGTGTGTGTGTGTGTGTGTGTTTATGCAGTATGTGTGCGTGCACACTCTGAGAACCAGCCACAAGCATGGACCTGTGGAGATACAGTCTGTAACCAGTAACCAGACCTCGCATCAGGGGCAGCTGAGAAAAAAACAGTTAAGTCAGTGTCCTCTTGCCCCAAAAACAACTTATTTATTAATCTCACTTAACCTTGGCAAGGACACTATTAACTGAAGATACTGAGTCACTTGTCCAGGATCTCACAAGAAGGAGACAGAGGAGCCAAGGCAGACTCACTGGGCATGGTGGTGCATACCTTTAATCCCAGCATTCCAGAGGCAGAGAGGGGCTGACAGATCTCTAAATTCAAGGCTAGCCTGTCTACAAAGAGAGTTCTGAAACACTTACACAGTTACACACACACAAAAAAAAATCATCATCATCATCATCATCATAGTAAAAAAGACAGGCTCACACTATGTTACTCTGGCTGGCCCAAACCCACTATGTAGACCAAAGTGGCCTCAAACTTACAGAGACCCTCCTGCCTTTATGCTGGGATTAACCCAGCTCCTTTTTGACTTCCAAAGCTATGATCTTAGAAGCCCAGAAAGAAGGCTGGAGGGCTGGCTTGGTGTTTAAGGTTGTTCTTGCAAAGCACCCAGGAGCACACAGTGCACGGACATTGATACAGGCAAAACACCATACATGAAAAATAAAACAACAGCCGGGCGTGGTGGCACACGCCTTTAATCCCAGCACTCGGGAGGCAGAGGCAGGCGGATTTCTGAGTTCGAGGCCAGCCTGGTCTACAAAGTGAGTTCCAGGACGGCCAGGGCTATACAGAGAAACCCTGTCAAAAAAAAAAAAAAAAAAAAAAAAGAGAGAGGGCTGGAGAGATGGCTCAGAGGTTAAGAGCATGGACTGCTCTTCCAAAGTTCCTGAGTTCAAATCCCAGCAACCACATGGTGGCTCCCAACCATCCTTAATGAGATCTGACACTCTCTTCTGGTGTATCTGAACATAGCTACAGTGTTCTTATATATAATAATAAAATAAATCTTAGAAAGAAAGAAAGAAAGAAAGAAAACAACAGCAAATCTTTAAAAAAAAAGTTGTTTTGAAAGAAAGAACACAGGAATCCCCTTCACAAAGAACTACAGAGCAATTTCCTTCCTTAGCGTGAAGTGCAATATTCCAGGGACAAAAAGCTCTTGCTAAAGAAATTAAATATTAATGACAGAATTTTAGAGAGCAAATGGGATGCAGGAGTGGGCAGAAGTCTTGGCTGGGGTACCTGAAGCTGGGGGCTGGGGACCAAACAAACTGTTGCCTCTTCTAGTTATTGGCTGAGTGGATCCTGCTAAATAGCCACCACTGCCACGTGTTCCCAGACAAGGAACAAACACCCAGGAGCCTGAGCGGAGCGGCATGCAACTTGGATCCTGCTGACTCCTGCCTTGGGGAGCCCTTGCTCTCCAACAGGACCATCAGCGGCTAGGAGCACCTGGAGGACAGGTCTCCAAGGCACACAGTAAGGTGGGCCAGAGGTGACCTCACTTGGCCTTTGGACTTTCCCCTAGCCGCTACTCCAAGGCCACCAGCGCCGGCACCCAGCAGGAGCCAGCCCCACCCTTAAAACAAAAGAAAGCAGCTGGGCTCAGCTGGGAGCGGGTTCTGGGCTAAGTCTGTCGCTTCCAGTCTGAACCAGAGATTGGCCAAGTTTGATCTAGGTCATTGGAGCAGCAGTCCTGACCGTCCACTCTGATTTCCTGAAGGGAGAAGAGGAAAAAGGGCGGCTTGCAGGACAAACACACCCCCTCCACACACCCAGAGCTTCTGCCTGCTGAGCAGTCTTGAAAATTAAAACCCAAGCCGGGCAGTGGTGGCGCTTGCCTTTAATCCCAGCACTCGGGAGGCAGAGGCAGGAGGATTTCTGAGTTCGAGGCCAGCCTGGTCTACAAAGTGAGTTCCAGGACAGTCAGGGCTACACAGAGAAACCCTGTCTCGAAAAAAAAACAAAACAAAACAAAAAACAAAACAAAACAAAAGAAAGAAAGAAAGAATGAATGAATGAAAACTAAAGCCCAAAGAGGCCTGTCATCTGTCTCCATTTTCCTCCTTCGGACCCACATTAGACAGACTTCACACTGGCTAGCATGTCCTGGCCTTTCAGTCAGGTATCCTCGTGTAGGGTACAAACTTCACATTCATCCTTAGGAATGGCCTATCTGTGTCACTAGCTCCTCCCCGCCTGCTTCCCCATCCCACCTCTGTACACTCTTCAGAGCCTACCACCTTCCTTCCTGTCTTACTTGCGCCAAAAGGTCAGAATCAGAGAAGAACACCAGCTCCCACACCAGCCCCCATACACAGAACGTGGCTGATCTGGGGCTTTCCAGTACGATGGGATGGAACTTCCCTTAAGCTCCCAGATGACAGGGCTAAAGCAGTTTCCCTGCCACAGCTGGCTTTTGGAAAAGAGGGGATCATCTTTGGTTGCCACCAGTAGCCCATCCTGAAGCCAAAAGACTGACTTAATCCAGCCCGACTCTTCCCCTCAATACACCGAGCCCCCGAGATAGATTTCATCCTGACTCGCTCACGGCCTCTCTCCACCCTAAGACCTCCAAAGAACTAGCAGGGCAGCGAGTTGGGCAAAGAGAGAGTGGGAGGGAGCAGGATTCACTCCGCGGCTGGGATATGCTGATCCAGGCAGGAGGCGGGGCCTGCACAGCTGCAGTCAGCCCCCCTGCCCCGAGCCCGTGAATGGGCATGCTCCCTCCCGCCTGCCTGAACTGCTCCTGAAACAGTTGGTCCTAATGAACACTGCACAGGCAGGGCAGCTGTGGGCATTATCCATATGCATGGGAGGTGTATATTTATCCTCACATCCCACTCCACTCTGCAGCTGCCGCCATCTCCTGTGCCAGGAGAGTGAGCGGGCACCAGGGCCCAGGCTGCTCTGCCCACCCCCACCCCACATCCTAGCCTTCCCTGGCCAACCCACACCACAGCCTCCACTTGACCCATTTAGAGGCAGAAGTGTGTGTGTGCGTGCTCAAGTGTGTGTGTGTGTGTGTGTGTGTGTGTGTGTGTGTGTGTGTGTGTGTGTGCGCGTGTGCGCGCGCACACGCAAATGTGTGAGTGTATTTGAGAGCGAGTGTAAGATAGTGCACACACATCGTTTCTCCAGTTGGCGCTTTTGATTTCCTCTGAAGCCTCTTGATTGCAGGCACACAATGGCATCTTGCTGCCTGCCCTGCTCCCTCAGCAGCCTGGGGCTCTGTGCTGCCTCCTCCCTAGAGCTGAGATTTTCTGCTGACTCCTGGCACAGGGTTGACAAACAAGGAAGAAAAAGCCTGAACCAGGCTCCCACCCTTGACCCTGGTCCTTTCTAAGCCCTATATCTACTGTGGCTTGTATTCCTTCTGTCTCCCCACATTCTCTCCTTCTCCTGGCCCCTCTTCCCTGTGGAGGTCAGATCTATTGTGCAAAAAGGCAGTCCCCTGCCTGAAACCTGCTTTCCAGGTTTCTAGGACTCTCAAGCTCAAAACAAATCCTCCTCCTCCTCCTCCTCCTCCTCCTCCTCCTCCTCTTCCTCTTCCTCTTGCTCTTCCTCTTCCTCCTCCTTCTCCTCTTTCTCTTCCTCTTCCTCCTCCTCTTCCTCCTCCTCCTTCTCCTCTTCCTCCTCCTTGTCCTCTTCCTCCTCCTCTTCCCTTTCCATTCCTCTTCCTCCTCCTCCTTCTCTTTTCTCTTTTCAAACAGAGTCTCTATATAGCCCAGGCTGGCTTCGATCCCCCAATCCTCCTGTGTCAGTACAGAAAGTGTTGAATTTACAGGACATACCACCACTGGATCATTTCTTCTTTAACTCCGGACTTCACATGGACCCTACATTCTAAATGAGCTCTCCTTGCCCTCTGCTAGAACTCCCACACCTGCTCCAAGCGTGAACCTCTCTCTCCTTTGTGCCTCTCTCTCTTATCTCTCCTTTGGGACATGATTAAGCGCCGCCTGCTTAGGAGCTGAGAGCTACCATTGATTAGGTAGGAACTTGGTTCTCCTGCCCTTATTCATTGAGCAAGTATCTCCCAAGCAGAAGCAAAGCTCTTACAGTGGCCTCAAGTTCCCTCACTGTCTGGATGACCTCATCATTCACTACCCTGTTCCTCCCTCACTCTTTCCAACCACATTCACCCCCTGACTCTTCCTGAAATGAACCTCTTCTGCCGGAAAGCTGCAAGCTCATTTCTCCTGCCTGCCCTGCTTGCTATCGCTTCAAATAGCTCCGGATTTGACCCTCACATACATACATTCTTGAAGTTTTCTTTTTCTTCCTTTCTTCCTTTCTTTCTTTTTCTCTTTCCTTTTCTTTCTTTCTTCCTTCCTTTTCTTTCTTTCTTCCTTCCTTTCTTTCTTCCTTTCTTTCTCTCTTCCTTTTTCTCTTTCTTTCTTTCTCTTTCTTCCTTTTCCTCTTTTTTCTCTTTCTTTCTTTCTTTCTTTCTTTCTTTCTTTCTTTCTTTCTTTCTTACAGTGTTTTCTCTGCTTAGCCCTGACTGTCCTATCCTAGAACTTGCTCTGTAGACTAGGCTGGCTTCAAACTCAGAGGTCTGCCTGCCTCTGCCTCCCAAGTGCTGGCATTGAAGGTGTGTGCTACCATCACGCAGTATTCTTGAAGTTTTCTGCTCAGTAGAGCCTACCTACCCATCTCCCTGTATAAGAACCTATAGACTTCCCCCCACCCGTTCCTTCTCATAGCCCCATCCCCTAACTCACTTTCATTTTCCTTGGTGGTATTTGCTGCTAACCCATGATTACTTATTAACTGTTGTCATCTGCCTCTTCCTCATTAGATTATCAACTCTAAGATGGGCAGAGGTCATATTCAGTGACATTCTAACACTGGAGTGATACCCAAGACCAAAAGGATCTCAGTGGATATTTGCTGACTGACTGCCGAATGAATGAATGAATGAATGAAGCCGGGCGTGGTGGTGCACGCCTTTAAGGCAGGTGGATTTCTGATTTCGAGGCCAGCCTGGTCTACAAAGTGAGTTCCAGGACAGCCAGGGATACACAGAGAAACCTGTCTCAAAAAACCAAAAAAAAAAAAAAAAAAAAAAAAGAAAAGAAAAGAATGAATGAATGAATGAATGGCACAGTGCTAGCACAAAGATGACTAATATTGCATGTTTTCACAGGGAGTCATGTCCTAGCTGAAATGTAAACCCTAAAGCTTGTACCCTGACATGTAAGCCACAATTAGATTTTTTTTTTTCGAGATAGGGTTTCTGTGTAGCACTGGCTATCCTGGAACTTACTCTGTAGCCCAGGCTGGCCTCAAACTCACAGAGATCCTCCTGCCTCCCAAGTACTGGGACTAAAAGTGTGCACCACTACCACCGGCTTTTTCTTTGTCTTTTTCTTTTCTTTTCTTTTTTTCTGAGAAAATTTTATTGGCTTTTTGGATAAAATTTATTTTCCAGGAAGGATGATCCCATCATACTTCTGCTGGAACCAGCGCATGGCCTCCTCCTTGCTGATTCTGCGTTTGGCCCCAATGCAGCCTGTTCTGCGCTTCTTGTCTGCGATGCTGAACCCCGGCCTACCCAGCACCACATAGAAGTCCAGGCCGTAGACACCAATACTTGGGTCGTATTTGATGCCCAGGTCAATGTGTTCCTGAATACCAAGTCCAGGCCGTAGACACCAATACTTGGGTCGTATTTGATGCCCAGGTCAATGTGTTCCTGAATACCAAAACCAAAGTTTCCAGTATCTGAGAAGTTATTTTTCCGCAACTCATACTCCCGCACCGTCAGGCCTTTCTCCAGAATTTCCTCTGCCTTGGCCCCACGGACTGTGAAGTGAACAGCGATCTTCTCATTTCTCCGGATGCCAAAGGACCTGACAGTGTATCTAGCTTTGGAGAACACCAGGGTCTGGCCTGTGAGCTGCTCCAACACCTTGGCTGCCCGGGTCAGTCTGTCTCTGCTCTCCCCGACGAAGATATTAAGGCAGAGCTTGCAGATGCGCAGTTCCCGCATGGGGTTCTCTTTTTCCCCTTGATCTTGCGCCATGGTGAAAAACAGGAAGAGTTGTCTTTTTCTTCTTCAAATTGTATATAAGTATGAGCAGAGGCTCTGGCCTGGAGCTAGGGTCACAGAGATGATATGCTCTGAATCCTGGGGCCAGTTCTCTAGCCCTGTGAATCACAGTTAGACTGTGAAGGAAGACAACAGCATGCACAGGAAATGAACCTTTGACCTACAGAGAAGGAAGGGTCTGAAGCCCAAAGCCACCGGGACCTGGGACCATGTGGACTGTTGGAAGACTGACCCTAAGTATATGGTTTAATGGGTAAGACCTGGGGCACTACAGCTGGCAGGGATGGTTCGCTGGTCGATCCCCATCAGGTTACAAGCTGTCCATTTGCATCCATGCAGCCTCCTCTTTGATGCCCTGCAGCAGGGACGCATATGGACAGTGTTTGATACCAACATCCAACTGACAAACAGGGCATCCATATGTCACATGATTCCCCACCATTTTGCCCCACCACCACCACCCCAGGTAGACCAGAAATCTACATCTCCACATCGCTCTTAACACAAGGCTCTTTGGAAACTGTCCCCTTATTCTAGTTCTGACATGTGATTTGAGATGGTGCCTGTCACCCCTCACCTCCATTCTATAAATGGCACATCATCCCACATACCACCCCTGTGTTACCTCAATGTAAATAATGAAAAGAAACTCGGGGCACAGAGCAGATGGCTTCCTTTCCAAGGAAGACCCAATTACTGAAGATCTAACTTGAGAAGTCATAAATAGCCGAGTTTGTTGCAGTTGAGAGAAATTAAGCACCCAGCAATGCAAGGAAACTGCTCTCCTGTGGAGGGGCTAGGCAAAGGCCCTCAGTGTAGAACTCTGAGGTAAGTCCACAGTCCACTCTGTGGCCAGAAGCAGCCCTGGGCCTTCTCGGGTGAGTCCAGTCACCAGACTTGTATTGTCACTGTGGGAGAGATACATGTCTTCCATGTGGAAGATGGTTGCCAGCCGTCTGCCAGGGTGAGTTTCTCAAGACTACTGGAATCCATCTTGCTGTGACCTTACAGTGTTTAGGACTCCATGTGGTGGAATTTATCCTACCCTGAAAGAGAAGGCTTTGGGGAGCAGGTGGAAGGGAGAGAGAAAAACATAAGGAAGAGGTGACTGCTCTCTGCTCTCTCTCTCTGGGCCAGGACTTTCTGGCTTGCTGCCCTCCTTTCTCACCTTCCAACCTCAACTGCCTCTATAGCACTTCCTGATGTGTTCCCCATTTCTCCAAAGAAAATTCTAGAATGACAGCTCTTTAAAGAGCCTGGATTCAAGGCCTGTACCTTGACATTTCTGTTCAGAGCAGAAGGCACAGGGGGCAGCTTACCCTCTTAACTTTGAGGAACCTGCTCCAGCCCTGTGAGGTCATGGATACCTGTCCTGTCAGTATTTGACAAGCTGTGGCAAGAGGCACTGTGAGTTTATGGACAGCCTGGCTTGTATATAGTGAGAAAGAGTTGGGCATGGCGGCATGCACCAGCAATCCTAGCACCAGAACCTGTTAGCAGAGGTTGGGAGATCTTCATAAGTGTGAGAACAATCTGGTCCACATAGTGAATTCCAGGCCAGAGCCTCAGAGACTTTGTTTCAAACAAAACAAAAGCTGGGTATGGTGGGACACTCAGGCAGGAGGAGGCTAGCCTGATCTACAGAGAGAGTTCCTGGGCAGCCAGATTTACACAGAGAAATCCTGTCTGAAAAAAAAAAAAAAAAAAAACAACCCAGGGCTGGAGAGATGGCTCAGTGGTTAAGAGCACTGAATGCTCTTCTGAAGGTCCTGAGTTCAAATCCCAGCAACCACATGGTGGCTCACAACCATCCATAATGAGATCTAATGCCCTCTTCTGGGGTGTCTGAAGACAGCTACAGTGTACTTACATATAATAAATAAATAAATAAATAAATAAACCTTTAAAAACAAACAAACCCAAATAGAGTGAAATGGCATAAAAAAGGTAAGAAGAGGGAAGGAAGATTCAGAAGTCAGTGTCAGGATTCTAGGGTCTCTCCTCCGTAGCCTGGTGGCCCTCCTCTCTGTCTGTCCATCTGTCTGTCTATCTGTCTGTCTGTCTGTCTGAGGCAGGTTTTCCTCTTCAGCTCTGGTTTTCCTGGAACTCACTTTTCAGACCAGGCTGGCCTCTAACTGAATCACAGATCTGCTTGCCTCTGCCTCCCCTGCTGGGGCTAAAGGCCCGAGCCAGCACCCAGCCCTCCTTTATTCCTTTATCGTTTTGTCCTGTTTGTTTGACCCTGCTGGATCCTCACGTGCTGTCAAGTTCCACCAGACCAGCTATGAAGGCAGGAGCACCATCCCAGGGCTGTAACCAAGAGCCCCTGGGTATCTGGACTCTACCTCCTTGCGCTCTGCATTCCTGGTAACCTTTACTGATAAAGGCGAGAGAGTCTCAAGGGTTCTCTCCCTGCTAACCCTCTTCCCCCAGAATTTACTGGATGCAGAGGCCTGGTAGGGAATCTCCCAGGTGCTAGGTACCCTCCTGAAGTTGCTAACCAATGGTTTCCACGTAGGGAGAAGATGAAGGTGACTGAGATCCGGTTTGATGACTAGGCTCTGAGTGGGAGGGTGTGAACAGGGCTTGGGAGGACTTCAGAACTGAAGTTGGAAGGTGTCCGGGGTCTCTGTGTAGGGAAGACGCTGACGTTGCTCAAATGGCCCTTCGCCCTGGGCCCCTAAGTATCATTCGGAGTGAGGAGAGGTTTGTGTTTTGTATTAAAAAAAAAATCTGGGGTCTGGGGGAGTCAAATATCTTGGGACAAGGGGTGGAGGAGCCAACTGTCTCCAGCCCTTCTTGCCCTCAGTCCATCTCCTTCTTAGGCATAGAGATGCTTCCGGCAGTTTCAGGGCCGCCCCACCTCCCTGCCCTGCAGCTGTTCTCCAGCTGCCCAGCCCCACCCCAAAGACAGCTGGGAGAGGCTGCGGGAGGGGGCGGGAGCTTGCCCAGCTGCTGACTCTGCCTGGGTCGGGGGAGGGATGTGACATAAAAGAGCCCGACAGGCCAGGGTAGTGGAGGAAACCGCCCCCCTCCCACCATCCCGCCGGGTGGCCTCCTCGCGGGCACTGCGCGCATCTGGGCCATAGGAGCTGCCGCCCCTGTCTGTGGGGTAGTGGGGAAAAGGCTGTCGCCTCCCAGCACTTCCTGGAAAGGGAAGGCATGGTGGCCTCCACGAAGGGGTGAGGGTGAGGGGCACAGGGGCCTGCCTAGAGGACAGTACACCTGTGGGGTACAAGGCCTGCTCTTCCAGGGAACCATAGGAAAAGTTCCTCCCTGCTTCCCTAAGCGGGGCCGGGCCTGGGGGGGAGGGGTGAGCGGGAGGGCGGCACTTAAGCCCTTTCTGGGCCTCTGACTCTCACTATGCTAGGAGGTGGGTGACAGCTGCTTCTATGAAGCCAGGACAGCTGGGTAGCTAGGGACAGCTGGATGGAGTTTTTCCCCGTTTCTCCGCTGCCCAAACAGACTCCGGGCCTACAGCTGTGTAGTTGATCTTTGGGGGTGGGGCTCCAGCCTAACTTACCTTCCACGGTGTCTCTCCACGCCTCGACCTGGCTAGTGCATCTGGGAAGGGGCCCCTCTCGCTAGCCAAAACAAATTGGACCAAGTGGGAGAGAAGTTAGGCAGTTTGGCATCTTGGCTTCCAGCTCTTGGCACGGAGGATGTACCAGGGCTCCTGACAAACTAGACAGTGAGAGGAGCCGATATAGTAAGAGGGTCTATCTGCCCACCAGTATCCACCTGTCTCAGACATCTGTCCCCTCCCCTCGGCCCCAAACAGGTGCAGGAACCTGGGCAGCTTATCCTAACTCCTAGCTCTGGCCTCTAGCCAGCCTAGGGTGGGGGATGCCATGATGCAAACTTCTAAACTCCCACACCCCTTCTTTTGAACAGCCTGCCAGGCTAGTGGGGGAATGACACATCTTTACTTTCCTACCTGGGACTTCTGTTTTTCTGAGGTTCAGTGACCGGAAGTCACCAAGGCCTAGGCAGCTCACAAGGGGCTTCCATTATGGCTCCCTGCCTACATTGTACCAGGTTTGCCGATTCCACAGAAAACAGGAGGAAAAAGGAGAGAAAGAACTATGTACCTGAGACGGTTTGCCTTCTTCTGGTCTGGGAAAAAGGTACAGGTTCACTTTAAGGGGTGCATGCAAAACAGGAAGCTGAGCCACAGGTGGTGGCCTGCTCCAATCCCAGCACCCTGGAGGCAGAGGCAGGTGGGTCTGAGTTCCAGGCTAGCCTGGTCTACAGTGAGTTCCTGGTCAGTCAGGGTTACGTAGAAGCCCTGGCTTAAAAAGCAACCAATCAACTAACCAGATAGCTGAGCAGGGGACCTTTCAGAATTAAGAGCTAGCCAGCAATTCCAGTGCTCAGGAGGGTTAAAGGAATCTCTAGTTCATGTCAGGATGGTAGGTGTGTTCCAGGACTCTTCAAGGAGGCTCTGTGCATCAGACAGCCCTTCTCGAACTCCAGGGTAACCACCACTGGATTTAGGAATTCAAACTCCTAGGTTTTCAGATCTAGCCCTCCTTCCCCTTTTAATCCTATTACCCCTTCTATCCCTTCCAGGGCCAAAGTCCCAAGTCATTAAAGAAAGGAGCCCAGTGGCCCCTCGCCCTGGAATAGGGCCTGTTTTGTCTGAGTCTGCAGTCCTGTATAGCACCTAGCATACAGCACATGCACACTGGCAGGACTTCACAGAGATGTCAGGGGCCCGTATCTCATTGGGCCAGGTTTGGAAGGCCTTCAGCAAGGATTTATCCAATAAACCGAAGGTGAAGGATAGATGTAGCTGGTGTCTGAGGAGTGATAGTTACAGGTCTGGGATTGTGTCTGGACCCAGGAGGACAGAAATCAAGACAGGAGAGCTTAGACAGCAGCCTTAGAGAACCCTGTGCAGACCAAAGGCAAATGGTTCTGGGCCTGAGAAGGCCAGTGGGGTTAGAGGCAAGGCCAGAGCAAGACTGCGCCATCATGTTTATTTAGAAGACTGGATTTCGCCGGGCGTGGTGGCGCACGCCTTTAATCCCAGCACTTGGGAGGCAGAGGCAGGCAGATTTCTGAGTTCAAGGCCAGCCTGGTCTACAGAGTGAGTTCCAGGACAGCCAGGGCTAGACAGAGAAACCCTGTCTCGAAAAACCAAAAAAAAAAAAAGAAGACTGGATTTCAGTGTGTGTGCTCTAGAGAGGAAGTCCATGATAAAGTGCTTCCTGTAGGAAGGTGCTCGACCAAGATCCAGGGAAGGACCGAGAGCTAGGCAGTCCCTCCCCCACTGACCTCCACAAGGACTGTGCTCTTGGTTTTTATTCATTATTTCTTTTATTTCTCTTTATTATTATTAATATTATTATTATTTGCTTTCGCTGTGGTCACTATCATTGGCAAAGTTCTTTTTTTTTTCTCCTTTTTTTTTTTTCTCAGCTTTTCCTGGACACGGGGCTCCTGGCTTTGAAAGATTCCACTCAGGTTTGAAGATGCTAAAAGGCTGCTTGAGATGTGGCCTTGAACTTCCGGCTGGGAAGAGGTTGTGTAGAAATCACTCTTGGTTTAAAAAAAAAAAAAAATTGAAAGCTAAAACAAAGAAAACCCTCCACAATCTCTGGTTCACTCTTTTCTCCACCAAACTGCCCAGAACCAGTGAAGGAAGAGAAACGGGCCGTGGGCGCTGGGCTGCCTCCCAGGGCGAGCAAGGAGAGCCGTCATCCAAGGCTTCTGCCAGCCATGGGGGTGTGAAGGGAAGGGATTAGGATTTTTTTTTTTAAAGAAGGAAAGAGAGCCCAGTGCCTTGAGTTAAGATACTGTCCCAACTCCAGGGCTACCTGCAGCCCCTGCCTAGGCTACTTCCCACCATCACCTCCTCATCCAGGAGATGCATAATTAAAAAAAAAAAAATCAAAACAAGACCCTAAATAAAACATAATCCAAAAAGAAATGATGTGGAGGAATGGAGAAGAAAAGGAGAGAGGAGGGTGGGAAGGGCCGGTCTCTGAATGCATAATTCCCGAGCCACCGGGGCTGGGGAGAAGGGTCCCCAGCGTCCATCGCCTGCTTGGCGTTAGCTTGTCACATAGTGTTTGGTGGACGGCTGCCCATACACCCTGTAGAAATCCTGGTGGCCAGGCTGCTGAGAAGCGTCGAGCCAGTCTCTGACCGCCAGGCCAGGAAGGGACTGAGGGACGGAGGGTGTGGGTGGAAGTGGGTGTGAATACTCCTGTGAGGGTACTGTCCAGGGGAAGTGGCCGGATCGGGGGTACGGCTGGTGGCCACCGTGGTTGGCCACGGAAGAGCAGTAACAGTTGTCCACAGAACAGACGAGAATCTTGCGGCCGCCATACTGGGGGAGCATGGGCTGCTGGGTGGCGGAGCCGTTGGGGTACTGCGAAGGGGGAAACACGGGACTCGAGTGTACTGGCTGGGCACCGCCTGGCAGGGCCACCAAATGCTGCGTGGAGCTGCAGGGCCCCAGCGGCTGCCCAGATTGCCCCTCGCTGCTGGCTGTGCCCGCTGCCCCGTACTGGCCGCCTACTGGGCCCGAAGAAGTCTCCAGGAAGCTAGCCTCTGGGAAGGCTGTTGAGTGCTTGCGCTTTTCCGCCCCAGAGCTGTTCACACCACAAGGGTACAGGGGGACACTCTGTAGGAAGGGCACTGGTGTGCTGAAGGGACCTGTGGAGAGTTTGGAATAAATGTTGCTGAAAATCCCAATCCAAACAACCTGGGTTTCTTCTCCTGGGCGGGCTTTGAACCTCTGTGGGTTCAAATGTGTGACATCTTAGTTGGTGTTTACAATTTTTATATTCTAACTGAAATCAAAACAAAACAAAACAAAACTGAAGCTCGGGAAGGTCACAAAATGTCACTTGCTCAAGGTCCCATGCTAGAAGTGGCAAAGCCAGGGTATAAGCCCAGGTCTGCCTGGGTTAAGCTATACTGCCTCTAGGAGATGGTACTGGCTGGCGGTTACCCCTGCCCAGAGGCCTTTAACCCCTCACCTTCTAGCATCTTCCGCAACTGCTTCTCCTTCTTGGCCACCTCATTCAGGAAGAGCTTGGAGTTCAGGTGGCCGATCTTAGGGGGAGAAAGGCTGCTGCCCGTGCAGGTTTGGGTCCTAGGGGGCAGTGGATGGGGCATCAGCTGTGAGGGGGGTGTCATCAGTGAGCCAGCCCTTCCTCCCCACCAGTGGGCGTAGCCCTCTCTGCCCTCCCTCAGACTGTGTTCTGGAGGACTGGGGGCTCTCAGCTCACCTGTCCATTAGGATTTTCACAGACTTGGTGTTCTACAAGGGAAGGAAAGAACAGTCAGTCAGTCAGCAGGAAAGGCGCGGCGGAACAGCTATGGCTCCTGAGCACAGCAAGGCTCCTGCTATTTGTTCAAAACAGAACCTCATGTATCCCAGGCTGGCTTAGAACTAATCCTGAACTATCCTCCTGCCTCCACTTCCCTGTGCAGATGACAAGAGAGTGTGGCAATGGGCATAGTATACAGTACCGAAGAGCAAGCCCTGAGCTTTGTGTGTGCCAGGCAAGTACCGCACACCCTGCCGGGCGTGGTGGCGCACGCCTTTAATCCCAGCACTTGGGAGGCAGAGGCAGGCCGATTTCTGAGTTTGAGGCCAGCCTGGTCTACAGAGTGAGTTCCAGGGCTACACAGAGAAACCCTGTCTCAAAAAAAAAAAGTACCGCACACCCTGAGCCACATTACCATCACGTCTTCTTTGTACCCATTACATCTGGGAGAGGATGCCACAGGCCCTTTGCTGGGTCTCTTTGTTATCTAGTTCTAGGTATCCTAGAATCCACTCTGTAGACCGGGCTGGGCTGGCACTCTGAGATCCACCTGCCTCTGTCTTTTGAGTGCTGGGATTAACAGTGTGCACCAACAGGCCTTTGAAATCTGGATTTCAGAAGCATGTGATGAGGGTCACGTCGTACCTGTTACACATATGACCCAAACAGGACACGGCAGTCCAACCCATCAACACTTCCACAGCCACCTGTTTGAATCTTCTTACCATTGAAACACAGAGAGGCCGTTAACTGCCCATGCCAGCTCTACCCAGTATTTGCTCTTAAATGAGGTAGGTGCCAAAATTTGTTTCTTTTAGTTTTCAAAGCTTAAAAAAAGAATCTGGACTAACAGATAGATAAAGGATGGCGGACTGGTTGTCAAGGCTTAGGAGGCATCCTTGACTTGCCCAAGGTCACAGAGCTAGGAAGAGCAGTTGGACAAAGTCTAGCCCATGCAGGCTGGCTCCAAAGACAAGGGAGGTGAGCGTCCTGGGCTGGAAGCGGTTGGGGAGCAGGGCTGTGCAGAGCAGGCCCCAGTCCCACCTTCATGAAGCCGACGTCCTCCGTCTTGTCGAAGAGACGCTGCAGGGAGCCCAGCAGCTTCTTGGCCTCCTGCATGCGCTCCCCAAGGTGCAGCGCCTGCGCCGCGTTCTCGCTGCAGAACTTGGCTTGCGCCTTGTCCAGGACCTCCACTGTCTGCCGCAAGTCCTCATCCAGCAGCTGGTGCAGCTTTTCATACTGCAGGCGCACCTCCTCCTTCAGCTGGCTCACTTTCTCCTGCAGAGATAGACAAGGATGGGCAGGCTCATGAGCACTGAGCGATCTCAGGCTGAAGTCACTACCCAAACTCCATTTCTGGTGCTAGGGTCTGGGCTTTTGAGCCCCCTGCCTTCTGAGAGTAAGGCGTGACCCACCAATTCCCCATGTATAGCACTGGGCTGTGTGCCAACCACTCTTGTGGGCTCCTATTCTGATAGGTGAGTGATTGACAGGTGGCTCCGGCACAGAGTGACTCAAGACCCCCTAGAAAGAACTCACCTAAGACCCTGCGTCCCCATCACCCCACCTGTGCTCGGGGTTCACTACCTCCACCAGGCGCTTGTCTGACTCGAGCTTGTACAGCTGGTCCTCAATGTCCTGCTCTCTCTCCTCCAGCCGCTCCTGCTGCTTCATTAGCATCTTCTGTAGGGACAGTTGGAGTAACAGTGTGAGAATGGGGTGCTGCTCCAAGCTCAGGGGGGCAGCATATCACCCTCTTGTTCACAGAGTCTTCCCAGAGGTCCTCTGACTCAAGACGACCTAAAATCTCTACCAGCCAGCCTCTCTGGCCCTCAAGCAGCACCAGGACCAGCAGTTTTCAGTAACGGGAAACGCGAGGGTCTTCCTCCATGGGTAGTCACTCCCTGAGCTTTCTAAGGGCAGGCTCTGCCCACAAAACACTTGCAGCCCCTGCTTTCTATGGATCTACCACTTCATTATATTTAGAAGGGGGTTCATCTAGTCACCCCAGCCATCCATCCATGAGGTAAGTACTGTACTATCATCATTCACAAAGGATGAAACTGAGGCCTGGAAAAGTCTGACAACCAGGCTACAGTCATCCGGCCAATGGAGCTGAAGAGATGGCTCAGTGGTTAGGAACGCCCACTGCTCTCGTGGTAGACCCAGAGCCAGGTTCCGTTCCCAGCACCAGTCAGACAGCTCACAGGCAGTTCAGGGGACTCTGACTCCTCTGGCCTTCCCAAGTGCTCGTAGACACACATATACATAATTAAAAATAAATATTTATTTCTGAAGTTGTAGAGCTAATGGGTGACACACCCCAGGTAATGGGGTAGGAGGCCTGTGATTATCCAAGCCAGGAACCTTTCCCTGGGGGCACTCGCTTGAGTAGAGCACCCTAAGATGCAGACAGTCAAGCGGCCTTCCAAGGTGACACAGGCTCTTGAGCTCAGGTGACACAGGCTCTTGAGCTCACCTTATATTTGCCTTGTTCTATAGCTCAGCAATGAAGCCAGCCCTTCCTTGTTCCTGAGGCTAAGCCCTAGTCTCAGGAGTCACGTGGTTCAGCACCTCAGCAGGACTAGTAGAGAGTGTGACTCTGTGGCTTTCAAGACCAATCTGCTGCCAGGGCAAGGTGCTTTTCCAAGCTCTCAAAAGAAAATAAATGTATTTATTTTATTTTGTATATGAGTGTTTTTACCCGAACATAACTATGAGCACCAGGTACCTGTCTGGCCCTGGCAGAGGTAAGAAGTGATTGGATCCCCTGGAAATGGAATCGAATGCAGGTTCTCTGCAAGGGTTACTAATGTCCCCAGTTGTCTGTTTCCAAAATCCTTTATCCCATCACAAATACACCTCTTCAGACAAAGTCTCTCCCACCTAACTGCCTCCTTTCAGATAATTCCCCATGGCCAGGAACCATCCAGCCGCTAGTGTAAGGTAAGTAAGTCTTTGGCTGGGACAGGAGCTCCGCGTGCCTTTAGAAGGTCTTGTGACTGCTTGCTTCTCAAGGATCTCCCCAGCACTGTGCTCACAGGACACTTCAATTCTTCCTGTCATTTCCTGCCAGCCAACAGTGCCCCCTTCTCCTTTGTCTGCTTTATGAGGCCCAACTCGGAGGAACTTTCCATGACCCTGTTTGTTCCGAGTTGGTACAGGTCTTCCTATCCTGGTCATGTGGTCTGTCGGCTGTCACATCCTGCCCTACTGGGTAGCAGTGTCCTTTAGTATAGCAGCCACTTTCTACATTGATGTTAATACAAAATAAAGTAAGGCAGATAGGGGCATACTGGTCTGTAACCCTAGCACTGGGAAGCTGACAGGAGTTTTGGAAGCCGGGGCCAGTACATAGAAAGACCTTGCCTCTAAAAACAAGAGAAAAAATGGAGGGCAGCTTCAGGTTTCCAGATGCACCAGCCTCACTTCAGGGTTTATCAACAGCTACTGTACATAAAACGCTGCCAGTCGAGCCGGGCATGGTGGCGCACGCCTTTAATCCCAGCACTCGGGAGGCAGAGGCTGGCAGATTTCTGAGTTCGAGGCCAGCCTGGTCTACAAAGTGAGTTCCAGGACAACCAGGGCTATACAGAGAAACCCTGTCTCGGAAGAAAAAAAAAAAAAAAGCTGCCACTTGCAGGAAGTCATGTGGCAGCTCTAGCCTGGAATCCCCTCACTGGGCTACGGCCTCCTACTGTTACTGTAGTGTCACAACATGGAGGATGGAGCCCAGGACCTTGCCCAAGCTAGGCAAGTGCTCTGCACAGACCTGCATCTTCACCTCACGTTCTGATACTTTGTATTTCACTCACAAATCATGATCTGATTTCTCTGGAAATTCCAACCCTCTCTTTTTTTGTTTGTTTGATTGGTTTTTGAGACAGTGTTTCTCTGTGTAACAGTCCTAGCTGTCCAGGAATTCACTGGGTCAGGCCCAGAACTCACAAGACATCTTATCTCTGCCTCCAGAGTGCTTGGATTAAAGGCATGTGCCAATACACCCATCCAGCATTCATGTCAACCTCTTAAGGGGCTGAGCTTTGGCTTGGAATGGTGGCACACATCCAAAGTACAAGCTCTATGAAGGTGAAGCAGGAGGATCACTGTAAGTTCAAGGCCAGTCTGAACCAGAAGGGGAAAAATAAGAATTGGTGTTGGCTAGGCATGATGGTGCAAAGCTTAGTTTCTGCTCTGGGGATACTCAGGGACAAGTTTGAAGTCATTCTTGGCTATACAGGGAGACCCTGTATTTAAAAAAAAAAAAAAAAAAGACTTTGTAGCTGCCCTCTGCCTTTCTTCATAGTCAGACCTCAAAAAGGCAGGAAGACTTGGTTGTTGTTGAATACATTTCCAGAAACATCCACGGGTTAAGCACAAGGCTCTGCAAAGCAGCCCCAGACACTCAGGGGAAATGTCCACCAGCAAGAGTACCTCTCTTCCTCCCTCTGTGGGAGCCTTTAGTCTCACCACACACCCCCTGTTCACCTTCTCTGCCCCCAGATAGGCTAACAATTCCTTCTCACCACCCCCCACCCTTATTATATATGAGGGAATCAAGGCCAGCAGGAAACTTCAGGCAGATCTATTCTTGAGAGGTTGCTAGCCAAGAAACAAAGAAGAAAGATGCTGAGGGGTTTGGTGATGGTAAGGCTCTCTTCCTAGGTCTAGAAAGCCTGGAGTTGGTCCCAGCTGACTCTTCCCTTCAATGACCCTGCAGACCTTGCTTTTGTCAGCCAGAGTGGCCAGACTGACAATAAATATAGCTTGTAAGGAATAGGAACGGAGGTGCCTACAGGACTGCCCAGATGCACACCTGAACAACCTGGGCCCTGAGACCCCTGAGTGCACATACATTTATACTCAATTACAAGTAATGACCGTTGGGTCTTTGGAGACCCCAGACAACAAAGGGGCTGGCATTGAAACTTTCTTGGGGGTTAAAGAGGCAGTTCAGCGGCTAAGAGTGCTAGCTGCTGGGGTGGAAAGGACCCAGGTTTGATTCCTGGCACTAACACAGCCATCTGTAAATAACCCCAGTTCCTAGTGTTCCAACACCTTCTAGCCTCTGCAGGCACTGTGCGCACACACAGTATACATACACAAAGGCAGGCAAAATACTCACACACACTTGAAAAACAAGCTTCACTGTAAACAGGAGGTCTCCCCTGTCTCCTATATCACAGGAGCTCAAACAGCACACTGGCTGCCTAGCATGTGTGTGCACAAGTGTGACTCACACCAAACCAAGCACCCCAGATACAAATCAGGTGGTCCAGGCCACCCAATAGCTCAGGCTTTCACCACTCCATGTCCGCCTGCCCAAGTCATGGATGACCAGGGCCCTGAACAGAGATGAGGAAGGGAGGCCAGGCTGAATCTCAGGGGAAGGAGAAGACACACAAAGGTTCTAACCAACCTAACCTCTCCTGGGCTGGGAAAGATTCTTGCCCCTCCTGCTTCCCCACTGAGGCCCTTCAGGAATTTATGAAGGCCTCCTGCTCAGCCCACTCCCTCCTCTCAGGCATTCCCAAGAAGCATCCCTACTCTGGGATGCTAATGTTGGGCCTCAGCTACAGGATTCAGGGTTGGGTCCAGCCAAGACCCAGTGAAGGCAGTAACCCCAACAAGTAGGGGGGCTGGTTTCCCCTCGTCACCTCACAGACCCCATTTTCTCAGGGCAGGAAGGGGAAGGAAGCTCACCAATGAGAGATTCAGGGCTGGCAAGGCTGGGCAAGCCCCTACCCCAGCTTCCCTGCACCCAAGGAGGGCAGGGAGAGGGGCTACTTCAAGTACCAGCGAGACTGGCAAGAGGCAGATGCTGCCCCTCCACCACAGTCCCACCCAATCAAAAAATCAAATGGGCTGAGCATGGAGGTGCACACCTTTAATCCTGGCACCTGAGAACTGAGAGTTTAAGTCTACAGAGTGGATGTATCGGGTGCCAGAGCTACATACATAGAGACTCCATATCAACAAACAAAAAACCTAAACCAACCAAGCAGGAAGATGCTGGAGGACCAGGGGCTTGGGAGGCACTGCCCGCATCCCCTCCCCACTCCCAGCAACCTCAGTCTAGCCCAGGATCTCCCCACCTTCTCTGGGAGTCAGTTCCCATTTGGGAAAGACACAGATGAGGCTGGATTCTATCTCCCAGCTTGAGTCCCAGCAAGGCACTCCAAAACAGGGAGTAGAGGCTTTTTAAACTGCCTGTGCCCCCCCGCCCCCATAAGCTTCCCAGACTGTGGCCCAACTCAAGTGCGTGGAAGGCAGAACCATGTCTAGAAGCAATGCAGGGACCAAGGTCTCTGGAGAAGCCTAGAAGTTGGGACTTGATCACTGTTTCTTTACCTTTGGGCTTCAGCATTCTGGCATCTACTGGGCCTGTGAACTATATTCTCCATGGCTCCAGAGTACCCATGTATTTCAGACCTGCTTCCATGCCTTGGTGCCCACCCAACCAAAAGGGGCACTCATAAGAGCCTAATTTCTGCCCTGCTACCTCAGGCTCCTCTGGAGCCTGACCAACTAGGCCCTGGTGGTATTTTGCTGCCAGACTAGACCAGGCAGACGGGTAAGGTTTGGAGAGTAAGGGCTGTGTAAAAGTTAATAAATAATAATAAACCCTCAAGTCAACCTTGAAGAGAAGGGAGGTCAGGGGAGAACAGGATGAGGGCCAGGGCAGAGGCAGGCCCCAGGTTTGTAGGCAAGGCTGAAGTTGGCTCTGGCAGCCCCCGTGGTAAACATGAGGGGGACAAGAAAGGGGCCAGGTTGATGGGAAAGAACACATCTCCTTGCTTGGGCTGTGCCAGTGCTGGCTCCCTGATTCAGCCTAGAACCTTGTAGAACTTTCTTCCTAAGCTTCCAAGACTACCCTCACCCCCCCCCCCATCTAATCCTTTATCCCGAGATCCAATATGACCTGGCTCCATGGCACAAGCATTTTCCTGTCCCCCTTTCCTGCCACAGTGCCTGCCTTGGACTACCATGTGAACCCTTAAGCCAGGGAAACCACAAGCCCAGGGGTAAGGGGTGGTGGAGGCGCCAGGGCAAGGAGAAAGCTAGAGACTCAGCCATCCCCACAGGCCACCAGCATGAGAGGGCTTCCCAGCTGCAGAGCCGAATTAGCTTTTGCTGCGCACAGAGCAGCCTCTGGGGCAGCAGAACAAAGAGGCGAGAGAGAAAGCCCCCCTTTGTCTGGGTTTGAATG
Source organism: Mus minutoides (assembly GCA_902729485.2). Lineage (NCBI taxonomy): Eukaryota > Metazoa > Chordata > Mammalia > Rodentia > Muridae > Mus > Mus minutoides. The sequence goes on from LR753912.1 coordinate 107,365, forward strand.
CCAGGCCAGCCAGGGAGGAAGGTTTTTTCCCAGAGCCAGGGATGAGCTGGCCAGGCCTGCTCGCTTAGCCCAGGGCAGAGGCCCAAGTGGGGCTGCCCACCCAGACTCTCCCGGACTCCCCAGCTCTGCAGCACCCACTGGGGCTCTGTCCTAACTCCAACACCCACCACCGGCAACGGCTTACCCTAACATGAATCCCAACCTTCTCTCCCTTCTCGAGATTCCCCAGGTAAGGAAGTCCCAAGCTCCCTGGCAGGCTCTCAGCCCACCTATTACCTGTTCGAGCACTTAGCAAGTGGCAGTCTGAACGAAATCAAGGACAGGAAATTCAGTTTGCAGGGACAACCAGAGAGGCCCAAACAGCCTGCCCTGTACCCCACTCCCATCTCACCTGACACCCACTCTTCTCTCTCTCGCAGACATAAAACACATGAGCATACTCTCTCCTTCACTCCACAGCCACACAGGAAAGCAGTGCCAATTAAGTCAGTCGTGCACACATCCTTTCTTAGAGATACTCATGTGAGAAAAAAAAAAGTTACAATAGACAGCCAGACAGATGCCCTGAGTCCATAACTGCTGTCAGGTAGAGCAATCAGTGGGAGTGTATGACAGGCTGTCAGCAGGATCCTGGGGTAAAGGCAGGGGACTGGACCTCTGCCTGAGGCTTCTCTTAGGTCCCAGGGAGGAAGCCAAAAGCAGGCTTCCTTCTCTAAGGACTCAGGATGATCAAGGAAAGGACAGAGCTCACACTACCCTCTTCCCCCTCACAGAGCGTCCCTACTCTGTTTGCTTTTGGCAGAGGGAAGGGTGTGGGTCTGAACTTCCTGAATCAGCCTGTAACCCCAGCCCCAGCTCAGCAGAGACCTCTAGGCCTCCTTCTCTCACCGGGACGGACTCTCTACAGGGTTCTTGTGTATCCCCACCCCACCCCATCCCACACAGGCATCGGGTACTCTCACTCTAAGCAAGTACAACTCTCAGCGGTGGGACCGTGTTCTCAGAAAATACCTCTTTTCCACAAGAGGGAGGGGGTAAGGCACATGGTTCAGGCCAATATCTCCAGCCTGCTTCCAGAGTCCTAGACAGGACACAGAAGCACAAAAACCATGCAAGCTCGAGTGTGCACATCTGCAAAACCCCTCACTCTACAACTGGGACTTCTCTTGGGTGCTCTCTATGTTGGGAGAGTGCTCCCAGCTCCCGTCAGCCCCCCCCCCATTACTAAGATGAACCCTTAAACTTAGAGGCTTGAAGGGATTTTGTCTGACATTCAGGATTGCTAGGCCTGAGCCCACCAGATGTCTCAAGCCTAGGACCACAGCCCAAAGGAAAAACCATCGAGGGCACAGGTATGTCCCAGTGAGTGAGCTCAAGGCCCCATCTGCTTGGCACCCAGTCCTCTCAAAGGCAGAATGGGGCAATGCCCTGGCCTGCACGGGCCTAACTCTTGAGTACCACCCCTTCCTGATGCCCCACCCAAGCCACGGGCTCAAGTACACAAGAGTGGGTGCTTGTGAGTATTTGGAGACAGAGCTACTGGAAGGGTTAAGCGAGGAGGGGGAGGGTTGTTGGTGTTGATGGTGGTATTTGGGGGTGGTGAGTTTCTTGTTATTCTTGTTTTTCTGAGACAAGGTCTCGTCTCACTATGTAATCCTGACTGGCCTTGAACTCAGAGATCTGCCTGCATCTGCCTCCACAAAGATGGGATTAAAGTTGTGGGGCACCACACCCAGCACTCAAAACACTCAGCGGTGACATTAACTATTTCAAGCTAACTGAGCCAGACCCTAAACCACTGTGAGAAACAAGAGGCAGAACATAGATTGTTTTTGTGGTTCTCTGTGCTTCTCTGTGCTTCTACTCCTATACCTTGGAAAATTCTGGTGCCCTTTTCCACAGCACTAGCAAAGACCCTTTCAGGGAGATTCCCTCCAGCATGAGGAAACCAGTTGAGGCAAAGCCCTCTCCTCCTGGATAGCCTCAAGAGAAGGCAGGGTTTTCTAGTCAGCTTTTCCTCAAGGCTCAGCTCCTCCCCAAGGGTGGGAGCTCTACCTCTGCATTCAAAAGGTCAGACTTCTACTTGAGTGATAAGGGGCTACTGAAGGGTTTTCAAGCCTGGGGCTTGAAAAAGGACGTGAGGAACCAGGAGGAAGATAAGCCTGGGGCACAGATGCAGAGCTCATAGAATTGCACATCTGGCCCTAATGCAACTCACTCTTTCTGAGCTTGCCCCATAGGCATGAGAGCACATGCAAACGTGCATGTGTGTGTGTGTGTGTTCCACAAGCACACACAACAGACACACATCACGGAGCTGCTGACAAAGTTAAGTGCCTGATGATAAAAGGAACCCCCAGGTCCATTCTACAAGCAAATGTCACCCTTTCCTCCCAATCTTAAAGTAAGACATACCCATTGGAGGGTAAATGTAGACATACATATAAGGATGTCCTCCTAGTACCAAGCCAGGTAGTAAGTTCTCATCCCTACCCCAAGACATCCCTAGCACGTAAGGGGTGCAGACACATGGGATATACCACATCCTCTACTGTCCCCATTCAGTCCTATCTTTTCTTGCCTTCTACCCACTTTCTCCAGCCAACCCCAGGACAGAGACTTGGACAGCCGTCTTTTCTCCAGCCTTTCCCTGCTCTTTTCCAGCCTCCACCCCTATGGTCTTTATTAATAGCAGCAGCCTCAACCCTGGGTAAAGTGTGGGCTCTGCCTAACTGGAGTCAGGGGAGGAGGACCACAGGGCTCCTCCACTTCCCCAGGACTTGGCCTTTCCCAGCTGCTGGGGAGGAGTGACTCCACTTCTCCAACCCCCACACTTCCTTTAAGAAACCAGAGGCCTCTCCTGGCACAAAACCCCAGAGCTGGCCCATGCAATTGCAAACTAATTATACAGCAAATTTTGTTATCCCCGCCCTCAGCCTGCGGTGGCCCTTCTGCCTTTTGTTGGTTGTATATGTGTGGTTTTTAATTGCTAAACAGTGACTCATTTAGATTGGTCCCCTCCTTGTCTCCATCCAGCCCCCACAACCACCAAGGAAACAGCCGGCATCTACATTCTGGACTGGCCCAGCTTCCTCCTACTGCAGCAACCTTGTTGGCCTCCAGGGGCCCCCACCCTAAACACACACTCCCAGTCCTACCAAACCCAGCCCTGCTCCCTTATCTCAAGACCCCTAGCAAGAGCTTTCAAGATGGCTCAGTCTTAGCTTGACTCCTTCCCTGTGTGACTCAACCCAGAGTGGCAGGGGACCGGAGAGGAACCTGGGAGGAGCCCCCTTCCAGTGAAAGGGACGGAAGTATGCCCCACTCCAGTTCCCTAGCCAAGCCCAGAGGCCTAAGAGGGGGAAGGCGGTTTTGACATTGGCTGCTGCAGTAGGGTGTATACAATGGGAGGGGGTGCGGTTCGTAATCACCCTGCCGGCAGCCCAGGGGAGCCAGCTGCCTGAAACCAGATTTCAACGCGGCTCAACCTTAAACCCACAGGACTCATTTTCCGTCTTCCACGTCCCCTCCCCTCCGCAAATGTGGGAGGGCCGTGTGAGAGGGCAGGGCTGGGAGGAAAGCGCCCAGGGTGAAGAAGGCACATACTTTAAGGTTTGTTCATGCCAGGCACAGGCAGCATACAAGTATAGAGAGAGCAGCAGCCTTAGCCTGGGGAGCGGCTACTAGGACGGATTGGAAGAGCTGACAGTCGGGGACTCCTCTGGACACCCAGGCCTTGCCCAGCTAGATGCCAGAGTTCTGCTCTATCTCCGGAAGCTCCCCCCAATCCCCAGCGTGTTTCCAGTAGAGCTGAAAACTAACATGGCTGCTTTGTTTACTTCCTCATTGGTATGCCAGCATCATGGATCATGTCAGCCACAGCAGCGGCACCAGGACACTCATTACATAAACAGCAGCTGGAGAAGCAGGACCGGGGTCACTGCCTTGGTGACTTCCCGTAGAGCTTACAGAAACAATGCAGGGAGTGGGGGGGGGGGGACTGCGCAAAACAGAAAAGCAATACTCAAAACTACTTCTAACAGCCTTCCCCCAATTCCATAAATGACTTGAAAGAGAGATCCTAAGGGCGCAGGTGCGAGAATGCATCCAGCAGCCTGGGCCTTTCCTCCAGGACCTTGCCCCCAAACTTTCACAGAAGAGTTTGGAAGAGGGCCTTTAGGCTAATGTCACGAGAGTCAGCTTGTGTGGATGGGTGGCTCCCAAGCCGTGTGTGCGTGCGTGTATGTGTTCGCGCGCGTTCCGTGTACTTGCCCGTATCTCATTCCTCCGTATCTCCACGTCACACACCGAGTGTCCCTGATGCGCGCCGCTGTAGTAGCAGCAGTACTGGCACACGGCCACCTGCTCGGCCTCGCAGTGGTACAGGCGGTAGGCGTTGTGCTGCGGGCAGCTCCAGGCCCGCACGTCGTCCGCCTCCACCAGGAGGTGCCCGCGGGCGGTGGAGGGCTGCTGCAGGTGCGTCTGCACGTGAGACTGGCAGCAGGGAGCCTCGCAGCGCAGGCAGACCTTCTGTGCCGGCAGCGGGGGGCCGCGGCGACAGAACACGCAGTGCAGTGCCGTCGGTGGCTTCTCCACGTGCAGGGCGTTGAACTTCTCCACGATGTTGGTGAGCTTCAGGTTCTTCTCCAGGCCCGGCTTCTGATTGTAGGCCTGGTTGCACTCCGGGCAGCGCACAAGGCCACTGTCCTTGGCCCAAGCCTCGCCGATGCAGCCCCGGCAGAAGTTATGTTTGCACGGCAGCTGCACCGGTTCCACGAAAACGTGCAGGCAGATGGGGCAGATGAGCTCCTCCTCAAAGCAGTTCTTCCAATTCTCCGCCATGGCGGCTGCGGGCAGGGGGCCCGGGTAGACCTCTCTAACTCCCCAACCCTGGGGATCCGTCTGGTACAGCTGGGGACCCACCGAGCCCGGAGCTCCGGTCCCCGCCGGCCCCGCCAGTCGCTCAGTCACCAGCGCCTTCCGCGTGCCCGCCCCCCAGAGGAGGGAGCCTGGGTCCTCGCGCCGCGCGCGCCGCCGGCTGCGTCTCCTCCTCCTGGCGAGTGGCTAGCGGGAGGCGGCGGGCTGCGCCAGGGCAGCGGCCGGGGCACCAGCCCTGGAGGGGAGCGCCGTGGTCCAAATTCCATATAACAGGCCGCCTCCCTGGCAGCGCGGCTAGGGCAGCGGCGGCCCGCGGCCTGCGCTCGGCCCCGCGGCTGACATCGGGGCGCGCCCCGCGGCGCACCGAGCGGGGGAGCCGCACTCTTCTTTTGGCGGCGACGGTGGCTCCCTTCTGGCTGGTGCGAGCCGCGCCTTCCTCGCCTGGATCCCGGCCGAGGTCCGAGGGGCACGGGAAGCTAGTTCGGCCGCGCGGAGGCTGGCTGGAGCCGGAGCCGGCGAGCAAGGCGCGCCGGCGGTCCCCGGGCCGTGGCGCGGGCGTCCCCCAGCTGGCCGGCCGGCTGCGGGTGGCAGGGCGCGGGCGGGCCGACTCCGGGGCGCTGCGTGCGCGCTGGGGCAGTCATTCAGATGAAATTCCAGTCCCCGGCCAGAGACACCAGCCCGCCTCTGCCTTCCTCCTCCCTTCACAAATAGAAACGGAAGGGGGAGGGAGAGAAGTGGAAAAAAAAAAAAAAAAAAAAAAGGCAACCAGAGAGGGAGGGAGGGAGAAGCCCGGGAGGTGCTCCGGCCTGACCCCCTCGTCGCTACTTCTGTGCTCCCTGAAGGCCCCGCGCAGGGCGCCCCCGCCGCGGAGAGACCCCACTCCCTGTCCCCGCGCTGGGCGGGCGCCTCGCCTGCGCTAAGGAAAACAAGGATTGATCAAACTAGAAAGGAATTTTTCTCAACTGCTAATGAACAGGAGGCTCGGCTCCCGGCCCTCCCCTCCCCCCGCCCGGCCCTCCCCCTTCGCCCCCCCCCCCCCCCCCCCCCACTTTCTTTTCTTCTCGGCCTCTGCTCCGGCCTGGAAGGCTCGGGGCTGCGGTCGGAGCCAGCCTGCGGCGGCGGCGGCAGGGCCAGGCCGAGCCAGCCGGGCCGGGTGCGTCCTCAGCGCCCAGCCATCTTGAGCTCCCAGCGGCCGCGGTGGGGACTGGGGGTCCGGGCGCGCGCTCGAGGGTCCTGTAGCTCTCTTTTCCACCCCTCCCTATGGTGGGATTTTTTTTTCCTCCAAGGGGAGGGCTGGTGGCCTCCAACAAATTAGGAGAGAGAGAAGGAAAAAAATGCCAAGTCTTGATTTCTCTCTACCTCTGCTCCACCCATCCCGATCCTTTCCAAAAAAAAAAAAATCTTTTAAAAAGATTAGAATTGGAAGAAGTCGGCAGAAACGACGAGCGCCTGCTGCCCCCAGCGCTGCCCGGGCGATGCGTCCGGGGCGGGCCCGCGCCCGTCGCTCTGTCCGTGGGTCCGTTTGTCCTCCCGCAGCTTCTCAAGTGAGGGGAGGGCGGGCACTCCGGGCAGGGTCTCCGCTGCGGCTGTCGCTTCAGAGCTTTATCCTTAGATCAAAAAAAAAAAAGAAGAAGGAAGAAAAAAGAAAAGGGGGAAAAAAAGGAAGAAACCACCTCCCCAGCCCGAACACTCATCACAGCCACCTTCAGCCATCTTGCGTGTATTATTTCAAGAATAATCTGTTTAATAGAAATAGCTGCGTCTCTGGCCCCCTTCTCCGCATCCTGGGGTCCCGCCCCCTTTTAATAATAATCTCGATAATAAAAATGATGAGCGGGCCGGGCAGTTAGAAGCTGCTTTTTTTTCTGCCTCGGGTCTCTCCGCTTTCTTCCCTCTAAGAAGGGACACTAGGGGCTCACGCTGGGGTTGGGGGTGCGGCCCGCCAGTCCCTGCCACCAGCGCAGCGAGGAAGGGCCTCTCTCGCCCCTGCCTGGAACAGCACGGGAGGGGGAGAGCCTCGGCTCGCGGGACCCACTGACGGGGCACACTGGGCACACTGTCTCCGGCCCCGGTTCGCAGCTGCCCCGCATACAATGGGTTCGAAGCAGAGTGAAGAGGGCAAGATGGGGGCGGGAGAAGGTAGGATTGTGGCGCTCGGGACTCCCGGATAAGGGCGATAGAAGCGGAGGGGGGCAGGGGTGTCCCTACATCAAGGCTGGTCCCGCTACTCGGAAAGGGGGCGAGACAGGCGTGGGGGGAGGTGAGGAGAAAGCGGCAGGCGGCGCCTTTAATCAGCACCCTCTGGCTCAGCCCTCCCGGTCCGAGCGAAATAAACGGGGAGGGGGGGAGGGGAGGAGCGTACTTTCCGGAAGTGCTGTTACAGCTGCTTTGATTCTTGGCCACGCCCTCTTCCCTGTCTGGAATTAGGGCTGTTCCTGAAACGGCTTACACTATTGGCCCCCAAGGAGAGACTCCTCCTCTTTAAGGCGTGGCGAACGTCGTGCTCTCACGTGACTTGCACTAACTTCGGTACATTAAACATTGGGTGATGAGGGAGGGGCTCTAGCCCAGCTCCTTAAAACGGCAATAATGCTGCCAGGCTGTGGGACCATTTTTTCCTGGGCCTCTTCAGCTATAGCTCTTTTTACTTGAGAGGAAAGAAGGGTTTGTCAATCAGTCTGCTCAAATGACTAGAGAAATTGAGCAGGGAATTGCCAAGCTTCACCATGGAGCCCGATCTCTGAGATACTTTCCCCTACATCTCTGAAGCTTAAAACTACCTGCTAGTAATCCCTTTTCCTATTCAAAAGACTTAAAGAACTGTGACATATCTAGGGTTTGTTGGTCAGTCAATGAATATACAGTATGACAAAGACCTGTTATATCAGAGGCATTTTTCTAGGCCCAGGAAATTGTCTGGAAAGTTACATTTTTTTAAAAATTTAAATATAGGATAATTTCTGAGAGTAAGAGGCACACGCAAAGGCTCTAAGTAAAAGTACCATTTGACCCAGACCTGAATGCATAGCAAAAACCATGCAGGAGCAGACTGGGAAGCAGTGCTCTCATCAAAAGGCAAAAACAAATGCACAAACTTATACCTGGGCAGTAAGAAGGCATCATGGCAGAAAGAAAAACAGGTAGGGACCAGAACATACAGGGCATTACCTGTCACAGTCATGGGAAGTCATTTGGACTCTAAGATGGTTATGAGCTGTTGTTGGGTTTGCTATATATTGGAAAGAGAGCCAACAGAACTTATTTTTGGATTAGCTATGGGGCAGAAAGAAATCCATATAATAACACCAATAACAATAAGGCTAGGAATAGGACCAAGATGTGCTTACCATTCTATGTATATCCTGTTAAATATAGAAATATGTTTATTGCCTCTATTATCTTGCACAATGTTTTATTTAGTGTGTGATGGAAGCAACTGAACCCAAACCCAAAACAAACTACCTATGTGTGTGGACACATTCGCATTCACCCATGCAGGCC
>LR751307.1:0-128281 GCA_902729485.2 Mus minutoides
CTTCTTCCTTCTCCTCCTCCTTCTCCTCCTCCTCCTCCTCCTCCTCNATGTTGATGTTCTTTCCTGAGTTGTTTGTGTTCTTTCCCTTTACACACACACACACACACACACACACACACACACACACACACCCCAGAGACAGGCATGCACAGGTGGCTATACCTTTTTCTCCTGTGTGCTCCCACCCTAAACATGGGGAGGCAGAGGTGGAATGATTACAAGTTTGATACAGTTATAAAACACTTAAGGCTACCCCAGGCTACCTGAGACATTGTCTCAAAAAACAAGAACAACAACAACAACAACAAACCCCCTAAAACATAAACAAACAAACAAACAAACAAAGACTTCAAGAACACATTATAAAATCAGGCAGCTTGAAGCAAAACAGACACAGCTTATTAAGTGACTTTTTTGTTTGGCTTAGTCACATTGTGTTAGTGTCTAGATGCGTGACGGTCTGGAGTGAGGATGTCAATGGTAATGATAGGAAGGAACCTGTCACAGGCTGTTCCCCTGTTCTGCTTGGGGATTAGCTCTGTCACCATGTGCAGATGACTCAGCCCCTTGAGGCCTCTTCTCAACTGTGATAGCATCTGTGTACTGTGCTGCTGCTGTGGACGGTGTGTGCAAGCCTTTCTCATACGGTGCTTATTACTTACGTCCTAGGAGCCACGTGACACATTTCCCTGCCTGTCACTCACATATTTTCTTTCTCTTTCTTCCCCTAACCTCCCCTTTACTTTGCGTATTCTCTGAGACATTCTTATTTCAGATCTTAAATTAAGAACATGGAATCATGCACTGGGTGTGACCCGTCCCTAAATGTCTTTCAGACTGGTCCTTTGATTAAGCACAGGCATCAAGGGAGAAAAGGGGACTTAGAAAAAGAATGATATGGGCTGGTGATGTAGCTCAGTTGGTGGGCATTCACGAAGCCCTGTGTTCCATCTTGGGCACCACATAAACTGGGTGTGCTGATGCGGGTTTGTAATCTCATTAATCTAACGTCATCTTTGGCTACACAGTGAGTTTTGAGGCCATTCTGGGACAACCAGAGGTTTGTCTTCAAACAAATGAATGAATAGTAGCATACAAAAAAACCAACGAGCTGGCAATAGTCATCCAAGACATGGCTGCAGGCTTCTCAAGAGATGGCTGCAGTGAGACTTCTAAAACTGGTGTTTTCCATTGCTCACAGATAGTATCCTGAGCTACAGTTAAAGTTAAAATAAATACAAAAGAATATTTATTTGTTTATTTACTTTATGTGTGTGTAGAGGCGATGGGTTGTTGTTGGTGTGTGTGTTATTGTTGTTGTTGTTGTGTATGTGGGTTGTTGTTGGTGGTGGTGTGGGGGTTTGTTATTGTTGTTATTGTTGTGGGGGGTTATTATTGTTGTTGTTGTGTGTGTGTTATTATTGTTGGTGGTGTGTATGTGGGTTGTTGGTGGTGGTGTGTGTGTGTGTTGTTGTTGTTGGTGTGTGTGTGTTGTTATTGTTGTTGGTGTGTGTAGGGGTTGTTATTGTTGGTGTGTGTGTGTTATTATTGTTGGTGGTGTATATGTGGGGGTTGTTATTGTTGGTGTGTGTGTGTTATTATTGTTGGTGGTGTATATGTGGGGGTTGTTATTGTTGTTGGTATGTGTAGGGGTTGTTATTGTTGGTGTGTGTGTGTGTTATTATTGTTGGTGGTGTATATGTGGGTTGTTGTTGGTGGTGGTGTGGGGGGTTGTTATTGTTGTTGATGTGTGGGGGGTTGTTTTTGTTGTTGTTGGTGTGTGTGTGTGTTATTATTGTTGGTGGTGTGTGTGTGGGTTGTTGTTGTTGGTGTGTGTGGGGGGTTGTTATTGCTGTTGGTGTGTGTGTGTGTTGTTATTGTTGGTGGTGTGTGTGTTTGCAGGTGTGCTACTGCACATGTGTTATGGTCAGAGGATATCTTGCTGGCATAAGTTTTTTCCTTCCACCATGTGTGTTCTGGGCATTGAACTCAGATCATCAAGCTCTGTGGCAAGTGCCCCGTGGCTTTCCCCCAAAAGAGTATTGAGAAACAAGAAACAACAACTTTGAAAGCTTTTCTAGTTTTCCACTGACCCAATTTAGCAATCAATATTTTTAGCTTGTTCACACTCACGTATCTAACAACAACAACAACAACAACAGCAACAACAACAACAGACCTATGAAATATAAGAAATAAAAGCCTGAGGTTTTTAAGCTGATGCTTTCTTATCGTTCAAACATAAAGACATTGTATTTTCTTGAGAATCTATCATAAATAAAACACAAATAGTTACTGGACATAAAAGCCTTTGAAATTTTAAAAGCCATCAAAGTGTCTTAAAGCAACATCATCAGATGTATCCACTCACAGAGGGTCATCCTCTGCCTTAGCTGTGCACTGTAGAGTGTGCTATGTGCTATGTGGATGCCTGTGTCCCTAGTTCAGTCTTGTAAATATTTTTGGTCCAATAATTATTTCTTTCAACATTTCCCTTATCATTGTTAGGAACTGAAATGACCCAGGTGCCCCTTGTGACCTGTCCTGTGGTTTTAGAAGTTCCCCTTCCTATACCAGCTTCCCCCTTTCAGGGAATGTTTGGGAATCTTCTGCTTAGTAATTTGCGAATGAGAGCTGTGCAGGTTGCTGTCTTGATGAGGAATCAGGACATACTTGATGGTCGGAGAAAATGACTGTGGAGGAGACACGGTAGCAGTTGTGCAAAGGAGTGATCGAAAAGCATCTGTCACAGAGAATGGGAGATGCCTTGACAAAGACAGCTCCAGTTCACCCCCTGCCGAGAACTATTGCAAGCTGGAGAGAAGCTGAGCCCATCAACAGTTAGAAAAATGCTGTCTCTTTTTCTTCCCAAGCCCACCAACTATGATGAAAAATTGTGTTTTTCATAAATGTTATTTAGGAAATTATGTGAAACTTAGTTCCCAAGAAATACTTCTGAAGGAGAGAGGGTAGGAGGAGGAGGACGAGGGGGAGGAGGAGAAGGAGCAGGGAGAGAAGGAGGGGGGAGGAGGAAGAGAGGGAAGAGGAGGAAGAAGAGAAGAAGAAGGAAGGGGAGAAAGAGAAGGACAAGGAGGGGGAGGGGAGGAGAAGGAAGAAGAGGAAGAGGAGTAAAGGAAGGGAAGAAGGAAAATGTAAGGCACAGAGTCAAACAGGTGCCCCTAACATTTTAATCACAGCAGAGTTTCTGTATTCTTGGTTCATGGGCCGATCCCCATCCATTCTGACACACAGCTAACACCTTCAGTGATGCAGCGCTGTGGTCTATGTATCTAGTCTGGGTACTCAAGCTCTCTGCTTCTTGTCTCTTGTTACTTTCTGTGTGTCTGCTTCACTGGTTGTAAGCATCTCAAAAGAGCAAAGAGAAGGGAGAGAGTCAGAGGGCAACACCAAGAGCAGCTCATCTCTCCCTTGTCAGAAGCACCTAAGGGTGTGGTAATGGACCACATAAATGAAATTCCCAGTGACAGCTGAGGTCCGGCCAGGTGGATAAATGTGTAGGTAGGATCCCGATACCTGAGTACGATCCTCAAAGGTACAGGGATATCTTTTGTCAGTGTTTTCTCCAGCCCTGTGGATGACTGCTAACTGGTGGATCACAATTAAACATTGCATTCCGATTAGTATTTGATGATTTAGTACCAAAATTATTGCTCCCAGATTAGTTATATCTAAGCTATTGATGTTTTCTATGAAGCTCATGCCAAGAGGTGAATGTAGGGGTGGCAGGGTGTGACCAATTATTGACAATGATATTTTGATACATTTGATACTTTGTCATTTACTGAAAAGGTTTCCTTTTATGAGATCTGTGGTTCTCAGCAAACACTTTTGTGACATCTGAGTGCACTTGCTGCTATTTCAAGAGATTATACAATCTTGAAAAAATGGGTTTAAAACAAGCTTTAAATTAACATTATTCCTATAAATATACCTGTCTTATACAGTATTTCTCTTCTACCCCTCTTTGGGAGAGAAAAATGAAAGAACACTATCATGCTATGAACTCAGTCTTAGTTTTTCATTCAGGGGAACCATGAATTAAAGACTTACAATATGCTGTCCCTGTAAATAGGCACAGTGCTCTTGTGGGTGAAGCCTATAACTGAATTAGTAATAAAACTATCCTGACACTTGACTCTGGGTAAATAGCTATAAGGAACAGTTATAGAATGTTAACCTAGTTTTTATAACAAAAGTATTCTTTCTGGAGTACTGTGCTCATGTTGAACTACTTAAATTTAGGAATTAACAAATCTTTCTATAACCTGCAGTCTAGGGATGGAAACCCATCATGAAAGACAGGGATTTTCACCAGCCAGTTAGATAAATTGCATGACCTCTCTGGGCCTCAAGCACTTCATCTATAGCCAAAAAGTGACTGCTGAGACTTATGGACTTCTTACTCTCCAGAAGGCATTCATGAGCACATTATACTAATGAGCCCAATTACTTGCATGACACCTATACTGTGTTATACCTGTAATTAAATCATCTGTGTAAAGCAAGAGTGAGAGTTGAATAATCCAGGCAACTTCGGAGTTAAAACTGTGGGGTGTGGTTTGAGGATGGGCTCCAACTCTAGGCCACAGCCTGGACTCTTGGTGTTGCTTTCTGGAGTTTACTGTACGTCATGTCAGCTTCATGAGCCTCTGTGTAGCTGCAGATGTCCCGTGTTAACAGGAAATGCTGGTGCTGGTTAGGTTGAAGGACTGTGGTCATGCTATAACTCAGTGTTACTCCAGGCAAAGTCCATAGATGGCTGTATCAGTACTGGAGGGTGGACCCTCTTATTAGTCAAGCAGCCAAAGGATTATGGAACAAACTGAGCTGAATTCACCCAGAAAGTGCATAATTTTGTCAAATATGAAGTCTAACTCAGGGGCTAGACTTAGTAAGCTCTGAGTTGATGATTGCTTAACTGTTATTGTTACAAAAAAAAATGTAGCCAGAATAGCATCAATTATGGAACTGTATGTGGTCTCTAGGAATATTTCATTACCATAAATTTTTTTTTGAAAAGTGTATGTGTGTGTGTGTGTGTGTGTGTGTGTGTGTGTGTGTGTGTGTGTGCATGCAGAGGTCAGAGGATCACTCTTAGGAGTCAGTGCTCTATTACCACATTATGGGATCCAGGAATCCACTTTATGTCATTAAGTTTGCTTGAAAGAGCTGCTATCTGCTGATCCATCTTGCTGGACTTCATTTCCATAAAGTATGGCATCATATCCCACAATTAGTTTTGAGTTCTCAAGGTGATAAGGTAGGGCTACACTTAGCCAGGGTAGGGCTGGCTCAATAAGTTGCTGTGCCTGGGGGAAAAAATAAAATGTAAGCAGGAACTTCAGTTGGAAAGCTACTGAGATTTTGAAAACACTGTTAAGGTATTAAATCAAGCTCAAGGTATTTGTGAACACGGAATGCTATGTCTTTTTCCTTAAGGGTTCCTTCCTGAGGCTTCACGGACATACCTAAATCATTTCAACTTTTGCCTGCGGTTAGAGTGGTCTCTATAAACCTTAACTCATGGTTTCTCCATATGCACAAGAATGGCCCAGTAGACTAAAAACTGGGTCTTTGGCTCTCTGTTATTTCCTCTCACCAGCCTTCACTCTTTAAAACTAGGTATATAGTCACTTTCTTGGACATAGATGACTTTCAGGATTCTGAGACAGAGCTGGCAGGATTTACAGATAGTGAGGTGGGGGTGGGTAGGGTGGGGCTTTATTGTGAGTGGGAATGAGAGAGTAAACAGAATAGTATGCTTAAAGGCAACTTGATTGTGGAAGGTGGGATTAGGAATTTCTTAAGAACTTTGGAGACAAGATGTCTGCAGGGCTGAGGTTCCAATTTGGAAGAAGGGAGAGGAAGTTTGGGTATGGAATGCAGGTTAGATCTACTTTACATTTCTTTTAAACTAGGTTCAAGATTTCAGTCTTTAGCCTAAGCTTCTATAGTTGTTTTAATAAGATTGACTGGTTTTATTATTTTGTATAGAGTATGTGATGGGCTCTCTGGCCTCATGCATAGCAAGTGTGATAGACCGAGTAAGAAATGTCCCCCCAGCCCCCCGCATTGCTCTCTCTCATGCATTCTTTGAATGCTTGGTTCCTCGTTGGTGGCGCTGTTGGAGGGAGGCTTAGGAGATGTGGCCTTGCTGGAGGATTGTGTCGTGGGAGGTGGGCTTGGAGAGTGGAAAGACTCACTACACTTTTCTAGTTCATGCTCTGCTTCATCCTTATGGCTCAGGGTGAGAACCCCAGATTTCTTCTCCTGCCCCCATCCCTGCCTCATGCTGTTCCATCTCCCTGCAATGTTTGACTCTTATGCCCTCTGGAACCATAAGCTCGAATAAACGTCTTCTGTAAGTTGCCATGGTCACAGTGTTTTACAACAGAAAAAGAGCTATCATGGGTAAGTGTCGCTGAGTTACACCCTCACCTGTTCCAACAGTTCATGAGTTTTGATGAACTCCTTAAGTAAAACAAGACATCTTTGCACACTGTTGAAACACAAACAAGAACAAGGGCTTATTTAAAACATCAACCAGTCAGCTTTGAGTTCTCTAAAGAGAAAGAAACAACAGGGCTCTGTAGAGAAAGGGTGGACTCTAAGGCTGAAACAAGAGATAGAAAATTTTTACCTAGAGTCAGCAGCCTTTAGACCCAGAGAGTTAAAAAAAAATTACTCACAAATACAGAAGGAGGTTGTATCAAAGGGACAGAGCCAATGGGAAGGGCTCCTAGGGGCATGCCTGAATAATTAGAGCAACAAAAAGAATAACATGGTGCTGAATTATATGGCAAAGTATAAAGTAGACTAAGTAATTGCGTAAAGATTAAGCATTGGGTGAACAAACCACTTTTCTATGCAGAAGAATGCAAAAAACTTGTGTTGGTTCCCTGCCTTCAAAGAGGTAGAACATGACACCTTCCTTACACATAGACTGCACAGGGAGCTTCCTTACACATAGACTGCACAGGGAGCTTCCTTACACATAGACTGCACAGGCAGCTTCCTTACACATAGACTGCACAGGGAGCTTCCTTACACATAGACTGCACAGGGAGATTCCTTACACATAGACTGCACAGGGAGCCTCCTTACACATAGACTGCACAGGGAGCTTCCTTACACATAGACTGCACAGGGAGCTTCCTTACACATAGACTGCACAGGGAGCTTCCTTACACATAGACTGCACAGGGAGCTTCCTTACACATAGACTGCACAGGGAGCTTCCTTACACATAGACTGCACAGGGAGCTTCCTTACACATAGACTGCACAGGGAGCTTCCTTACTTAAAGAGAACTACTGGGAAGGAGTGGAAGAAAGTAGTATCCAGGGAGAAAGCCTGGGCACCACCTTAACTTACAGCTGAGGGTTAGAGTGTGTGGTAATCATCCTCATTGGTTATGATGAGTCCCATCCACTGTACACGTCTGTGGTGAGATGTGCTGAGAATGGTATTTGGGGTCTGTAGCCAACCCTCTTAGTACTCATAATATCTAGTACAACCATGAGAAGCACAGACACAAGCGGTCTCTACAAAGGGCAATCCAAGGAAACACCACAGCCAAGAGAAGCCAAAGATGTGTTAACTGGAAGCCCTATGACACTAGTGATGGAATCTTAAAAAATAGGAAAGGTCACTAGGATAAAGCTAAGGAAAGCCAAATAAATCACAGGCTTCACCTTATAGTCATGTGCTGAAACTGGCTTGCTTGAGAGGTCAAATGGGGCATGTCTTAGTGAGGGTTTAACTGCTGTGAACAGATACCATGACCAAGGCAATTCTTATAAGGATTACATTTAGTTGGGGCTGGCTTATAGGTTCAGAGGTCCAGTCTATTATCATCAAGGTGGAAGCATGGCAGTGTCCAGGCAGGCATGGTGCAGGAGGAGCTGAGAGGTCTACATCTTCATCTGGAGGCTGCTAGCAGAATACTTGCTTCCAGACACTAGGACTAGGTTCTTAAAGCCCACACCCACAGTGACACACCTACTCCAACAAGGCCACACTTCCAAATAGTGTCACTCCCTGGGCCAAGCATAGACAAACCATCACAGGACACATTAAGGATGCTTACACTACAGGAAAATGCTCACACTAGGGTGGCTGAGAATTCTCTGGACTGTCTTTGTAAGTTTTCTGAAAATATGACACTATTATAACATGTAACATTTTGTTTAGAAATCTCTTTTCCCCATCCAAACCCTCCCATTTACCTCCCCTTTGTTCTTTGAAGTTCATGACCTCTTTTTTTTTTAAAGACTTATTTATTTTATGTATATGAGTACACCATCACTGTCTTCAGACATACCAGAAGAGGGCATTGGATCCCATTACAGATGGTTGTGAGCCACCATGTGGTTGCTGGGAATTGAACTCAGGACCTCTGGAAGAACAGTCAGTGCTCTTAACCACTGAGCCATCTCTCCAGCCCCTCTTTTTCTTTTCATTAGTTATTGCTACATGCATATCTGTATATTATTCCTAAATATAACCTGCTCAGTTTTAACCTAATTTGGTACTGGATACCCAAGTAGTGTCTCTTCCCTGGGGAAGACTATTTCTCCAGCTCTTGGCCTTCCTTAGTTGTCTGTAATTCTTCATGCAGGTTGAAGTCTCTTGATTTCCCCTGGCAGCTCTGGCATGTCAATGTTGCTGCTGTGGTTAATCTTATGTTTAGGCAGACATGTGGTTAGGCTTTTGTGTGTGTAGCTTCTGGAATTATATTATATGCCCCAAAGTAAAAATTTTAAATTATATAAACTATTTGGATTTGTCTTTCCTCTCACCGTATCTGTATCATGCTTGGAGGGACATTTTTGAACGTGTCCTCTTGGTTTTGATCTGAACAGATGTGAAGAACGTGACTAGTCTTGACAAATGGTAGATGGAAGCAAACATAATTTGGGGGAGAACCCTTGTATTTGCTTTTACAGTGCCAGCTGGTAACCCAGTGAGATTATAGGCTACTCGTCGGGATAAACACCCGAGAGTCTAGGCATAGCAATAGCAGTTTATGATACAGTGAGGGCAGCATAAAGCCTAGATTTACAAGAGCTCAGAAGAGCCTGGCAGAGCATGTGGCTTTACAATCAGAGGCCGTAAAGCTGCAGCCTCCTGGAGTATGTTTAAAAGGTGAAGTCCAAACACCGGGAACTTGAATATGCAGCAGTCTGTCTGTCACAAGAGCAAAAGCAGACAAAGGAACAGAGGCTGGCCAAGACAAGTGTCTTCCCCTGGATGAGTATGAATTTGCTAATTAAAAATTCTAAATACTGAGAAGTCCGAGTAAAATAATCAGTTATATTAATATTATAGCTCAAACATCTGATCCCACTTTCCACAACAGTGAGGTCCAGTTACCTAGCTAGAGAAGGTGGAAATGTTGAAAGAGGGATGCCAGTATACAGGGATTAAGAGTGGACAGGTCCTGTTGCTGGTAAACTAGCTACTTTCTCAGTAGTAGCATTTCCCAGGATTCTTCTTTCCTTTTCACATGGGTGGTGGTAGTTATTCAGAATCTCAGGTAGCCCAGGCTAGCCTGGAACTCAGTTTGTAGCTATGGATGACCTCGAATTTGAATTTCTTATTCTCCTTCCTCTACCGCCCAAGTGCTAGGATTACAGGAGCATACCACACTGCCCTGCCTTAGTTCAGGCTACGAATCAAAGTCACGGCTTTGTTCATGCTGGGCAAGCATTCTACCAACTGAGCAGTATACCCAGCCTTTGTGGGGTTTTTATTAAGTATTTGAGCACCACTTTTTATACTTGAAATATAGTTGAATGATTTAAGTTATAAAAGATGGAACTGTGTAAGTCTATATAAATGTGTTACATTCTCTTCTAATTGCTCATTTTAATAATTGAATTCTTTTCCCTAGAGTAGTGGCTCTCAACCTTCCTAATGCTGAAACCAGCTAACACAGCTCCTCATGTTGTGGCGGCCCCAGCCATTAAATTACCTTCATTGCTACTTCATAACTGTCATTTTACTACTATTATGAATCATAACATAAATATCTGTGTTTTCTGATAGTCTTAGAGAACCCTAGTGAAAGAGTCATTCAACCCCAACTGGGTCGTGACCCACAGATTAGGAACCACTGCTCGAGAATCATATTGTAAAGCAATACTTTTAAGGAAAAATGCTCTAACACCTGGATTTTGTATAAAATATAGGAAATAAGAATTTACATATTTAATGGTTGTTCTTGCCTTTTGTCCACCCTGAAAATATAGAGAAACTATACTGTCAGTCTTATTTATCAGTTTACAAATACTTTACGTTATTTAAAACTTTTTTCTGGGCCAGGAGGTGTTTTCCTATGGACCTAGACTGGGCTCAAATTCTTGATCTTCCTGTCTCAGCTGTCCCAGGGTTTTGATGTGTGCTGCATCTGGTGTCCTAGTTTTATTTCTGTGTCTGTGACAATATAGTCTGACAAAGGTAACTTAGAGGACAAAGGGTTTGTTTGGTTTAAATTCCAGGTTCCGGTTCATCATGTCAGGGATGTCAAGGTGGGAAATTGAAAGAGGTAGTCACATCACATCCAAGAGCAGAGCAGAGCAGAGCAGAGAGAGAGAGAGAGAGAGAGAGAGCAAGAGAGAGAGAGAACAAGAGAGAGGGGGAGAAGGAGAGGGAGAGAGCAGAGAAAAAAAAAACAACAACAAGAGAGAGGCAGAGACAGAGACACAGAGAGAATATGCATGTATGCCAAATACTCATCTGGCTGTGTCTACTTTGTATAGTTTAGGACCCAAATCTAGTAGATGGTGCCATCCACAGTGGGTGAACATACCCACCTCAATCCTTGTAATGAAGACAGTCCACCATGGCCCTCAGATATGCCCGTGGGTCACCTGATGCATACAGTCTCCCACTGAAACTCTCTTCCCAGATCTTTCTGGGTTGTGTCAAACTGACAATTTAGTTTAAATTGTACATGGTGTGACTTTAAAATATTTGACAGTTCAGGTAATAAACTAAAACATTTTAGGACATTGCCACTGAGGTTTTGGGAATAGAAGCAGTGCTGATCGACTTTGGGAAGCATTTTTTTTTTCTGGAATGCAAACCTGGTCAAAGTCTACAACTTGGGTTGGGGGGACTCATAGGCCTCGGTGTGTGTGTGTGTGTGTGTGTGCGTGTGTGTGTGTGTGTGTGTGTACATACTATTGTTTATAACTATGTGGAGAAGCTTTTTGAGCAATACTTATTGCAGGGATTCATAACTGATCCAAGTGCTGGAGATATAATATAAATGGCTTTGAGTACTCATCCCTGAATGGGGCATCTGCGTCTCCCCCTGCAGGCTTAGGGAACAATGTCATAGAAGAGGGGACAGAAAGAACAGGAGTGAGAGCATACAGAGGAGCACAGAGAACTACTGTCTTCTAGACAGGACATGGCTACCCACTCAAGAACTCATAGCAGCTGTGGTTACCTGGGCAAAATCAAGCCAAGTTTCAGTGTGGATAAAGAATTAGCCCCATCCCTAGCTGAGGAGCTACATGGGCAGTTGATAGTGGATAAAGAAGCGGGGGGTAATTTTTCTTTGAGGTTGTGGCAACTGCTGGGTTTCCTGTGCTCTAGTGGATGACCCCGTATTCATCCATACGTGACTTCACTAACTGTATGCAGTAGGCGATATGGAAATAATAATATAATGAAGAACATGAAGGTGGAAGCACAATGTGTTGGGGGAGGGTCTTGTGGGAAGTGGTTGGGAAAGAGGGGTCTAAATGATCACAATACATTGCATACACACACGAAATTCTCCAAATAAAACATCTTAAAGGAAAAGCTTAAGATGTAGTCCCATGTTTTCAGATAGATTTCAATTCAGACCTGGAATAGTTCTCTAAATAAAAATGATATGTTTCTTTTCTTCAGGAGTTAGAGAGAAAATTTTATTGATGTTCCTGAAATAGTGGTCAAGTCTAACAGAACATCTTTAAAGATCTAAGGATCGATGAGCTTTGAAAGGCTTCAAAAGCAAAAGGAATCTGCCCTTAAGTGCATGTACTTTCCATCATTTACCATGGTTTCGTGTTTTCTAATTTTGCTTGCCCCTTTGTCTTGATATTTCTAGATTCTCTCGCATCACTATTGTTGAAGTTTTGTCAGAAGGGATATTCAGAAGAGAAGGAAGATTGCAAAGAGACTTGGTCATCTCAGAGCTCTTGGCTTTAATGCACAAACAGACCTAGCTCTCAGATTGGGTGCAGAAGGATGCAGGAGAGAGTCAGACACCTGTCTGACCTACCTCTTGGAAGGACCCTAGAATGATGATTTCCTGTTTCCTTTGGAAGGAAGTCTGAGGTTGAGGTGAACAAAGCACGTCCTGGGGCCATGCCTGAAGATTCAATGATTATTCCTTTCCTTTGCTGAGCCCATCCTGAGCTCATCATAGCTCAGCATGCTTGCCCATCAGGCTGGGAACCTCAGGCCTGACTGTGGAATTCTTATTGTTTCTATTCCCTCTAGATACTCTCAGAATTATGCAGACTCTGTGGGGGGACACATACATACATATATTCATACATACATATATTCATACATACATACATAATACATAGAAAGGGAGAGACAGAGAGAGAGAGAGAGAGACAGAGAGAGAGAGAGACAGAGAGAGAGAGAGAACGAATTCTTGGGTTCCCACCAGTACTCTGAACAGCTACTCTACAATTTGAAGTATTCCCATTTACTGAGGTTTATAAAGTTAGACCTAAGTTGCACAGTTGGCCAATCCTACTTCAGGTCTCTTATTGCACTGAGATGGACCCTCACAGATCCTGAATAATTGATCTACCAACTTGACTAGGAAAAGGGATATTTAGATAATTAGTAAGGCATTGTATATAGAACTGCTCGTGAGGGAGTTTCTTGGAGACTAGAACTGGAAGACTGAAGGTTTTCCTCAACAACGCATGAGGGTATCATCCAGTCTATCGCTGGCCCCACATAGTACAAGGGAGGACAAGGAATGGTGAATTGACTGTCTTCTCTTGAGCTTGGACATCTAATTTCTCCCATCTGTAGACATTAGAGCTTCTGATTCATAGACATGAAGGCTGAGGAATTACAACTCTATGTTTCTTTTGACTCTCCCTCCTTTCCCCTTTTCTCAAGTCTCTTGGCTTAGATTGAATCACACCATTGTTTTTCACTGGATTATTAGTTGGTATGTGGCAAATGGTAGGCATTGCTATCATTTAGAACTACACAAGCCAATGTTCATTCTATCTACTTTCTATATACCTACTTATCATCTACCTGTTTTTTCATCCAACCATCTATCCATCTGTCTATCTGTCTATCCATCCATTATCTGTCTGTCTTCTGTTGATTCTGTCTCTTTTGGGAGCTCTGATTGATAAGCCTAGCTTGCTATACCTCTGTTGGCTGTGTCTTAGAATTCTGACTATTCTTCAAGGGATATAGGGGTTTTCTTTGGTTCTGTCTTTATAAACTTCACCATCCTCTGGGTTTTCACTGTACCTTTGAACTACTGAGAGCCTAGCATGCTCTTCCTGAACTTATAATGACCAAGTAAAGGCTTGAAGAACCTGAGCAGTTCATTCAGAGGAAGGGTCAGAAGCACGAGCTACTAGAAAGGCCAAAGAGATGGACTGAATTTGTTTATTCATTTAACAAAAGTTGTCTGAGGGGCTTTAGCACACATTCCTGAGCAGAAGACATGCAAACAGCTCATGTGAGCCTCTCTCTAGCTTCCCCCTCTGCCCCAGGTCGTGACTCCCATGAGTGTGAAGTTCTAATAGGCCCATGAATCCAAGCGAGAGTGTGAAGTTCTAATAGGCCCATGAATCCAAGCGAGAGTGTGAAGTTCTAATAGACCCGTGAATCCAAGCGAGAGTGTGAAGTTCTAATAGACCATGAATCCAAGCGAGAGTGTGAAGTTCTAATAGACCATGAATCCAAGCGAGAGTGTGAAGTTCTAATAGACCATGAATCCAAGCGAGAGTGTGAAGTTCTAATAGACCATGAATCCAAGCGAGAGTTTAGTAAGACTCCCTAAGAGTTCAAGGTGAGTGTCGTGGATATGGAAACGTGCTGGCAGCTCCATGTGGTCCCAACTTGTCTCCAGCATGAAGACAAAGACGAGCTTGTCTCAAGAAGCATGGAGGACGTAGTTGCATCCTCTTATCTTGGATGCCATTGAAAGGGAGAGGTGCTTTCCTTCCCCTTCAGCCATTCCATATCCGTTCGTAGGCTGAAGATGCCCAGCATTGGTAGAATGGGCAGAATGTCAGGAAATGAACTAAAATAGTTGCGTCAGTTTGTGTGTAGCACTTTGGCTGTTCTGGAAAGACCAATGCATATGCATGTGCGAGCCATGGCATCCTCGCTGGAATTTTGAGGATCCCGCTCACATTTGCATTTAAAGCTAATGAGAGACAATGTACAAATGCTTTTAAAATGCTTACTAATAATTTAAAATGTATTGTTTCCATATCGCATAGGAAGCAATAATACCATTTAAAAAACCAAAAAAGAAAGTGAGAGCAGGGGAGGACTGAAGGAAAGCACTTCAGCTGTTTTATCAACACCTTTCTATTTTGTGAGCAAGGAGGCCTGCATTGTTTAGTGTGAACCCCAAAGATTATGTAGCTGGACCTGGACCAGGCATCGTGCAGGAAAACAGCAGCATAAAGGTCAACAAGAGAGGCAAATGAATTTACATTTGAGCAGGAATAATTACACATAACAATTGTGATAAGAGAAGTGGGGAGGAGAGGGAGGGGGAAGGAGAGGGAGAGGGAGAGGGAGAGGGAGAGGGAAGGCACAGCAGAACCAGGGAACTGGACAGCCTGCTGTGGTTCATTGACAACTACCATCCTGAAAGCCCTTCTCTCTTGCCAATGAAATTTGCTACCTTTATAGACCAGACTGTCAAACCACCACCATCCAGTTGGGCATGACCATAACACCTGCTGAGTGGATATCAGCTGCAACCCTTGTGGGAAAGACTTCTTCCCAGATAAAACAAGAGAAGCATGTCTGGAAGAAACACTCCTTTCTTACTTCAGATGTAATATGAGGGTGTGATGGTTGATGCTATGGTAGCCATTTTGAAATCATAAGAGAAAGGGCAAGAAAATGGCAGACGCTCAACCACAGCTTTAACAAGACTTTGAATCTCCAAGTCAGTCCAGACCACGCATGTACAACAATAATCAAGGAAAATAAATTCTTATTGTTAAAAGGAAGTCTTGTCAGCCATCTGTTGTTAGCACTCAGGGATTTTTAACTCATCTTCAACTAAATTTCTCACAATTTGGGATAATAGATTTCAGGGGGGTGTGGGGAGTGAGACAGACAGAGAGACACAGAGAAAGAGACAGAGAGATACACAGAGAGTGAGAGACAGAGAGAGACAGAGAGAGACAGAGAGAATGAGAGATCCCTTCCCCACAAAACCAAACATATTTGAATACCCCAAATCAAGAAGATATTTGGTGTATTTGAGAACTTTACATCCTACCATATGCATGATAGTGCTACACCCACTCTGTAAAGTGCCTGAGAAGTTGCAGATCCAACAGTGGGGGAAAAAATATATCAGTTTTTTCATCTCTAGTTGGTAGCAAAAGCTTTCTTTCCATTTCCATTGACAGTGCTTTCTGTGAGAAGTGGACTCCAGGTCTGCATGTGACTACCTGGAAGTTATCAAAATATTTCAGCAAGTTGTAAATCCATTGGCGTCCAACCTTTCATGTCCTGATATTAAGCCAAGTCATGGGAGGCAGCAAAGAGCACCGAGGAAGGCATCTGCAGATAGACTAGAAGACACAATTATGAAGTCTTGGGCAATTCCCTAAACGATAAAAATAATGAGAAGAGAGAGGCATAGTGAGTGTTAGTGGGAATGCAGTTTTCACAGTTGGAATGCACACAACCTCCATGCCAAAGGTGTGGTCTGACAGCTGATGGCTCCCACAGATGGAGAGCAAGGCTGGCAGGGCCATTACCATCAGCACTGTATTTAGCAATACCCCATTACAGTCATTAGAGTCTGTGCCAGGGTGGGCAGGAGAGATGCTTAACAAGCCAGAAGCACACCTCAGAGGCCCATTTAAACTAGTTTACACAACTGTAGTGATTTTCTACAATTTGTGGGAGGAAGGAAGGAGATGAAAACCCAGACACTGAATTGGAAGCAGAAAAAGAAGAGAAGGAAATAGCATCATAATTTTTCATAAAAAATTTTGTTATGGAGCCTTTCAGCACCACAGAGCCACTGTCTCATTAATTCTCCTAATAGCTGCATTATTTCTGCACTGGGGAAGAGGAAATTAAGTAATGTGAGATTGAAGGGGGTCATCCGCAGAATGAAAGAATGAGAGGACTGGAGACATAAAACAGATGTGATGAGTGGTGTTCTCTTGTCTATCCTTGTTGTGTTCAAGCCTTGCCCCAGGTTAGGCAGGAAATAAAAGACAGTATGCTGATGGAAAGATTCTGCTGAAACAAGAGCCAGCACTCAGCTGAATGTCATTGTCTGATGTCTTCAGAAAGGGAAGGTTTCTGAATCTGTACTAGGTGGTTCCATAGAATTCAGGAAAGACCAGATAACATCCAACCTGTGCTCTCTCCTTTACATCCATCTGTCCTTTAACTTATCCACTCATCCACCTACACATCCATCCATTCATCTATCTATCTACCCACCCATCCATCCATCCACCATCTGTCTGTCCATCCATCCATCTATCCATCCACCCACACAGCCATCCACTCACTTATCCATCCATCTATCCATCCATCCATCCATTCATACACACATGCATACATACATACAAACATACCCATCCACTGATCTATATATGTATATGTATATGTATATGTATATGTATATGTATATGTATACATACATACATACATATATCCATCCACTCACCTATCCATTCATCCACCTATCCATCCACCTATCCATTTACCCACCTATCCATCCATCCATCCATCCATCCATCCATCCACCCATCTATCCATCTACCCATCTATCCATCCATCCATCCATCCATCCATCCATCCATCCATCCACTCACCCATCCAGAAAAAATTACTTGAGTGCCTATTTTATGCCAGGCTCATTTCTAGCCACTAGCAACAGCAGTTACTAAGTAGACAAAGCCCTCCTGCTCCCACAGTGTTCCCCCAGTTCCCCCATCCTACAGGAGGGAAAGAGGCAGTGCATAAGGAAAGTGTGAAGGAACAAGAGAGTAGCAGAAACTGACACCTGGCAAAGAAAATCACAGGCAAGAGTAAAGAAGGAGGGTTGGGGGCTGGCTCAGTGGAAAAAGTGCTTGCTGCACAAGCACGAGGAACTGAGTTCAAATCCCCAGCACCTGTGTAAAGCCAGACACCATGGTGTATTGCTATAGCCCAAATATTTAGGGAGGGGTGAAGGTAAGGCAGGTGGATCTCAGGAATTAACTCAGAATGGGAGAGCTTCAGGTTCAGTGAGAAACCCTCCTTAAAAAAATGTAGGACAGAAGAGAAAAGAAAAACTGAAGAAATTTAGAAATGGTATCTCAATGTCAATTTCTGCCTCTACATGTATTTGTATGCCTGAACACACCTCCCAATTCACTTCCACCAATAAATAATTTAAAAATGCACAGGAAAAAGGGATAGACTTGAGAGGGAGAGACCTTTGGCTGGCTAAGCTGAGGAAAATCAATGATGATGATGGTAATGATGATGATGACAATGATGATTAAATTTTACATCTTGATCACAGTTTCCCTCCCCCCCTCTCTTCCAGGTTTTGACCACCCCTACCTCCCCTGTTCCAACTCTCCCACCCCTCACCTCCATACACTCCTCCAATTCTCTTCAGAAAAGGCGGGCCTCCATGGTTACCAACCAGCCATGGCATATCAAGTTGCTGTAAGACTAGGCGCCCTCTTTTCTATTAAGGCAAGATGAGGCAACCCAGCAGGAGGAAAGGGTTCCAAAGGCAGGCAACAGAGGCAGAGGCAGGCCCTGTCCCCACTGTTAGAGTCCCACAAGAAGACCAAGCTACACAACAGTAACATGTGTGGAGGGCACAGAGAGAAATCTTTAAACATACGGCTTGGTAGAGAAGTTTACACCACTGTGTCCCCTGAGGCAAGCAGACAGGTCTCCACCGTGTCCCCTGAGGCAAGCAGACAAGTCATAGGAATTCCATGTGTCAGTACTCCCTCTCTCCCTCTTTCCCTTATTTCCTCCCTTCCTTCCTCTCTTCCTCCCCCTTTCTTTCTTCTTCCTTCCTCCCCTTTCCCCCTCTTTCCTTCTTTCCACTCTCCTTCCTGCTTCTCCTTCCTTCTTCTTTCCTCCCCCTCTCTTTTCTTTTCCTTCTTCTTTCCCTCCCTCCCCTCTTTTCTTTTCCTTCTTCTTTCCCTCCCTCCCTCCCTCCCTCCCTTCCTCCCTCCCTCCCTCCCTCTCTCCTGTAAGGCTATCCAGGGTTATCGAGGGAGAAGACTCTCTGCCTGTGGCCTTCAGCCTCTAATTTCTCCCTCACTGAAGAGTTCTACAGTGAAGGGCCCAGTAAATTATTTTGCTGTATTATATTCTCACAGGAAAAAAGCCACATTATTCCATGCCTATTTTTAAGGTAGCTTATGACATAGGAATAAGTGCGGGTACCATTTGTTCCAGAGTCTGAAATAATCAAATGCTCCCTTTGTTGGTATAATTTGGCGTCCATAAAGGGATTATAAGTAAAAAAGATTTTTGCAAAGTCAGCAGTCAGCATTCTGAGGCAGTCCCAATGCAATTAATTTGTTTGTTAGGATGCTTTGCTTTCCAAATCTACAGAATTAGTTTGTGTAGCTTTGAAGAGTCATTCTGAAGAGTCCCAACCTCTCCATGTGGGGCACAAAGGACAGAGCAGGGAGACTCATACAGATGGATTCAGTCTGTAGTATCAGTTTACTAGTTCAAGCCATGGAAATACATCCCAAATCCAAAGCTGCAGAGAGCCTATTTTCTGCTACCACCAAAGGCTTGACCACTTACTAAATCTTGTTATTCTGAGAAAGGTCAAATACTTGCTTATTCTTATGACTATTACTGCAATTGTTGTTTGCTAAATCTCTTCCTCTCTAGAGTGTATGGGTCTATACTTCTTTTCAGCCTTTGTACAGGAAAAGGCTTGCCAGGAGGCTCTGAAGTCAGTCTGCATGGTTGATGGCTGGGGTCGATATGTGGGAGATGCTGTCCTTGCTCAGGGGACTTGGTTGTGTTTTCTGGATGACTTTTCACTTGGTGCTCCTTGTCCGAGCTCTGTGTCTGCATCTCTCCTGCTGTGGGTGCACATGAAAAGGGAGTGTGGTTTCATTATCCAGCAAACATGATGATTTCCATCTTCTGACCATCAACAGTTTGAACAGAGGGACCACATGGGTCTTTTCTCTCAGCACCTAGAATATACATCACTATGTCCTGCTCACCACTCACAGACTATAGCTTCTCTTTAACACATTCTTGACTGAAAAAAATAGTAATAAAAGATTCATGGAAATTGCTATTCACTGAGACAATTTATGGGATAAACTAATTGAAGTTTCAGACATGTTCACTTTTATTTCATCTGTTTTGTTTTAGATGCCCTTTAGACGTGAAATGCACACCTGCCAGCTGTAACTGTGATGATGCCACATACTGGTTTCCTCCTTTAGTTATTTCTCCCGTACATTTGTACCATTCCCTTCTTGTAGGCAGCCGCCTGGGCTCCGGCCGGCAAAGCCTCCTGGGCTCCGGGAAGCCTCCGGCTCTGGGAAGCCTCCAGCTCCCCGCCATTACAAGATGGCGGGGGGACCGGCTGGCTGTCAGGGAAAAGAGCCTAGTGCGCGTGCACAGCTCTCTTCAGGCTCTCCTCAGGCA
Source organism: Mus minutoides (assembly GCA_902729485.2). Classification (NCBI taxonomy): domain Eukaryota; kingdom Metazoa; phylum Chordata; class Mammalia; order Rodentia; family Muridae; genus Mus; species Mus minutoides. The sequence continues at coordinate 19,930 of LR751307.1, forward strand.
ATAGCCCCTCCCGAATATGCTAATGAGGCACGGCTTGTTGCACCAACGAACGGGCCATATGCTAATGAGGTGTATCTTGGTGCACCAATCCACAACCACTATGACACCCTCCCCCTTCCCTGGAAGAGTATATAAGCAGCAGCTCTGCTGCTGTCCTGCGTCCTGGGAATCTACTACCAAGGTGCTCCAGAATAAAGCTGACTGGTGGCGTGACTTTCTTCTGGTCGAGGGAGGCGCGTCGCACCTTCTGTCCTGATCTTTCAATCCTCTAGACTCTCTCCCTCTGTCCCTATCTTCAACAAATAGTAACATCCTAATAATGTCTACAACCACAAGTACTGATATGAATCAATGCTATTCTTCCAGTACCGCCTCTTGCAAATTGTGTGGCTATCTTGGCCAGACTGTGTCAAGGTGTTATCATAAAGAGCAAAGGAGAGAAAGATTCATTTTAATGTTGATTCCAGAGCTTTCAGCATGGTGGGAGGGTAGGGCAGAGCCAATCAGTTTTCATCATGACTGCCAGGGAGAGAAGAGGAGTGTGGGAAGGAGGAGGGGCAAGAGGGGGAGGGGACAGGACAAGATGCAGTCCTAAGGACACACTCGTCCTGATGACCTTTTCTCCTCCAAAGGGAACTTGACATACTCCTTTAGACAAATGAAAATAGCATGTCTGAAGCAGCTGCTCTCCATGAAAGCACTTTCCTAAAGGACTAGTGTGAGCGGGAGAGAGAGAGAAAGGAAAAGAAAAAGGAAAAGAAAGAGTCAAAGATTTAATGATGTAGCTCAAAGAACTAGACAGGCATGAGTGAAACAAGCTTCAAACTAGCAAAAGGACAGAAGAACCAAGATTAGAGACGTCTCCATGGAGGCCAAAGAGCTACACAAAGTATCCATGACCTGAAGAGTGTGTTCTGGGAAACTATAAACAAAATAACAATTTTGATGCTATTTAAGCTGTTTCAGGCCTTAAGGAAGCGGTCCTCAACCTGTGAGTGGTAACCCCTTTGGGGGATGAAGGACCCTTTCACAGGGGTCACATATCAGACATCCTGCATACCAAATATTTACGTTATGATTCATAACAGTAGCAAAATTACAGTTATGAAGTAACAGCAAAAATAATCTTGTGGTTGGGGGTCAGCCCAGCATGAGGAATAGCTTCGGAGGGCGGCATGAAGGAGACTGAGAACAGCTGCCTTGGAAGAAGATAAAGGACAGCTTTTACCTGTGCACTCCAAACCCAGCTTTACCTTAACACTGACCTATTCAGTGCTCTGGGACATGCACCGGGGAGTGGAGATGCAGGGTCACCTGATATGGTGAAGGGTCTGAAGGGTTGTCAGGCTGTTTGCCACCATGACAACGGCATTAAAGATGACAGCATCAGTTTCTTTGCATGTCTTCACATGTGATGGCCTCTTATTATTGCCATCTTACAAGCTGCAAACTGAAACTGTGGCTTCGATTTGCATTTTCCTAATTACTAACGGTGCTGGATGCCTTTGGACATCTTATTTCAAGACACATCCATTAAAATCTTTTGACTGTTTTGAAACTGGGTCATTTGCTTTGTGTTATTGTATTTTAAGTATAAGTCTTTGGCTGATAAAAGAGTTTAGCAATTTTTCCTCATCTATTTATTGGTTTGTTTTTTTTCATCGTTCATCAGTGGATCTCAACCTTCCCAACACTGTGACCCTTTGATATCATTCCTCATGTAGGAGCGAAACTCAATCATTAAATTATTTTTATTGCTACTTCATAACTGTAATTTTGCTAATGTTATGAATCACAATGTAAATATCTGTTTTCCCATGGTCTTAGGTGATCCCTGTGACAGTGTCTTTCAACCACCTAAGGAGTCACAACCCACAGGTTGACAACTGAGGTTTAGATAGTGTCTTCCAAAGTACAAGGCTTGAAATGATGAGATTCAACCAGCTTGTACTGTTGGTTATGCCTTTTCCTACAAGGATTGGTGTCGAGGAGGTATTTTCTAAGGTCAGCAAGACCTTATATGCCACTATATTACAGTGAACAGATATGCCTAACATAGTGGTGGTGTATAAGGATGGGTGCAAATTCATCCCTAAAAGTTTGATGGGTTCTCCTAATGAAGCCATCTGGTCCAGAGTTTGTGGCGGTGATGAGTTTTTGTCTGCTTATTTAATCCTTTTTCCTCAATAGCTTTCGAGAGTCAAGTTGGTAATGAACAATTAAGAATTTATGCTTCTCTATTCACAGGAACGACAAGGCTGTAATTTTCTGATATTGTGACATTTTTAGTTTTGTGACTGGAGATCCTGCCTTTTAGGATCAGCTGGAAAGTGTCCCCCACCCTTTCTGTTGTTTATTGTATTTTTCAAGGAACTTGCAAGTGATCAGTATAAGTTCATCGTTAGAAATTTGATAAAATCCACTAATGAAGCCATCTGGTCCCGAGCTTGTATTTGCGCTGAGGTTTTGTTTTGCTAATTTAATCTCATCGCCTACAGCACACGTTGTATTGGTAAATCCTCGTGTGTTGTTTGAACTCACTGAGTTGCTAGCCCTGGAAGCAGGTGGGCTGCATCTCCAAATGACAGAAACATGTTTATGCTAATTTCCCTTCAAGACGCCCCCCCCCCCCCTTGTCTGGTCCCCTCACTCTGTAACCGGAAAGGCAAAACCACAAGACAGCCTAAGAGTAGACACGCTGTGTCCTTGAGAAGAACTGGAAGGGGAAAGTTTCCAACAGAGGTTATATTTGTTTATCCCACAACATGACTGTGTCTGCAGTGGGAAAGAGACTCTAGAAGTTCAGCCATAGGAAGCCCATCCATGGAGAGAACACTCAGTCACGAATTCCAACGGATCGTATCAACTTCCTGGTTGTTTTTGCTCCCTACCTCTGTTCATTCCTTGGAAGCCCCGCCCCAGTGGACATCTGCTCTACCTGGGACTCGATGGAAATTCTACTGGATGTTTCTAGACTCCCTCACTTAATGATGTTACCTTTGTATTATTATTTGCCGGAAAACATAAAAAATAGAGGAGCTAGAGAGAGAATTCATCAGGTAAGAGTGCTTGCTGCTCTTGTAGTTCCCAGCACCTACTTCTGTTGACTTACAACTGAGCTATCTGTAACTCCAGCTCCAGGAGATCCGGTGCCCTCTGCTGGCCTCCGAGGGTCACTGCACTTACATTGCACACTCAGATATGAATACAGATAATTTTTAAAATTATTTAAAAACACATGCCTACATAAGATAATTGTATCTCTGCTAATTTTATTTGACCCTAATTGATCAAGAAAACGGAATCAAAGATACTTAAAACTATTTTGTTGTTGTTGATTTTTGGCCTAATCTTTACCTAAATGTTAGACAAAAGAGGTCATTACAAAATTGATAAAGACACCCTTTTGTGTGCTTGGCAAATAAAGCCTAGAGGTCTACACCAATGAAGGTAAGGATCAATAAAGACAGCCATGGACAGTCTCCCTTGCTTCTAAGATTAGTCAGGACCCAGGAGACAGTTGGATCCTGTAGTAGGTCTCCTGTGCTCTGGAGCAGAGAGGTCATGGAGTCCCTCAAGGTTGGACTGTAACCAGTACACATCCTATAGGGAGGAGAGACAATGGAGAGGGATGTGTTCCCTATACTTCCGAAGGGAGCCACATGGTCAAAAGGACCCAAACTCATCCCCAAAGATAACATAACCAGTTAAAAAGATCAACCCCCCAAAACCCTAAAAAATAAACAACTAAAACCAATGGAAGACAAAATATGTAAAAGAGTCAGGGTTCTTAATTGACTTTAAAAAAACTTAAAAAAGAGTTATGTGTTAGGAGTCCCACCTGAACACCAAGCTACACAATCACAGCGGCGTATATGCAGAGGACCATCATAGCGGCGTATATGCAGAGGACCATCATAGTGACGCATATGCAGAGGACCATCATAGCGGCGTATATGCAGAGGACCAAGGAAAAGAGATGGAGAGTGGATCTGGAAGGGAGGGGATGTGGTTGTGGGGGGCTGGAAGGAGTAGGGGAGGGGAAACTGTGGTCAGGATGTAATATATGAAGAATAGTACTACCACACTACTAAAGGTTATCATGGTCCCCTACGTGACCTTAAACAACCCCTCAAAAGTATTACCAAATAATAACAGTCATTAAGTCATCAGTTTTGGCTGATTTTAAAGGATAATCTGTCAAAATGAAAAAAAAGTTAGCTGGATTTACTTATCAAGGATTAAATCTATCTCACAAAAAAAAACACACTAAAAATTTTAACAATTAATCAGGCATGATAGTGTGCATCTTCAATCCCAGAATGCTGGAGGCGGAGACAGGCGGACATCTGAGAATTTGAAGTCAGTCCTGTCTATAGAGGGGGTTCCAAGCCAGCCAGCACAAGTGAGACCTTGTCACAAAACAATACAAACAACAAAACACTCACAATAACAAACAACAAATAAATAAAACCCACCAATTAATAACATGCCTTCTCTTCCAAAAAGGCTCCAAAGGTCAACTTCAAATAAGAGCTTAAGCTCAACAGATAAAGCCTTCCCTGCTTCCTTAAATAACCTGATCAAACCTGTCTCCTCCAAAGTTCGACAAATTGTTCTGAAAACTTCAAACCTTACACTGTTTTTTTTTTATTTGAATTTTGCATTCTCCTTATTCAATTATTATAATTAATGTCTTCTAGGCTCTCGGCCTTAAAACTTCAAATATTACTAGTTAATAGTTTCCAGTCTTTTACCACTGGGAGCACCTCATTCTACTGAGAGCAACTAGATCATCCAAAGTTGCATCATAAATCCTACTTTTTTTTTAGTATGAGCCCTGTAGAGAGACATTTCCAGCTCTAGTATGGGTCTCTTCAGACTATTCCTTCTTGAATGAGATTTGGTAGTTTGTGTCTTTTTTGGGGGGTATCTATTCATTTCATTTAAGTTACCCATTTTTTTGGCAATTTATATTTTTTAAGTTAACTATAACATTTCAAGAATAAACCATTTCATAAAGCCAAGCAGAAGCATGGACATCTGTGTTATGGTGCAAACAAAGCCATCTCCAAATAAATACTGTTTGATGTAGAGGGAGGAAGATAAAGTTATTAATGTCATTACACTTCTCTTCGGGGATCATTTGGTTTCCAGGGACCCAATAAGAATACACGTGTCATCTAGATATTTTTAATAACAAGATCATCTATAGCTTGGACACCCAGAGTCAAACTAGAGTCAAGCCCTACACAAACTTGAAAGAAGTATAGAGCCAGGACTAGGTGAGTTTGGTGGGTCAAGCTATTCAACTGTTGTTATAAAAAGTCTGAATACCAGCAGATATAAAGACCCAAAGTGTTAAATGTTAAGAAATCGGGAATTTTGTAAAGTGTTTCTTACAACTAAGTTCTGACTAGTCGTCAAGCTTTGAGAACAGAGCTTCCATAGGATCAACAGAGAACAAGGGTAGGCCCTTCATCAGTGGTGTCTGCCTCCTGCCTGTGTGCAAGGTTGCTTTGAGATTGGTCTGCATTGCCTATCAACGTTTGCCAAGGCAAAAGCGCAGAGGTGCCCCCAAGGGATGAGAGATAGGTCACAGAAATGAGAGGCCATGCAAAGTTGAGTTCAGTTATATGCAATAGGCACAATCAGATGGGGAGATGGGATTGCAACATACAGAGGCCAAAGGCACATGGGAATTCTTGGGGCTATGGATAGAATATGGCATCCGACTCTGCTGAAAGAGACATTCCAGGAAACCATATCTGACAATGAGATCTTTTTAAAGAAACACAGACACGTAATCTCCCAGGAAGTGGCTTCTGGCTGTACTGGGTATGAATTTGCTTCCGGTTTCATACCACCATCATTCTACAGTCTATCCCTTTAAGAACTGAGATGGCTAGTAATGAGAAGTGAGAGAGGAGACAGACTAGTAGAGGCATATCTCCTTGTCTTTTCCTGGGATGGGGAAGTTCTTTATTTGAGTGTAAGAAGTGCTAAGGCCTAGACGATGACTAAGACTCCTCTGCCAGGTGTAAAGATTGGCTTATTTGTAGTAAAGAAGAACCCTGATGAGACTTGGTATACAGCTCAGTCGACTCTCAGACCCCAACAATTTTAATGCTAATTCCCTGAGCCTAAATTCTACTGGGTGGTGCAAAGAGAGCCTGGCTCTATGTGTATTTCCTGTAACCGAGGGATTCTAATGTTAGGAAGCCTGGCTGCTTTCAATGAGTGATGACCGTGGCTGCTCATTTATTCACAGGGAGGTTTCTCTTGTAATCAGCAGCCAGGTCTCTCTTCCTGAGGGATGCACTGTCTCCATCTTCTGAGACTGTTTATGACACAAAGCCCCTTCAAATTGTATTACAAAACAAAGGAAAACAAAAGATTTTCTAGCAAGAGACACATGGGTAACTGTTCTCTCTTATCAAGTCCTTTTACCTTCTGAATGAAATTGGAAGATATACTAGTTAGGGTTTTACTGCTGTGAACAGATACCATGACCAAGGCAAGTCTTATAAAAACAACATTAAATTGGGGCTGGCTTACAGGTTCAGAGGTTCAGTCCATTATCATTAAAGTGGAGCATGGCAGTATCCAAGCAGGCATGGTGCAGGCAGAGCTGAGAGTTCTACATCTTCACCCAAAGGCTTCTAGTGAAAGACTGACTTCCAGGCAACTAGGGTGAGGATCTTATGCTCACACCCACAGTGACACACCTACTCCAACCAGGTCACACCTATTCCAACAAAGCCACACCTCCAAATGGTGCCATTCCCTGGTCCAAGAATATATAAACTATCACAGAAGGCTTGTTAATAAATGGGACTAGACCTTCTAAGGAGATTTAAGAGTCTTTCCTTTTCTTCACAGGATGTTCTGTATATGAAAACAATCAGAAAGAACACTTTTCTCTTAATAAAATTCAAGGGAAGGTTAGGAAGAAAAAGATTCGATTGCTGTATGATAAATTCCTAACAGCTATGTCTTATGTATGTGTTCATATTTTCAGAATTTGATGAATAGTCCTAAAGATACCTATGTCTGAGAAGTTTGGACAGATAGACTATTTGAACCTCATGCAAACAGAAAGAGAGATCTATCGAGGCAGGACAGACAAATTCTATCTTTTCTTTTTCTCTCTTTGGCCTTTCATTTCTGCTTTCTCGGCTTGTCTCTTTCAGTTCACCGTCTACAGACCAACGTCTGCCATCTCTGCCTGGCTCCAATTCTGTCCTTGACTCTGAAGGAACTTTCCCTGCCAGAGGGCCAGCGAACTCAGCAATCACGTTGCCTCTTGGTTTAAAATTCTGCATGGAGAAAAACTGTGTACTAATGGTTGAGCCAACGGATTAGCATTCCCAAGTCAAGTGTCTAATTCGGCCCATCTGTCTGGACACTGGGCTATGACCAGAGTAGGGGAAGTGGTGAGAAAATGAGGCCATACCATCTATAAATAGGGTGTGTTCTGAGGCAAAGTAGCTGAAGGAAGAGCAAATCTCTATGACAGTGGTTTTTAACCCTTTGGGGGGAGTCACATATCAGATACCCTGCATATCAGATATTTACATTATGATTCATAGCAGTAGCAAAGTTACAGTTATGAAATAACAACAAAATAATTTTATTTTTGGTAGGATCACCACAGCATGAGGAAATGTATTAAAGGATTGCAACATGATGAAGGTTGAGAACCACTGTTCCATGCCTAAACTCTGATTTGAATGCCATGTAAATTAAGAAGAATCTCAAGTATAACTCATGCAATATCATTTGAAATGAAAAGGTCTTGCTTATGTGTTGGTAGTTCATGCATTATTTCAAAGACATTGTAAGGCTGAATGTTTCCTGCATTGATGATAGAGTGCAGATACAAAGAATGGATAAGGCTAGCTCCTCCCATTCATAGAAACTCAAAGCATGTAGTGTGTCTTCCTACTCACAGAGCGAATAACCTAAAAGAATGTGACAGGGAAACCAGCTGCCATTCTGAGACACACTAAGGGAATTTTCAAAGGGACTTTCTAGATTGTGGAGAGTCTAACGAGATTGGGCCATCAAATGTTATTTCTACAGTCCTTTAAACAACTTTTTGGGAGATAATAAGGAAGAAAAGTCAATCATTTCTTGTAGTTGAATGGGAACTAAAAACTTCGGGCAATCCCAAATCATGAATGGCTTTATTAGTGTGTAACTTCTGACTTGGGGACACATGACTCATTAGAGGGACCGAAAGCAGTGATCTTTTTAGGCTGATGAGAGGTGAAACTCAGGCTGATTGGGAAATCAGAGAAGCAGGGTGTCTGCTTTTCCTGTTTCTTACTCAAGGGACATTGTTCTTATTAGAGGAGGCAACAGTCACAGGAGGGCATGTGGAGCTCTTGTATTTATCATCATAAAAGGCAGCATGCATTTTTCACAATGTAAGAACTGCACTCGTGATTTTCCTTGAAGAGACTGTTATCAGAATCTTCTCCTTCTCCTGTCTGCTTGCGGAGGCAAAGCTCTCCTCTCTGTCGAGAGGCTGACAAGGGACACTAGGCAGACGTTTTTCTCAAGTGGAGACACATGTGTATTCAGTCTGTATTTTCTTCAGAGGGAAGTTTGTTTGCTTTAGTTTTTTTTTCTTCTTCTTAAATATCACACCTTCTCTGGTACCCTTTCAGGGTCACTTAAGACCAAGCTGTTTCTGGACCATCGAGTTCCTGCTGTTTTGTAGGTTTATTCGGGCGGATGATCCATCTCCATTTCTTCTCTCATAGCAAATTTAAAAGGAAGTTCGTCACAGAAGTGGCGCTGTAGTGAGCTGTAGTCATCTGTATTCACTGGCTAAAGCCAGGACTGTGTTTGCTTCACTGGTCAGCCTGAATTTATTTATTAATTTATTTTATTTTTAATTTATTCTTCTTTCATATAGTGTATCCTGATAGCAATCTCCCCTCCCTCCTCTCCTCCAGGTCCCTCCTGACTCTCCCTGCTCCCCCAGGTTTGCTCCTTCTCCTTCATTTCCCTTCCAGTGGTTCTCAACCTCCTTAATGCTGTGACTCTTTAATACAATTCCTCATGATGTGGTGACTCCCCCAACCGTAAAATTAGTTTGTTGCTACTTCATAACTGCATTTTTGCTATTGTTAATGAGTCATAATGTAAAATATCTGATATGGAGGATATCTGATATGCCCGCTGAGAACAGCGAGTCAATGTGACTGAGTTTCATGGAAGAGCAAGTGTCACTGTGCACTGGCTCCCCCAGTTTGATGGTGTAGACTAATGTCACTTTGCCTTTCGTAGCCATCAAAAATGGTTTGTAGAGCCCTGGCTGCACAGAGTCCAAGCAGATTAGGACTTTCCCTTCCTAACATCCTATGAGCAACTCTTACTTCTCTTGATACTGTGTGTCTAATCACAAAGCTTTGACTCTAGGTTCTCCTGGGTCAGGGAAGGGGTGAAACAGGGTTGCTAAAAGAAGAGAGGGGCTTGGCTAGCTCCAGGGGTTTTGAGCAGGATAATTATTAAGAAAAATAAACTACCTTAAGAAATGCTCAGACCACTCACCTGAGTCCTCCCTTGCTTCTGCATTAGGAGGAGGTCACTCATTCAGAGCTATTCTCCAGCTCAAATCGCTGCTACCCTTATGATAACTTAGAGTCCTCAGCCCGATATTACTTACTCAGAGTCATCCAGTAGGCTGAGGTGGCTGGGTTGAAGCCCTGGCATTGTTAACTGCATGCAGAACCCATGGTGAGCTTGTCACCTCCAACCTTGGAAAGATATTGTGTCTTGCTTTGAAACCCAGTCCTTACTGCTGGCACTCAGACTCATTCCCAGAAATGGGAGCTCTAGGGTGGAAAAATGGAGTCCCTAGAAACCCATTGCTTTGTACAGTTGATACAGGCTAATAGGGAGGGAAGGGCTGGGGAGATGGCTCATTGGTTAAAATGCTGTGTGAGGTCTGGAGTTTGGATCCCTTAACAGTGCAAATAGCAGGTGGGTGTGATGACTCCCTATTATTTCAGCCTGGAAAAGTGTAGACAGGAAATCCCCAGGGCACGAAGACTCACCGGACTAGCCTAACCATATGGTAAATCTGACTTTGACAGAGAGATCCCATCTCAGTACGGTGGAAGAGCAATAAAGATGATTCTGAAGTTCACTAGCTGACATGATTAAAGGCTGGGGTCTGTCGTGAACCTACCCTCCTAGCCATGTACACGGACCACCTTCCATCATTACAGATGGGAAACCTGGTTAAACTTCACCCAGCGTCCTGCACGAGTGCATGCTGGGTTCCTTTGTTACTAACAAAAATCTATAGTTTGTTTTTTTTAAAGGGACATTAAGGGAAGACAGTCTTCTGTGATTGGCTGAGTGAAGGGAAGAACAGCCTGAGGGGAACAACATCATGAGATGCAGAGCCGATGGCGGCTGACTCCAGCGCCTCCCAGTGGTGAGCCTGGTGAACCAGAGTTCTCATGACCTGATCATACCTTTGACCACAATCTGAAAATGGCGAGTCCTTTACCCTATGATCTCAGTTTATAGTAAAAGTCTATGACTTCTGGAAATCATTATGAAAAATGCCAGCAAAAGTAATAGTTATTCCCATTTTAATTAACTTTCTGAAGTCAGTGTACAAAATAATGGATTTCTTGGGTTTGTTCCCCAGTACCAAAATATGGATTTTATTATACTTTGATACATATATTTGTACTTAGTTCATATTTGATCCTCAAAACCCTCCTTGATCTCACTATATGTATATAGTCCCATATATATATATATATATATATATATATATATATATATATATATCCTTATATATAATATATATGTGTGTGTGAGTGTGTGTGAGTATGTGTGTATATGTGTATATGAGAGTGTGAGTATATGTATGAGTGTGAGTACGTTTGAATGTGAGTGTGTATGAGTGTGTGTGAGTGTGTCTGTGGTATGTGGATATGTATGTTTGTGTGTGAGAGTGTGTGTGTCTGAATCTGGCTTGTTTTGCTTAAGATGACATTCTTCAGTTCTACCCATTTTTTTTTCCTATGGACACCATAACTTCACTTTTCTTTATGGCTGAATAATTTGTCACTGTGTCTATATGCCACAGTTCATCATCTATTCATCTGTTGATGAGCCTCTAGGCTATTTCCATTTCTTGATTATTGTGAATAAATAATCTTCAATACTCGTAATTTATCTCAATTATTTTGTAGTGACAGCCAATGTTTAAAATGAGATAGTCCAGGAAACTAATCACATCATGAAGATTCAGCTAAAGTAGCTAAGTATTTATTATGTCGATGAAGTGATTAAAGATCACATAGTAGCTGTGTAGTTAGAGTCACATGGCCGACAGAGTATAGGCACAGGGTTTAAATTCAGATTAGCTTATATTATTTTCCGCCCTGTAGAATGACTTTATTAAGGAATAGAGACCGATTCATACCCCAGATAAGTTTTAAGCTCTGTGGGTAGACAAAAAAAAAAAGGAATTTTAATAGTTAATAATGTAATTTAGCTACCATGTTATTATAGCCACAAAGGGTTCTATTTTAAGAGTTTCTGTAGAGAACCAAAAGACAAATCATGGTCTTGATGATGAATGAGACTGTGACTTCAGAGCTAGAACGCATTTTCTACAAAAGAAATGTATGTGTAGGGAAAAGAAAACTAAGCCTCCAGGGCCAACAGCACAGAACGGGGAGAGGAAGAAAGCCGGGCTTGTCACTTCCAGCCTCCCAGTGCTACAGCACAGAACTGGGAGAGGAAGAAAGCTGGGCTTGTCACTTCCAGCATCCCAGTGCTACAGCACAGAACTGGGAGAGGAAGAAAGCCCGGCTTGTCATTTCCATCAAACGGTGAATTATTAGTGGTAAAGCACCAAGTGCTGAGTGCCCAGATGTGGTTCTAGCCATGTACACAGACCACCTTCCATCAGCAGGGCCCACATTACAGATGGGAAACCTGGTTAAACTTCACCCAGCGTCCTGCACGAATGCATGCTGGGTTCCTCTGTTACTAACAAAAATCTATAGTTTTTTTTTTAAAGGGACATTAAGGGATATGAATAAAATTAAAATTACCCATCTAATCATCTTTGAAATATTATCAGATTTTATTTTTGATGGTAAAAAACGTATATTTACTCATAGCAAGGTTTTCCATGTTAACCATTAAAAAAAAAATTCTTATTGCTCTTCAAACCTCTGGCACACCATAAAGACTGTTTTGAAAAGTGTAACACTGCAGCCATTAAATAAGAACTTCCCATTCTCCATCCTAGTTACTCTGGCACTCACTTTACTTGCTGGCTGTGAAATTCAGTGCTCTGGGCACCTTGGGAAGTCGAATCACGCAGCGATTGTCCTTTTTGGGCTGGCTTATTTCACTTTACAATGTAACTTATTTCCTGCTCTGTGTAGTGTAAATACTTGGAGCCGCCATTGTTTACTTAACATTTCCCCACAGTAAACAACAACACACTCACACTGAAGAGTCATTAGCCCATCCTGGAATTGTTACAGTTAGAGAGAGCCTAGGAAGATTCATTGTTAGTTTTTATGGTATATTTATAGAGGTGCACTTGCTAGGCCAAAGCTGTGTACACACCAGGACTTGGATAAATACTGCTTCCAGCCCTCGTTACAACTGCCTGCTCCTCTTCCACCTCCACCGGTACTTACTGTGAACGATGGTTTTCTAGTCCCCTTCCTCCCCTCTTCCACTGTGTTCTGTTTTTAACAACTCAAATTGAAGTCACTCTGATCCCTCATCAGTCACTGCCTGAAGCGCACGGCAGCATGGATTTCTCAGTGTCTACAGCAAATACCTCTCTCACGCAAGCCCAAAGGACTACGGCATCAGACCTTCATGCTTCAAGAAGTTCAGGACAACTAAACTAATCCTACCTAACTGCCAAATCCCAGGCTTCTGGTTCAGGATTTTCCCGGTCTTTGAAGATACAGGGTTGTGTGATTCAGTGCCTGAGGATAGACTTACCCTGACTGAATATGCCTTTGCCGTCACTCTGTAAATTCAGCTCCTGACACCACAGTTGAAATGCCAACATGATCCCCACCCTCAGATTTCGACCTGAGAAGATGCTTTAATCTCTTCATTAAGGAAATCATTGACATGCAATCCGAAGTACCTCCAGTGAGAGCTGTTTGTGTTGGTTTGATGATGTAATTAATATCCTTAAGCAACCCAGGTTCTCATATTTTCTTGGTTAAATATCAAGTACGGATTTAACACATCCTTGGCCTGTTCATTTGTAATTTTGTTTCCAACAAAACAAAACAAAAACAAAAAACCAAAACAACAAAACCAAACAAACCAGCTTTGGGGATTTAACAAAGGAATAACAATTAATAAACTGGGATATCAACAAAAGCATTACTTCTAGAGGTTTTTTTGAATAGTACTGAACAAGCTTAGCCAGCTAAAGGCAGTAGAAAGGCCTAAATATCCCTTAGAGCTGTAGTTCTCTGCATTCAAAGCGCTGTAATGTTAGCACAGATCCTCGTGTTGTGATGGTCCTCCTCAACCATACAATTATTTCCTTGCTGCTCAGAACTGTAATTTTGCTACTGTGAGTCGTAATGTAAGTATCTCTATTTCCTGATGGTCTTAGGAAACCCCTGTGAAAGGGTCACTTGCCCTCCAAAGTGGTAGTGACCCAAAGGTTGAGAACTACTGCCTTAGAGACATATTATCTATCCAAGGTATGCTTAGTTGCTTCATACTGCACATACATGTGTGTTTTCACAGTGACACACACAGGCACATACATAGGCACAGACATAAAAACATACAAATGTGCATAATCACCCCCCCTGCAATATTATAACACTGCTGGTTGAGGAGCCGCCTCCTTGGCTGTCTGTTCCCCGAGGGTCTGTAAGAGCAGACACAGATTGTGATGGGCTGACAGTTCTGAGCTGCCAGTTCCCAGTCATAGCGGCCGACTTCTTTGCTTTTGGTTTGTGCTGATCAGTGAAACCTCACTTACAAAATTCCACTTGCTTTGTTTCCATCTTCCTCTTTTTATTGTCCGTCATGTGAAGACGGATTGCTGCCATCAGCAGCCCCTGAATTATTATTCGAGCTGGATACTGGAACTCGAGGTGTGATTCTGCCACGTGGTGGGAACCAGAGAGGCATTTCTTCCCCCCCCCCCCCCCCCCCCCGTCTCTGTACTTCCGGACAGCTAACCTAGAGCAGCCACGAGTGCTAGGCAGTGGCCCCGCCCCTGACTCATACATAGGCATGGACAGAAGAAGAAACTTTTGCATATTCCCAGTAGCAGCGACCTCTAGTTGGTGAAACTGGGGGGAAGTTTTCTTTCTGCCTCTTTTGCATAAAGCACGGACACAGATGGTGCGTTTACGGCATGAAAATACCACGACGAATAGGAGAAATGTCTGACACCAGCTCAGTTGGGGAAATCATGAACGTGACCCAGATACAGATTTATAGTAAAATGAGACAGGCAGAAAATTCAGAAAATTGGGTCTTTAAGGAGGTCTGTATGACCATGGACATGTTTGGGAGTGGAGCCCATAGTGTAGGACTCTCTAGAACTTTTGTTTGCTTTTTGTTTGTGTATAAGTATGTGTGTGTGTCTGTGTGTGTCTGTGTGTGTGTGTGTGTGTGTGTGTGTGTGTGAGAGAGAGAGAGAGAGAGAGAGAGAGAGAGAGAGAGAGAGAATGTATGTATCTGTGGTGTATGACTACCTGTGTGTGTATGGATTCTCATGTCTTAGACCACAGAGGCTGGAGGAGAATGAGACTGTTCGGTCTCCTGCTTTATGAATCTCCACCTTATTCTTTAGGGACGGGTTCTCTCACTGAGCCTGGAGCTAGGCTGGTGGCTAGCAAGACCCAAAGGTCCTCTTTTGTCTGCCACTGTAATTCTGGGACACTAGCCTTGTGTTAGGAAGCTGCAGGAGGTAGGGAGTAGAAATGAGCTTGTTTACACATGTCCCCTGGGTCCCCAAATAACAGTCTCTGATGATAAAGGCTGTTTTCTCAGTCCCGTTCTGAGAGGACACTAACTTCCCTTTGAAGAAGTCTTTATGTGTAGGAAGTGCCAGGCCAAATGGTCTCTTGCCATATTTACGGCTCCTCGAGTGACTTCAGGTTGAGATGACAGGCCTATTTGACTTATCTGGGGACGATACAGTCTTTCAGCTTTCAGAAGCCTTTGCTATCTGTAGGGACAAATCTTTGCTACAAACAACTTGAGTTGGGCTAATAGAACATGAGTGATTTTGTGGAGTTGACATGGGCTATTCTAAATCAGTCAGCACCTCACACACATAAGTAAATCCACCAGAGACTAGACAAGCTCCATGGAACTCAGCCCAAAGTGCTGACCCACAGAACCATTCACAAAATGAATATTTGCCAATTCAACCACTGAATTTAGTGTCGGGATGCCTCACAGTAGCTTGCTGGTCACACAACTCAGATAATACATTAATATCAAAATAACTCAGCAAATATCTGATAAATATCTCCCATGTCCCCAAAGAACAGCAAAAACAACAAAACAAAACATCAATGAGAGAAAAACCAGACACATATCAAAAATGATGGTGAATTTTAAGGGTTAACCCAGGCTATTGTGCCCAGTTGTTCAAACACTAGATTATATATTGCTATGAAAAACTATATCTATCTATCTATCTATCTATCTATCTATCTATCTATCTATCTATCTATCACATCTATCTATCTATCTATCTATCTATCTATCTATCTATCTATCTATCATCTATCTATCTATCTATCTATCTATCACCTATCATATCTATCATCTATCATATCTATCTATCTATCTATCTACCTATTATCTATCTATCTATCTATCTATCTATCTATCTATCTATCACCTATCTATCTAATCTATCTATCACCTATCATATCTATCATCTATCATATCTATCTATCTACCTATTATCTATCTATCTATCTATCTATCTATCTATCATCTATCTATCTATCTATCTATCTATCAATCTATCTATCTATCTATCATCTCTCCATCCATCATCCAGCCATCTATCAATAATAATCATTCAATCAACAGACTCTGAACAATCAGGTTATTCTCCATGACGTATGTGGCCTCAGCCAGCCACTTTGAAGCCTGGAAACACCCAGACCTCCCGAGGAGCAATGTGTGCCTCCAGCCTGGCTTCAGACTGACAGGAGGAGACAGAGTACCAGTGTGGCATTGGCTGCCCTGCTGACTTCCTACTTGCTGGCACAGAGCAAACATTTTCTAACTTCTTTTTGCCTATGAGAGTTTTCCTTTGAATGAGCATATACATGAATGCCCATATGTATATGGTTTTATGTCTCTCTGTGTATACATATGTTAGAAACATGTAGTGCACACAGCCCAAAGCAGCAGAGCAAGTAATTTCCTCTATCAGTGTCTGCCTTATTGCTTTGTAAACAGGGTCTTTTACCAAAACAGAAGCTCACCATTTTAGCTCAGCTGATCAGACAGTGAGCTCTTGGGTTCCATGTATCTTCCCTCCCCTCTCTATCTTGTGGTTATAGGCATGTACAGCTTTTCCTGATATAGTTTTAAGTGGATGCTGAGGATTCTAACTTAGGTCCACGTGCTTATGCAGGACTGCTCTTACCGACCAAACTATCTCCCCAGACCAACCTTTAAAAGAAAGGAAAATGAAATGTCTATATCAAGGTGATAGAAGTTCTTATTCTTTCCCTCTTTGTCCATATCTTTACTTTCTAGAATGTTCCAGAGAAGACTTTTTGAATGGCTGGGGTTCCAAGTTATAGTCTGAACACCCCTGGCACTCTAGAATGGGAGGGCTAGACAGGAACTCTCCCTGAGTCTCCACTGCCTCGTGGGATGCAATGGTTCTGATGTATGCACGAATACCTCTAGCTTGCACATGTCATGGATTTATGATTTCTTTGTTTTAATAAAAAAAGACATTCACCAGTCTTCCATATGTTAGCTACTTTATCAGTAGCTAGTAGCTTAGTTAAAGACATCATCCTACAGAAGAGAACTGCTACCCTCATTTTACATGTGAAGAAATGAAGTTTCAAAGAAGCTCTCGGGAGACAGACCTGGACCTGAGCCCCAGGCACTCCTCAAAGAGCTAACAATTCTCAAAACCTCGCCGCAGCTCTTCCTTGACTTCTTTCAGAAGCTTACTGCTTCTCAGGAGTGTCCTGAAGATGGTCCTGTGGGTCCTGATTGATCTTGGAACTGGCATTGGTTTGTCCTTTAAAAAGATTATTTTTCAATCATTGATTGTATGCATGTCTGTGTGAAGGTGTCAGATCCCCTGGAATTGGAATTATAGATCATTGTGAGCTGCCATGTGGGTGCTGGGAATTGAACCTGGGTCCTCTGGATAAAGCAGCCAGTGTCCTTAGCGTCTGAGCCACCTCTCCAGCTCCCATTTCGCCTTTTAAATTGTGGTCGCTACGGAGTCTTCAGGTTCTCCAAAATACAAATGTCTCCTTTCAGCATGCTTTCCGTTACTTTTTCTCTTGCATGAGATACATTTACGTTCCTAAGTGGGTGTCCTTATGAACCCTTGTAAGCATTACCCACAAAGATAGTCACTTCCTCATGTCCTCCACTGGGCGCGGGCAGCCATTGGTATCTACAAGCCACACCCATTTCCTCTGAACCCACTAAATGCTGTTTGAAAGGCTAGCAAGTTCCGCCCCATTAAAATAGTTTCCCCAGGATCCTTTTCTCTTTTCTTTTCTCATAACCTTAACCTGTACATTTCCTAGGTCTCGTTGTATTGATTAAACACACACCCAAAGTGAGGTGCTTTCTTTCAAAGAGCAAGATTTTTCTCCTGTAATGCGACAGAGACCGTGGAGCAGGGAGACGGGTCTTTAGCAGAATCCTCCTGTACCACCAGGCTCTGTAAGTCTTACTCTTTTAAGGCCCGTCTCTTTGAAATAATGCTGTCCTCGGCCTCTCCTTTGTTCTGTTACTTTGAGCTCCACAGCTTTCAGTTTGCCCCCCCCCCCCACGTCATCCCTGCTCCGTGTTGGCTGAGCCACACACGCCTGACATCAATTTTATTTTTCCAATATGAAGTGTCAGAAGGTTAAGACATCAAGCATCAGCGGACCACATTCCTTTCCCCAACGCACATTCTTTCATTTAAGAGGCAATATTCTAGCCACCCTGAGATGGAAGCAGGACACGCCTTCCGTCTTCTGCAGCTGTGGCTTCCATTATTTTCCAGTTAAAGCAGCCTCCTCTCTGTCAAGGGTTGGGTAGCTGCTCTGCCTGTGGGATCTGCTGGAGCCTTCTCTGAGAGCAGATTCATAGGTGAGGGGGGACCCCTTCTCCCCCTTCCTTTTGATGATAGGAATGTATTTTTTTCTGTGGGTACCCAGTGTGTTTTGCTATGTTGAAAATAAAAATCCTACAAACTTATTAATGGAGTTTGTCAAAAGCACTATGTTGTGCTTCTCAAAACATAGTATAAAACATGACATTTTTGAACTTCCTTGTAAATATGTATTACTTAACATTTATTTCCTCTAGCTACAGTTGGATAGAAAGGGCAATTTGCAAATTCATATGGAATAATAAAAAACCTAGGATAGCAAAAACTATCCTCAACAATAAAAGAACCTCTGGTGGAATCACCATGCCTAACCTCAAGCTCAGAGTTTTTATCACAGAGCAATTGTGATAAAAACTGCATGGTACTGGTACAGCGACAGACAGGTAGGCCAATGGAATAGAATTGAAGACCCAGAAATGAACCCACACACCTTTGGTCACCTTATCTTTGACAAGGGAGCTAAAACCATCCAGTGGAAAAAAGACAGCATTTTCAACAAATGGTGCTGGCACAACTGGCGGTCGACATGTAGAAAAATGTGAATTGATCCATTCCTATCTCCTTATACAAAGCTCAAGTCTAAGTGTATCAAAGACCTCCACATAAAACCAGAGACACTGAAATTTATAGGGGAGAAAGTGGGGAAAACCCTTGAAGATATGGGCACAGGGGTAAAATTCCTAAACAGAACAGCAATGGCCTGTGCTGTAAGATCACAAATCGACAAATGGGACCTTATAAAATTGCAAAGCTTCTGTAGGGCAAAAGACACTGTCAATAAGACAAAAAGGCCACCAACGGATTGGCATAAGTGAGTTAAGTATGTGATGATTTCAGAGTCTTTGCGTTTAGTGCTGTTTTAGGAAACCCAATGAATAACAGGGGTTCAAATGGAACATATGATATTAAAAAATGGATAAGCATGATAGAAAGATCAAGTTCATCTATACCCAAATCAAGCCCTTTGGCATAAAACAATGGTCCTCTTCTCCATCAAAGCAGAAGGAGCCGTGCAGTGGAAGGGTTTCCCTGCAATGCCTGCAGGACATTTCAGTTCTGTTTTACTAATTCCATCCTGCTTTGACCTTATATATTTACAGACGACCTTGTCATAGATCACATCTGTCTATGAGCCTGTGGTTTTTCTCAACAGACTTTCTGTAATCAACCACTTTCCATGATCACGCTACTCATTCTCATATCTGATTGTCTTCGGGTTTGTATTGCTGTGAAGAGAGACCGTGATTGTGGCAACTCTTATATCGAAAAACATTTAGATGGGTCTGGCTTATGGTTCAAAGGTTAAGTTCATTGTAACCATGGCAGAAAGCATGGGTGGCACATAGGCAGACATGATGCTGGAGAGGTAGCTGAGACCTCAGAGCTCATACCCTAGGGACATACTTCCTCCAACAAGGCCAATACCCACTCTAACAAGATGATACCCCCTAATAGTGTTGCTTCCTATAGGCCTATGGTGGGCATTTTCATTCAAACCACCACATCTGATGATGGTGAATTGTCTCGCTTCTAACACGTGGACTTGAATATAAACTTGTAATTTTAAAGCTTAGATGGATCTAATTTTACAGGCGAGTCTAATGCAAGGAGAAGATGTTTTTGGACGCAGGCGCTGCACGCATGAACTCACGCATGAACGCACTGGATCTCTGGTTATCTACATGAGTCTTGCATAAGATTGGGCATATCACCATTTCATCAGGGATCGGGGGAGGGGCCTGTGAGGAAGTTTCTGTCAGGCAAGAAACTCGAATTAAACTCCGAGCATCACACAAGAAAAGAGGAATGAAAGTAGGAAGAAGGTTCAGTTGAGAAATGTCTTTCTGAGGGGGTAAAAATGGGTCGAGAAAGGGGAAGGGGATGGAAACAGCGCTAACTCATTATATATACCGAACAGTTACAAAGTTAACCGTCAACAGCAGATCACTCCTCCAGTTAGGAGAGTGTGGATGCGACATAGAGGAGAAGCCACTCGCTGCGACAGACGCACCAAGGTAGAAATCTGCCTGAGGACATTTAAGCTGTGCTCACAAGCTGATTGGAACTCAACTCACTCAGTTTGGTTTCTATCTCCTGAGAGATACGAATTTTTTTATGCAATATATTTATACAAAATCAGTAACTACCAAGAGTTCTGACCTGCATTAAATCTAGATCTCTCCTTTTGTGTGTGTGTGTGTGTGTGTGTGTGTGTGTGTCCTTACAAGTGCCTTGTTTATTGATTTAATTTCCAAATCAGTGAAATGAGAACAGCAAAGGAGATATTGCAACGGGAAGTGCTTGGCTGCATGAATCGTTCATTGTTCATTGTGCCACTCAAGGATGGCCCTTCTCTCTCTTTGTCCTTTGGCTGAATATAGGATGTGTGGAAATCTACTCAAAGATATCTCATTATAACAGTAAAAACAACTGACCCCAAGGGGAAATTTGAAGAGCTGGGTCACAGACTAGAAGAATAAGGGTGATGTATACTGAACTCAGAAAACCTTCTGTGATGTCGCAAGGGCTGATAATTGGAGTAGCTCAATCTATTTAATTAGAATAGACTTTTAATAAATAACAGGAGATAAGTAAGCAAGAGAAGAATCACCATGGTATCATATCATGTTGAGATGCAGTAACATTATCTGAATTATTGGAAGGCAGTTAATAGACACAGAAGGGATGGTATTCACTTAAACATTGCATTTGGACTGGAGTGATGGCACAGTGGGTAAGGGCACTTGCCACTCTTGCCAAGGACCTGGGATTAGCTTTTGGTTCTAACACAGTGGTTCACAAATATCTGTAACTCCTGTTGCAAGGGATCCAAGACTTAATCTGGTTTCTGAGGAGCATTATGTACACATGGTGCTTATACATACATAGAGACAAAACACTCAGATACATTATTTAAAATAAATGAATCAAAACTATATATCTTATATACACACATTCACATATATATGCACAAATACACATACAATCACACACATAAGACATGCATACATGCACACATGCATATTCACAAGCACACACATGCACATACACACATGTATACATACACACATGCACAATCACACACACAAGACATGCACACACACATATACACTTGCACATTACACATAAGACATGCACACATGCATATACATGCACAATCACACACACAAGACATGCACACATGCATATACATGCACAATCACACACACAAGACATGCACACACACATGCACATACACACATTTGCACATACACGCATATGCACACACACACACACACACACACACACACACACACACACACACACACAGAACCAGGTATTATGACTCATGCTGTGATCATGGCATTTGGGAATCTGAGTGAGGAGAAGTGTCTATTTAATTCTACCTTGGGATACAAAGCATATGCTACACCAGTCTGGGATACACAGTTAAATCCTGTCTCATAGATAGCAAATAGGCAAACAAATAGCCAAAATCAAACTATAAAAAATTAAAAACTAATAACACATAAAATTTCACCCTAATTTTAAATCATATACACAAATATTCTTGTCTATTCATATAAGAGAAAATCTGGAGAGAAATACATAAAAATGTTAGATCATTTCTGTGTAACTAATATTAAGAAATACTAATTATGTATTAATTAAATATATTAATCACTATTACTGTTCTGTTTGTATAGTTTCTATTTTCTTGAAACCCAGACTATATTTACAATTACCAAAAATGTATACTTTTCTTTTGTCCTCAAAAGACAGACAAAAGTGAGAAGAGCCTTATAAGGAAACAATATCTTATTTGATAAATGCTTCCAATTGAAAAGATTTAAAGGCATCTATGTACATGTGTATCCTTACATAATTATTTCTTTGGCTTTGTGCAGTTTTTTCACAGTATCTTTGGGGAATCCTTACAGTTAAGGTCAAGCGTATGTGTAACATTTGACTTCAGGAAACTCCCTTGGGTGTGGCTTCCAACAACCATGTTTTATTTCCAAGCTTGCCCTCTGAGAGCACATCACGGAAGAGACTAGATTATGCTTATAAAAGAGTTTAATCAGTCTTACCTCATAGGGATCCTGAGAGACAAATGGGTCATGGTCTATCTTATCCATGTCGCAATATAGCAGAAGGAAGGGGAGTAAATGAGTGCCTTTGTGTCTGGCAAGCCAAGCACAGAGACCATTAGAATGTGGACTCCTTGTTCCCAAAGCCTGGATCATTTACTCTGGCCGTGCTGACTATTTTACGGTACGCTATAAATTTTGTAAAAAAAAAAAAAAAGAGAATCCAGGGAATAGGGACAGCAAAGAATGAAAAGGAAAAAAATTAAAAATAAAAACCAATGATTGAACAAAAACCGTAAAGCCTGGTTATGTTTTATGATCTGCTCTGCCTCAGAGGACATACTGGCCTGCTGTTGTAGAATAAGTACAAATACCCAAATATCCAGTACCTAAGCTCTGACATGTGCATCATTGGATAGCTGTTGCTTTTTAAACTAACAGAGGAAAAAGGGTCAACGGGAAAAGCCTCACACCATGTGCAGGTTGTTCCTTGTTTAACAAGGGAGCCATAGGCAAGTATCTTCACGTTTTCCCTTCTAGATCTTAAAGCAACAGATACTACATAGAGAATTGATTTTTAGAGAGGAACACTTACCAACCTCGTGAGAGCACTACATTATCAGAGTGTTTGCAGCATTCACTGTCACCGGATAAGGCCAGTCTCTAGAGGAACTGTGAAAGAACACAGAGAGGCTCAGACTGTGCATCACAGCAACTAAGCCGTGGGCACTGGGCTGAGGCAAAACAATAGATGTGAACCTCTCTTGGTCTGAGTTTCCATTTTTTATGAAAGTAGGGATTCAGGCTGGGCTCTGGTGTCTGGGACAGAAAAGAGCTTTCTGTGAGGCAGGAATCCAACCTACCCTCCAAAGGGTCTGACTTTCAGAGGTCTGGGTGAGTTTCTCATGCTGACAGAGGGGATTAAGCACCACAGGGCTGGGTGATCTCAAATGCCATGATCGAATTCTATTTTTCTTTCCAGAATAAAACAATGGGATGAACTATCAGCTTTCCTTTTCTGTCTTCCTTTCCTTCCTGATCCAATCTGTGGTCACTGTAGTGATTCTCAGATTCTACTAATGAATAGTGAACACTTTACTCCAACTGAGAGTTTCTTTTTTTTTTTTAAAGATTTATTTTATTTATTACATGTAAGTACACTGTAGCTGTCTTCAGACACTCCAGAAGAGGGAGCCAGATCTCGTTACAGATGGTTGTGAGCCACCATGTGGATGCTGGGATTTGAACTTATCACCTTCGGAAGAGCAGTCGGGTGCTCTTACCCGCTGAGCCATCTCACCAGCCCCCAACTGAGAGTTTCTGACCCTCGCCCACAGCTGGAAATTCTAAGGCAGGAGACACCTCCGCTTTTGCAAGCACCCACATGATTGCAAGCCATTGACTGAGAACTTCACTTTTGAGAAACCCTGTCAAAGTTTGACATTGTAAGCTCAGGTAGAGGTTTGCCTGGAATCTTTGGAAATCTGGCTTGCACTGGAATGAGACTTGGTTACTGTGCCTGCGGTGACTTTGGGCCCGAATGGGGTGGATCTGAGCCTTCCTCTTCACTTAAACTGCAGTCCTGTGGCCAGGATACTGGCTTTCATCCAAGTCTGTCCTAAGTAGGTAAAAATGAGAGCATGAGGGCCAAGAATAAATAAAAAGAACCCACCAATTTCTACAAAGAAAATAAAGCATAAAACACTATAATGGAAATGGGGAAGGGATATAAACATACAAGACATCCAACAAAGTTGGTGATGAATGAGTGTTCTGAGGACAGGGGCATGAAAATGAATAAATGAGTAACATTGTATTCTAAGTGGTGCACATTTTAAAAGCTTATAGTGGGGCTGAGTGGTGACTCAGCAGTTAGGGGTGTATTCACTGCTCTTGCAATAGGGTGCAGTTTCTTTCCCAACACCCACATTGGACAGCTCACAACCAACCAACTGTAGCCCCAGCTCCATGGGGGTCTGAGTCCTCCAGCCTACACAAGCATCTGTACCCACATGTACACACCCACACATTACATTTAATTAAAATAGTAAAATAAAAATTTGAAAAAGTGTGATAGTATTAGGTAACAGATAGAGAAGCTGGAAATGTATGGAATCTGTAGGTGTAAGCTGCCTGAAACAGTTCTTGTTGTAAGTAGATAGTGTTTGTCTTCTAGGTGTGTTCTTGTCCCACAGTGCTAACCACAAAATTATACTACCCAGAATCAACCTTAGAAACAATTGGATGTAAACAAAAAAACAATTATTTTCAAGAATGATTTTAAAGTTAAAAAACAAAATTTTTCTTATGTCCCTGAGGGAACAAATATCTAAATAAACTGTAGTATCGTTTGATTTATTTTGAGACAGGTTCTTGTATGTAGCTTAGATTGTACATAGACTTGCCATGTAGCCTATGTGGGAGGCTTATCTCCCACATGCATGGATTACAGGTATGGCAGGACACCCCTCTAACCTGTGACATATTAGTAAATAACATGTAACAGTGGGAAGAAATGACTGAGGTACATCTATACAAGTTACTAGGGTAGGTTTTTCAAGGCTTATTGCTGAGTAAAAAATTTAGTAGCAGGATGCTATTCATTATGGTAACTAGTATCCAAGCCGGCAACATTTGGCCAGACATTGAAGCACAGAGCCATTCATCCCTGAACTTGGAAGGCTCCTGCAGGACTGTGAGCTTATGGTTATCCTTAGCTACAAAATAAGAATCTATCTTAAACCAACAAGGAAACAACCTCCTGCCCCAGAGCAACCCCAGCCTGGCATCAATTCCTTGTTTGTGTTGTGCATCCAAATCCCCCATCAAGAGTTTGAATTTATTCCTACTCTCTTCTTTGAACATGTGCTGCCCTGATTGAGTCTTTAGCCAATATAGTAGAAGTAATCGTGAGCCTTATGAAACTGCAGTTTCTGTTTTTTTACTGTGACCCCTGCTTTGAATATGCAGGGGCTTCATCTGATATGTAAGAAGTTGTTCCTTGAGACTATCATCTGGAGAAAAGATGATGTCATCAACACAGGCATACCCTAGCCATCCCATCCCAGGCACCATGCCACATGAGTGAAGAAGACGTCTTGTGTATTATAGACTTAGTAGATGTCATATAGACATATGGTGCTCATCAAACTATCCCAAGTATTCCTGACTATTTGAGTCACCCCAGTGGGGCTCTAGACACTGTGGGGCTGATGCAGACCATCGCTACAGTGAGTTGATACTGTGTATGTAGCATTTCCTCCAAATGAAACATTCCTCCTGGGGGAGATGGCAGCCTCCGAAGACCTCGGTAGTTACACAACTTCTGACTTAGTTACTTTTCTGTTACTGTGACAAAACACTATGACCAAGGCAACTTATTTAAAAAATAAAAAATAAGCATTGAATTTGGAACTTGCTTACAATTTCAGATCAATCTTATGATCATCATGGCAAGGAGCATGGCAACAGGTGTTCAGAGGTGACATTGGAATTGTAGCTGAAAGCTTGTATGTTGAGACAACAAACCCATGGCAGAGAAGGGAGGGGGAACATGAAAATTAACAGGCAATAGTGGGATTTTGGAATTATCTCCAATAAGGCTACACCTCCATATCATTCCCAAACAGTTCCACCAACTGGGGAGCAAGCATGCAGACACGAATCTGTGGGGGCCATTCTCATTCAAACCACCACAGCTTCCAAGGAACAGAAATTTCAGGAAGGTTCTAGAAGCTCCAGGCCTTATATGGCTTCTCCTGGAGGTAATATACACAGTAAACAATTGCTGAGTAGACTTCTAAACCAGCCTAGCTGCTTGCAAGGGGCAGAGAAAGCTTCGGGGATGCACCTTTCAGGAATCTCAGAGATTCAACTTTCAAAAGCTGGGGTGAAGCAATTGCTTTAGAATCACTCATGCTCCCCCAAGTTACCCTGTCATCTATGTTCCTGTAGATAACACTTTATTCAGCAGTTCACTAACCCTGACTCGTATAGAAGGGTTTCGTTGGTCTGTCATCAATGCCTTGTTTCTACACATCTGCCCAGGAAAATTCACAGAATTTTCACCTGTCCTGCTTTTTAACCAACAGAGTCATGACCGTATGTGTTACATGTTTTACATCCCTAACCTTTGCGAGGTCTGTTACACACAAGTGGATAAACAGAATGCTAACAGTGTCACTGGATGTCTGAAAGACATACTACACAGAAAGAGATCTTTTTCTGCCTACCCCCTTTCTCTCTGTCTCTCTTCCCCTCTCTCATATTCTAATATTTCAAGCAACAAAGCGAGGACAATATTTGCACCTAGGTCAGAGGGCGTTAACCAAGATTGGAGATCTTAGTCCACAAACGCAGCTTTATCTTAGAGTCAGAGTTCCACTTAAAAAAAAAAACTGTTTTGATTCAAATAGAAGAGGTCTGAGTTAAGGTAATCAAGTGCTCGCAACGTGCACAAGAATAGAGAAGACAGGGAGGATGACTTTTGAGAACCATGAAGCTGCTGGAACTGTCAGACATCATGAGACCCCTCTGCTTGGGTTGTCCAGAATCCCACCACAGGCTCAGAGCCACAGACATGCGCACCTCAGTCTGACAAGCCTGGGAGTGAGCCTGGGAAGAGCCTTTTCCCTCTGCTCTCCAGACCTTGGCTGAGTGAGCTCTATTGATGGATTTTAGCCATGAATCCTTCCTGGAGTTTAGAGACAGCACAGAAAATACAGGTGGTGGTTTGTCAGATATCAACAGAGGTGTCTTTGAAAAGATTCTAAAGTTCTAGTATTCTGCATGGTACATAGTTGAAACTGCATGAGCTAATAACTCTTCCTTCCTTCCTTCCTTCCTTCCTTCCTTCCTTCCTTCCTTCCTTCCTTCCTTCCTTCCTTCTTTCCTTCCTTCTTTTTGTTTTTGTTTTTTTGAGACAGGGTTTCTCTGTGTAGCCCTGGATGTCCTGGAACTCACTCTGTAGACCAGGCTGGCCTCGAACTCAGAAATCTGCCTGCCTCTGCCTCCTGAGCGCTGGGATTAAAGGCGTGTGCCACCACACCTGGGGAGCTTATAACTCTTTAAGAACTGGTATTTATTCTTGTGTCTCCCTTTTAGGCAATAATGAGAGAAAGTAGACACTTAAGGTGGTCCATGTTCCCTACCTTGTAGTTATTACAGTTCTGAGTGATCTTTTCCTCTTGAGTGTGGGTGAGTCTATAACTTGCTTATAATAACAGAACAAAAGCATCAAAATACACAGTCATGTGTTGGTGAGCATTACACATGTAGCTCCCATCTTTCTAAATTCTTTCATGGCTGTGAAGACGGAGGCAGGTACTACACAGCTTCTAGGAGCTAAGAACAGCAGCCTCCAGTCCACTGCCACCAACACCCAGATTCTGTCCTACAATCCCAAGGGCCTGAAGACTGCTGACCAACTCCATGTGGGTTCCTTCCAGGCACCCCAGCAATGGTGTGATAAGGTCCCCAGGACCAGAAGCAGTGCATAGTCTAAGCTCTGCCTGGACTTCTGTCCAGGAGGTGTGTGAAAAGAAACCAACATTGTTGCAGCAAAAAGAAACTGAGTAGCATTTTTTACTATAAGAAAGTGCTCTTCCAGTAGAGCCAGGTCAAAATGGAGAGTTTTTCTATTTCATGACCCCCTGTTCTGGCAGTGGTCATCAGAGTGGGGAATAGCACAAACATGTCAGCTCTACCTATGAAAGAGATGATGTGTTGTCATGTTAATACATGTAAATGTTTATTTCTTTATTTCTAAAACTTTAAGAGTAAATTTAATCCCTTGGAATATTCAATATTTGGATTTGATGGTTGAATCCACATGTCCCATGGCTAGCAAGTTGTAATGGTGTTTGTGCCAGCCTTAGACCAGAGTAGGCTTGCTGTGGGCATCTCCTTACTTTTAGTGTGTTATGACATGTGACAGATTCCTTGCTTCTAGGTCAGTACATGTGTGCTTAAGAAAATTAAACCAATTTTCTCCAAACAACGAGTAGCTTCAGTAGTGCTATAGAAACTCTAACACCACACTGAAACCTAAGAGATCAATGGGGAAACAATACTGATAATTTTCCTGCGATGGACTTGAAAATTTCTCTCTCATGATAAGATTCAAAATGATGAGAATCTAATCCCAAATGTGAAATGATGATAAAATTATTAATAAAAAATTCCTAAGCACATTGTTTGAATTATGAATGCATATTGTCAAAAAGCCTTCATAGGGTATTTGTTAGCTACTACTGTCATTTAAAATGAGTGTCCACATGAACTTGATCAAGGCTCAGACTTGTAAATTGCAGGAACTAAGAAAAGTAATTATTTGCCAACAACAAAATATAGCATTAAATAGGATATATATATAGATATTTAAAATACTTTATCATTTAAAATTATTCTTAAATATTTCAAAGTGCTAGTAAATATTTCTGATTTTAAATAAATTATAAAGAAGTAAATATTTAATCATATTAATATAAAATATTATTGTAATAATATTACAGGGCAATCAAAACTGCAAATATAAAGGAAATAAAAATATACTCAAGCATATTTAAGTGCTATATTTACCTTTTATAATGAGTATTTAAAAAGTAAGTAAACATTTATAAATGCATTTATAAATATTTGTAATATATACAATATTTATATGTTAATGTAAAAGTTGTGTGTTTATATATTTCTACTGCTGGGAAAAAGTAAATAATTATGTCTGTGAATAAAATTCCTTGGCACTATATAAAATTGATGAGAAGAGATTCTTGAATTTTTTTTTCTAAGAAAGGATTTCTTGTGGCTTAGACTGGCTTCAGATTTGCTGTGTAGCTGAAGATGACCTTGAACTATTGATTTTATTGTCTCTTCTTCCCAAGAGCTGGGATTACAGGCCAGTGCCGTTGCCCATAACTCTTGGGTGTCTTCCAACTTTGTCATATAGCTCAGGGTTAGAACTGGGATCTTCCATTGCAATTTTTTCTCTCCCTCTCCCTCCCCTTCCTGTCCTTCTCCCCTTACTTCCTTCCGTTCCTCCTCTCCTCTCCTCTCCTCTCCTCTCCTCTCCTCTCCTCTCCTCTCCTCTTCCCTCTCTCTTTCTCTGTCTCTCTGTCTGTCTCTCTCTCTGTATGGGGGTGGGGGTGGAGATGTGTATTCATGCACATTTTTTTTGCCTGCTATAGCATGTCTGGAAAGACAGAGAGAGACAAAAAATTTATTTATTTATTTATTTGATTAGAAAATTCAATTTTTCGATTAATTTTATTTAGTAGAGAAGTAAGAGACTAGACTGCTACCCTAGAGGAGTCCAACACTGTTGTTGTGGAAATAACAACATGTAAGTACAGCTGTGGTGTAGTAAAGATGGAATGTTTAAGTTTTGATGAGTGTGGGTCAGATCTTCATATACACATTTCTATAAGTGTATGAATATATATATATTCATATATGTGTGTGTGTGTGTGTATAGGTTATAGGTTAGACTTTAAGTGTCAGGTTAACTACATACTACTATGTGTTGCTTTCCTGGACAGTAAAAGTGAGATCACATTATTTTCTTTTATGCTTGTAAAAGTGGGTGCAGAGAGAGCACCTTAGATTTCTTTGAGAAAGTACTGCCTTTTCACCCTCGAAGGCTGAGAAAAAGCTCTCCAGATGCCACACTTACCCATGCATTCCTCTTTGTGTTCTATAGATTTGAAAAGAAAAAAAAAACATTGGATCAGCTGGTGTATACTGCCCTCTGCTGGCCAGATGTAAAAGCACTGCTAGCATGCGGCCTGCAAGACCACATAAACCAGGGACATAGCCAAGAGTCACTAGGGAGGAGGATGGAGGGTAGGATGCCAGCTATTCAACTGCCCTCTTTCCAAAGAGGGCTTTGTTATATCAGCCTAAACAGAGGAGCCGCTAAACCCACTACAAGTCATTTAAAAATGCTTCTGAGAGTAAACGGGGGTAATACAAGTGTGTGCCATTTCCTCTGCACTCTAGGAATGATTCATTAACGTCTGAAGTGTTTGTATCAGAAATCCACACTCTGTGAATGAGCAATTACCATTTGAAAGACTCTTGCAGAATCCGCAGTACAGAAAAGGCTGGCAGCAGTATTTCTATTATTGCTATCTAAATCTGCAAGAAACTTGTTAATTAGCATAAGTGACATTCAAAATGACACTTCCCTGTATTATTGATGGATTTTGTTACATGCAAATGGTTAGAAATACGGTGTAGACATCTTAGTTCTTTCAGGAACACACACGTGTATGAACATTCTCAGAAACTGCATGCCTGTGAGGTTAGAGCTAGGGTCAGGTTTAGTGTTAGGGTTAGGGTCACAGTTAAATTTAGCCTTTATTAAAGAAGCCATGGTTAGGGTTAGACCCTGGCTTATGTTCTGGGTTAGAGCTTTTGTTACAGTTAATGTTAGAGTTAGGGTTATGGTTAAGATTAGATGGACTTATGGTTACATACTATCCTAGTGTTAGGTTTAGGATTATGGTGACTGTCCGAGCAAGGTCAGGTTTAGGATTTGAGCTTGCAGTGAGGGTTAGGGATCAGATTTGTTTCAGTATCATGGTGAGTGTCAGAACTACCACTAGGTTTAGGGTACAGTTATGATTATGGTTTGAACTGTATTTATGATATGGATTCTAAGTAGGGTTTCAGTAGGTTTTGTGTTAGAGTAGAAGTAATATTTAGAGTTAGGATTAAAAATATCAAATTTTAGAATTCTAGACATAGATGGGAGAGAAAAATCTCAGAACAGTGATAAAAACCAGACATTTATCATGGTCATGGAGGAAATTGTTACAGGGAGTCCACCAGAGAAGACTGCTCACAGTCTATATTCAACTGAAAGTTGTTACTCCAGACATCTGGGACTACACTCAGATACTCAGGACCCAATGGTGCCACACTTAGAGAAAGGGAATTTTAAAGGCACAATCCACATTGTGTTATCTTGTTTGGCAGCTCTAGGGGAGGCTTTACGCAAGCAAGCAGTTTATCAGAAGCTAAGATAAGTGATAAGTTAACTAGGGCATCTTGACCTTAGGTTCCCAGAATAGAGTTGGGTAATTTTCCATGGAATTCTCCAACAAACTCAGGAGATCAAATTCAGGTTAAACCAGAAATGGTCTCAGCAAGGATGCAAGATGGAGAACATCTGCCCCTCCTTGCCTGGTCACGTTCCCCACTGCCTCTGTGGCTGTGAGTCAAATAGTTGACTCATCCTGTTCCTGGGAGGCATAGTTAGTCCAATGACCCAGTGGTTTAGCAGAGTTTATTCTCTGATGTAGCTGGTCATGCAGTTGAGGTTGCAGGGTCCCACCATTAGCTAGATCAGGATAAAAATCAATGGTTAGGCTAATGCTGATAGGTCATCCATTGGGACCAAGTAGACAGAGACTGGTACCAATTATCTGATCTATCTATGTCTCCTTCTCTCCCTTTCCTTGAGGTAAGATTTTTCCTAATTATCCCAGATTGGTTGGCATAGAAACAGCAAGTTTCTCCTAAGGTCATACAAAGTCTACCCTGGTTAGTAAAAAGAAGGTCTAGTCTCCTTCAGTTCAGTTTGCAAACAAGTCAACTTGGCTCTCCCGCCTGTAAATAGAATATTTCAAATGGCTTAGGTCTAAGTCTTCCAGAGAACTGAATTCCCTAAAGGTTTTGTTCCCAGCCAGCAAGGTTGAGGCCTACAGAAATTGCACTGGCTCTTCCTGCCCCTATTGGATCTGGGACCAGAACTGAGCCCCATTTAATCTTCCTTAACATCAAGTCAAGGCCAATATGAACTCTCCTCTCATCTTTGTTATAGGCATATTCCCCGGGGGATAACCTAGACAAGTGTACATATACATAGAGATGCAGTGTAACTTTCCAGTGAGTTAGTGGAAATGCATTTAGTCAAACCATCAGTATAAACAAGCCTGGTAACTTGAAGACACGATGCAGGTAGCTTGTCCTTGGCAGGATGACTCACTGTTGGCAGGACATGCATAAAATTATATTACCCGAAGACCTTCTATTAGCCAGTCTTCTTTATAACCTGGTTCCCATCTCTCCCCAAGATTTGGATTGTCCCACCCCTGGAAGGGACATAGCAGAGGTTAGCCTGAAAGATAAAGAATACCCAGGTCCAGTTTTTCTAAATTCCCATATCCAGTTTTGGAGTTTATGGGGATTGTGTATCCTGGGTTAGTAAACACTGGTTGGTCTTATCTTTAAGAGGTGTGAGGTTCAAGTGATGGTCTATCTGTCCTCAGTGACCCCCCACCCCAAGAGATGACAGCAGCTACTGTGGATTTTCTGAAAAGGGAGGGTTTGGGGTGGGATCTTCCAATTGTATAAGTCACTGGTAGAGAAGGAGACATAAACCATGAACAGGGAAGGAGTTGAACTTCCACTTTTCCCACTGGATGTGAGCAACTACTCTCTCCTTCTCAGGGCACAACCAGCTGCTTAGAGCAGATTGGAGAGGGCAGAGAGAAAGCCTAGCATAGCTCTGGGAGCTCTGTCCTTCTTCCTGCATACACTCTGCTTAGTTGACAAGGAGCCTCCTGGATCAGAGACCTCTCCACCTCCTCCACTCCAGGATACAGGACAAATGGGCATCAAGTGAGTAATCTAGCCCAAAGCAAGAAACAAAAATGCTCTGGGCAGGAGGGTGGGGAAGGGCAATTCTGTCCAGGAAGGCTGAGAGATGATGTGAAGGTTTTTGTGTTTCTCTGTGCAACCTGGCCAGGTCAAAAGGATTTGGGTTGCAAACAAAAGAGAACAGGTGTTAGGGGTGAAGGAGCTCACTGTCTGATAGCACATATGAATGCCTGTATGATAGGAATTGCATTCCTGTGAATCTGTGCATGCACTCTTACATGTGAGTTCTCAAAGAATGCATGAATGTGAATGTGCTTGTACATGTCAACATGTACAAGTACATTCTTCAACACTCTATGGTGGGGACTTACTTTTGGAGAAAGTTCTGGTGAGAACCTCCCATGAGAATCTGGGGAC
The DNA here is from genome assembly GCA_902729485.2 of Mus minutoides. Classification (NCBI taxonomy): domain Eukaryota; kingdom Metazoa; phylum Chordata; class Mammalia; order Rodentia; family Muridae; genus Mus; species Mus minutoides. The sequence continues at coordinate 53,404 of LR751307.1, forward strand.
CTGCCTGCAGCCATAAAAAGATGCTCCCTCGGCTACATCCTGCCAGTCTATACTAAGCTATGGTCAAAACTCTCAGCTCTTCCCCTCCCCTCGCTCCTTCCCTCCCTGCCCCCTCTCTCAGTACCTATAATGTTTCAACCAATCAGATCTACCAGGACTTCAATAATTTCTTCTTTTCTCCAATCTGGCTGAAACTTTGGTGTTTGTAGCTGCCTGTCCTCTAACTGCTGCCTTGTGTGAGACCTATATTTCTGATCCTCGCAAATCAGGTCATAAATGACAGTTGATTGAAAGCTAGACTTTGGGATCATTTATCCCACAGCCAGAGAAAACTAACTTAATTGTGAGAAGCACCAAAGTTGCTCTGGAGTCCATAGTACTCAGGCTATTGAAATGCATCCAGGGATCTTGTTCAAGCTTTTCCGTGTCTCCTGTCATTCTCCTGTACTTTACACAAAGCCTCATGAGCCTCTGCATGAAATGAAAATATGAGTCTATCCTCTTCAGGGTCGCAGTATGATCACTTTCCTGATGCATGAGCCCTGTGGTTTAAAGGTATTAGAGGCTCTTTTAGAGCAGTCAGAGAGTGTCTTTTTTATCGTGCTTTAGATTGAAAGTAGTACCATTCCAGCCCGCCGTTTTCTCCCTAAGCTCTGTCTGTCAGTCAGTCCTTGTTGCCACCACTTCCACTTTAATTTGCAAGAAAAGTCACAGTGCCATGGGCAAGCCATCCTAAGAAACCATGGATGCAATCTTCTGGCCTGAATTACTGACAAGAGTCTCATTTTCCATAATATCTAGACAACTCTTGTTTTTCTGTCCCATCAGATTGGAAAATTAATTCCTCACTTCTGTCCTCTAGTCCCTGTGGCTGCTTCTGTTCCTGTTTCTGTGCAGTGTCAGCCATGCTGGGTGTTCAGAGATGATACTGTGGTAGAGAAGTAGCTCCTTCAAAGTCCCAGGAAGAGCCGAGAGGACCAGATGGAAACCATGAGGCAGCCTTGGGTTATTAAGTGGCTTAGTGCTTAACTCAGACATTCCTATCACCACACTTGGTTTAAGAAAGATAAGAATGAGTTCATGCATTCATTCTCCCGTATTATTCTTGCCAAGTGATTTCCAGCCAGGTAAAAGATCCAGGCTGATCTTTTGTCAACTTGACACAAGTGAGTTCCCTAAGTGGAAGGGAACCTAAGCCTTAATAAGACGAAGCTCTAGGCAAGCCTGAGGGGCATACTCTTGATTAATGACTGATGTAGAAAGAACCAGCCCACTGTGGGTGCTACCATCCCCTAAGCAGGTGGTCCTGGAGTAATTATATGAGAAAAGAATAAGAAAAGAAGAGCAATCTACAAGGAGCAAGGCCAGTAAGCAGCAGCGTTACCTCATGGCTCCTGCTTCCTTCCGTCCTTGATTCCAGGTTCTCACCTTGAGCTCCCGCCATGATTCCCTCTGATGATGGGCTGTTATGTGAAAGTATAAGAGAGAAAAAGCCAACCAAACTTTTCTTCCCGAAGTTGCCTTTGGTCATGGTGCTTTATCACAGCATCAGCAACCCTAACTAAGGCACTGCGCTGTAACTTAGGCTCCATCTACAATATAAAAAAGTTAACTTACAAAAAAGCTTTATGCCAGGTATGGTGGTATATATATATGCCTTTAATCCCAGCTTTTGGAAGACAGAGGAAGGCAGATCTTTGGGTGTTTGAGGCCAACCTGGTCTAGAAAATGAGTCCAGGACAGCTAAGACGCTGTAACATCATCTTTTCAAATGTGCAAGCTTACTTTCCCCAGGTTGTTTCTGTTGGTGCTTTTTTTTTTTTTAAACTAATTTACAAGTTTAATCGCTTAGGGGGTTAATCCTGCAGAGTTCTTTTCAATGTTACAAATTATTTAAGTATTAACTACATTAAGATTAAACTAAGTATTTACTTTCTAGCACAACTGTATTTATTTTTTTTTCTGAAGAGGAAAGGCACTTATTCGTGAAGTTTGCTCCTCATGGCTATATCCTTAGCTGCTTAAACAAAATTCGCATCAATTACAAGTTGCAAATATCAGAATTGGGAGGTATGAATCCCCACAATGGACAGTGGTAAATGTCTTTTACTATTCCAGAACTAACAGAGTTATCCTTTCAATCAAATTCAAGTAAGAATTGTAGCCTACTGAGGTTGCTTATGGGCCAGAGAGTTGTGACTTTGTCTTAGACATGATTCTTTTCTCGGGATTAACCAGTATGAGAACTTTTTGTTGATGGTATGCTGGGATTAAACCTGGACCTTATGAATGCCAGGCAGTGTCTCTATCAGAGTCATATCTTCAACTCTAAACTTTAAAAACAAAACTGCCTACTGATCAGATTTCCGAGTTTCCCAAAATGTGTGTGTTGGGTTCAGAGCAGAATAGAATCTAATTCTTCTGTCTGGTTTGAGCATGAAAATCCTAACCCAGGTTATTTCATGAATTAATTGGGTCTGTTCAAAGATGGCTTCCTCTCCCTTCTTCCTGACGGAAGTACAGCTAACCCAACAGCTGAAATTTCTTCCTGTGTGGTCAGAGATAAAGGGATAGTGTCTTAAAGTGAGATGTAAAGAGAGCCTATGAGAGACTGAGAATGAGACACAATCTTGATCCAGCCTGAATTCTCAAGGCTGTCTCTGGGATGGAGTTGGGGGTGGGCAGATGCAGATCCAGATCCAGGGAAGTGATGTAAAAGCCTGTTGCCAGATGCCGAGAAAAGAATCAGTGACTGGATTAGTGGCCGTGAAAATAAAGACAGACAGACAGGCTTTAGAAGTGTTTCACGGGTCTTGGTAACTGGATCTAGAGAGTGAGGAAGAGGGAAGGGACATAAAAGCAGGTCACTGACAGCCAGGAGAAGGTACTGATTCCTGCAGCTGAGGCAAGCTGTTGTTGAGATCTTGAGGAAGGAGGTGGAAGAAACCGCCAGGGGGAGCTAACAAGTTCAGCGTGAATGCCAGTAAGAAGATATCCCTGAGTGGTTGTACAAGCTTGCAATCCCACCAGCAATGGAGGAGTGTTCCTCTTTCTCCACATCCACGCCAGCATCTGCTGTCACCTGAATTTTTGATCTTAGCCATTCTGACTGGTGTGAGGTGGAATCTCAGGGTTGTTTTGATTTGCATTTCCCTGATGATTAAGGATGTGGAACATTTTTTCAGGTGCTTTTCAGCCATTCCGTATTCCTCAGTTGAGAATTCTTTGTTTAGCTCTGTGCCCCATTTTTAATGGAGTTATTCGATTTTCTAGTGTCCACCTTCTTGGAAATCAGTCTGGCGGTTCCTCAGAAAATTGGACATAGTACTACCAGAGGATCCTGCAATACCTCTCTTGGGCATATATCTAGAAGATGCTCCAACTGGTAATAAGGACACATGCTCCACTATGTTCATAGCAGCCTTATTTATAATAGCGAGAAGCTGGAAAGAACCCAGATGCCCCTCAACAGAGGAATGGATACAGAAATTGTGGTACATTTACACAATGGAGTACTACACAGCTATTAAAAACAATGAATTTATGAAATTCCTAGGCAAATGGATGGACCTGGAGGGTATCATCCTGAGTGAAGTAACCCAGTCACAAAAGAACTCACATAACATGTACTCACTGATAAGTGTATACTAGCTCAGAAACTTAGATTACCCAAGATACAATTTGCAAAACACATGAAACTCAAGAAGAATGAAGACCAAAGTGTGGACACTTTGCCCCTTCTTAGAATTAGGAACAAAGCACACATTGAAGGAGTCACAGAGATCAAGTGTGGAGCTGAGACAAAAGGATGGACCAACCAGAGACTGCTGCAGTCGGGGATCCATCCCATAATCAACCAGCAAATGCAGACACTATTGCATACGCCAGCAAGATATTGCTGAAAGGGCCCTGATATAGCTGTCTCGTGTGAGGCTATGCCAGTGGCTGGCAAACACAGAAGTGGATGCTCACAGTCAGCTATTAGAAGGAACACAGGGTTCCCAATGGAGGAGCTAGAGAAAGTATCGAAAGAGCTGAAGGGGTCTCCAACCCTATAAGTTGAAGAACAATATAAACTAACCAGTACCCCCAGAGCTTGTGTCTCTAGCTGCATATCTAGCAGAAGATGGCTTAGTGGGCCATCATTGGGAAGAAAGGCCCCTTGGTCATGCAAACTTTGTATGCCCCAGTACAGGGCCAAGGTGGGTAGAGGAGCAGGGCGGGGGATGGGGGAGGGTATAGGGAACTTTCAGGATAACATTTGAAATGTAAATGAAGAAAGTATCTAATAAAAATTGAAAAAAAAAGAAGGTATCTGTATACGTGCTGAACAAGCCTGGGTGCATAGTTTAAGGGGTTTCCTTATAATTAAAGCAGATAAGGGGTATTCTTTGACGGATGGGAGCAAAAGGAAAATGGTAAACGTGAGAGATAAAAGGAGTGCTTCCTCCTGCAATACTGAATCAGATGCATTCTCTTCTCAGGGCCTCGGTTGTATGAGCAGAGTCTACACTCAGAGTAAACCTGTCAATCAGCTACAGTCTCCGCCTTCAAAGCGCCTACAATTAGTGGAAACAAACTCAGAAATCTGCGACTAAAGAGCCAGTGCTACTTTTAGGAAGAAATTGTATTTGACTCTATTTGCTTTTATCGACGTATCACGTTTATTTTGCTTCCTTGTGACTTTCTGAATTCTTTTGAGTGTTCCTCTGGCCACTGGTTCCTTCAATAAGTATGCCTCTGAGTATTCATTGGCAGTGTTCCATGTTTGTATATTTCTTCTTAAAATTTAATAGCAGCAAACTCCTTTTAAAATTGCATAGCGATTGGAGAAATATCTCACAAGAAGAAGCCATGTATATGCATGTATGAAATTACTATGTAATCCAAAATATACCACTAGTTTTTTCTTTATATAGCAATTTTACAAATGCAGCTTTAAATTTTTTTCAACAGAGGTTTCTCCAAAGATTTAAGACATGAAGCTAAATTCTAGGGAAAATAGTCTTTCCTTAAAAATATATTTAGTCTGAAATCAGGACACATTCTGTCTAGAGCAAGGAATGTATTTTTGGCAGTAGAAGTAGGGTGTTGTTTCTTCAAAATACACACAGTAACAAATTTTGGGAAACAAGTTGTAATTCAGTTTAATATATCCAAAAGTTTTAAATTTTTCCCTGTTTTAATGCACAAAATTGAAAAGTAGTGAAAGAGGAAGTATTTAAATCCAATAAAATATTTGCATTTTCTGAGAGATGGGCATACTTTGAAACCTTTAGCATGGTTATGTATGTAGATTATTTTTATTACTTATTTTTCAGTTATTTCTTTTACTTTTGAGATTTTAATATAATTACAGCCCTCTTCCCTTTCTTCCCTCTAAATGGGCACATATGCATATTTCTAAATATAACTTGCTCGGTCTCTGTAATGCTGTTTGTGTGTATGTTTTCAGGGCTGAGCATTTGATTTTGAATACTAATTGGTATGCTCTTCCCTGTGGAAGACTCTCCCATTAACAGCATTCTTAATTGCCTGTAGTTCTTTGTATAAAATGGGGCACTCATGGTCTTTCCACTGCCCAGGTTTAATCTAATACATTGTGGAGAAGGTGTGGATGGGAGAGTCAGGGAACCTCACCAGGCTAGGTCCTTAAGAATGCTGGTGAGCCTGTCTGGGTGGAGAGGTTAGATGAAGCCCAGGGGGGGACCCATGAGTGCTGGTGGGAGGGGCACATTCTGGAGGAATCATAGATATAGGTACATATAGGGGTGGGCAGACAAAGGTGGAGCATTGCACATAGGACCTGGCTACTTTGGGCTAGGCTCTGGAGAAGGATGTGTGAGACCTGTAGCTTAAAAGGGGAGTCTTTGACTTAGGCTGTGCTAAGGGAGCTCAGGGGCAGGAACCTATGTATCAAGTAGAGTCACAGGAGGGAGTCATCCTCCAGGGTCCACGGATAGCTGGGTGTGCCCCATTCACCATCTGCTTGGCATCTGCCTGCAACTGCCCCTGGAGAAACGCTTGGATGTGAAGTATACTCTAGGCTCACACAGTCCCCTGGTGCTGGTGCTATTTGTGAAGCCTGTGGAGACTTAGAGGCAGATCCTGAATGGAGAGATAAGTCACTGGAAACAGGCCTTGAGGATCACTTTGTTAAGTGGATACAATGTGACCAAATGTAAGTCTCTTACTCTTCCTACCATGTCTTCTTTGAATACGGGCTGTATCCCTTAGGAACTGTAAGACTAAAGGAGCCATGTCTTCATCAGGTTGCTTCTGTGAAGGTATTTTGTTACAATAGGAAATGAAATTGAGACTTTTTTTGGGATATCCCCAAGGGCCTCTTTCTAGTTATCAAGGTCCCATTTTTCCCCCCACTCAGCATGGAAACCTTTAAAAGGGTGGCTGGTAAAAGGTCACCAGGAGTTGAACCCCCATTGCTTATCCAGCCTGTTTGGGTTTGACTTTCAGAAATGCCCAAGCTCGTTTCTTTGAGGAAAGTTCTAGAAGGTTCTCTGTGCTTTTAATTCTTTTCTTCTATAAGCTTCTGTTGTGTGTATGCAACCGAATCTACAATTCTTAGTCAAACCTTTTACTGAAAAGGATAATTTTTTTCAACAGTTGTGTGGTCTCTCAGCACTTAGTTCTCTAAAGGCTCTAAATTCCAGGCAACTGATAGTGGAAATTAATAAATTGTTTTGCCTTACATGTTGAATACAAATATTATATACAAACACACACACACACACACACACACACACACACACACACACATATATATATATATATATATATATATATATATATATATATATATATATACAGACATATATTTATGTGTATGTATATGTATATAGAATACAAATGAAGTACATATGTATATATTCAATACAAATGAAATATACATGTTAAATACAAATGAAGTGTGTGTTGTTGAATACATATAAGGTACATACATGTTGAATACAAATGAAGTGTGTATATGTTGGATACAAGCGAATGTATACTGAAATTGAGATCATTACTTCCTCTAACCAGCTCAGAGAACCAATACCAGCTCCTCTTCATCAGTTTTCTTATATTGCTGCTAGAATAAAATAATCTGAGTTTCAGAGTTTGGCTGTTAAAGACAAGGTGACTCTGTTTTTCAAGTATGAACAGTTTCAGTGTAAATAACTGACAGACCCGTCCAACTCTGGAGATGCTAGCAGATAAAAAAACTTCATGCTGAGAGTCTTTATCTGAAACACGGACAACATGGGTGTAGGTGGTTCTCCAAGACTCAGGATGGACCAAGCATCTCATATCCTGAGGTTGTCTATGTGAGGGCAGAATCAATGTATACAATTGTATAGAAGTACACACTGTATAATCAAAGGTGGACCTGTGATTTTAAAGATGCTATGATCTTTACCTCCCCAAATTCTGAACTAGAGCCTTGATTCCTAAGCAATGGTACTGTGAATGGGTGGGAAGCTTAAGAGATAATTATGTCACCCAGAAGTAAAACTAGTTCTGCCCTCATAGGCCTGGGATATTCTCCATGGAGTAAGCTTGCTTTTCTAGGGCTAGATTACTTACTGTGAGTGCAGGGTGCTATCAAGCAATGCCAGCTCTCATGTTTTTTTTTTTTTTTTTTTTTTCTTTCTTCCACATATGGTCACTTGTTATTTCTCCTATATTAAAATATAGAACAAGAGCCTACATTAATCTCGGTATTACACTGCTGGTCTTCCAGCCTCCAAACTGAACAAGTGAAACTTTATATATAAATTACCTAGTCTCACATATTTGATTATAGTAACAAAGAAAACATTAATAATAAAAGTATTTTGTGGTATGTGTTGAGGTCTGTCCCCTCCCCCAGCATAGCTGTAGCCATTTTGTTCCATGCCTGCTAGCCGTTTCATATTATGGCTGTCATATGCCTGCCTGTCATTGACACAGAGAAATAACGACTCAAAGCAGGGTCATGCTGATCACATATCCTGTTATGTTCTGTACAAGGTTTGTTAATCTTAGGAAATTCCACAAAGCTTTATGTTGGCCCCATCAAATTAAAGGCCAGTATGAACTGTTAAGTCTAAAATGGCTTGAGTCAGAGCTGACCACCAGGCAGCACTTCCTGCACCTGTGTATGAGTTCATTGTGGGTTTTTTAATCTTTTACTTATTTATAAGTTGACAGAGAAAGATGTTCAGGGTCATAGCCTTAGGTAATTCTCAGCTACATCCTTGATTGATTGGTATTAGGCTGTATGTTCAATAATCCATCCCTGTCTGACTGAGATTGGTGTTGTGTGATTTGGGGGGGCAACTCCTGGACCCCAAAAGTATGAAAATGACATAAAACTTATACTTCAGTGACATAAATAAAGATGTATTGTCAAATAATGACACACATTTATTTATACCTTATAGGTGACAGCTTTCACCTTGTCACAGAACAAATAAGTGAAAAAATATTATATGCCCAGAAAAGACTAAACTAATTATTAAGTGTTTAAAGAAAAAAGTTGGTGACCCACAGTCAGTGTTGACTGCAGTTGCTGAAGCAAAAGACTGGCTGCTCTTTCTCTACCTTCTATCCTCAGGAGAATGCTCACTGACGGAACCTTAGAGAATGTGGAGAGAATAACTCTGGAAATTCCACTCCTTGCTTCTTCTCCAGGTGGCATAAAAACAGTGTGAGTTCCTGACAAACAGTGTGGTATGGCTAGCTAGGAGTTCCCAAGACCACGTTTTGAAGTGTATGATGAACTGAAACGACCCGTCAGACTCTGACAGACCGTCCTTGTCACATGGGCTCAGAGGGAAGAATCCGAGGGAGAGTACTCATGGGCCTCTCGTTATCCCTGGGCAACCCCAGTGAGCAAGCTTAATTCTCTCAGCAAAGGCACGGCACAGCTTTTCTTCCAAAATCCTTCTGAGACTTGGCACCCAGGATTTTCGTTGGTGCTTTTATACTGCACAAATGTCAGGTGAGTAAGGACACAGTTTTCAGCTATGGGATACGTTGTCAAGTTCCTAGAGGGCATTTCCTAGAAGCCACTTGGCCTCGCATCATCTGGAATGTGCAGGGTTTGGACAATGTTGGACTCTAGGTTAACCCTTTGTTTCATAGTTTGAAATGTCAAAGTCTCAAAGAACTTTAGACATCTGACAGAATTCCCTTTTGAAAATAAAAAGAAAGGTTTGTAGACGATTGTATATAGATTTAAGGATCATCTTTCTTACTTAAAAGTACTTGGGTCTTGGAAATCCTTAGAAATCTCTTTGAGATTTTTTCTCTTTTGTCATAATTCCTTACTTAATAAGTTATATTTAAGATGGAGGGAAATTTATAAAATTCAAGCAATGTTAAGTCAAAACACAGTAAATACTAAAACGATATTTTTTATTTTATCATGTTTCTTGAAAATATTATTAGTGATTAATATATAAAGGGAGGTAAAAATTGGTACTCTATTAAAAATGACGATCACACTTGCAGTATGATGAAATTTGTATCAGAAGAAATGCCATGTTGTTTGGCAAATACCTAGAAAGCCCCTCTCAGAATGCAGATGGTTCTCCAGGGCTTATTCTGCCAAGGATGCTACAGATTGCTTTGTAGAAAAATTTGATTAAAAGGCAGCAAGGTGGAGAGAAGTGGGAGGAACCAGAGATAAGGGTAGAAATGTGGGTTGAGAATATTTCTACAGAAGTTACATGGTGTCACATCAATCTACATAAACGAGTGGTCTCCAATCACTCTTAATGACAGAATGGGACCCAAGATTAATTCTGAACATCATAGTACTTCTGTCAGACCAGCAGTTCAATCTAATCACTCCCCACATCAAATGCGGTCTGAGACCTTAAACAGAACACACAGCTCTTGTCAGCATTTGAGATTCTCAGAAGCTGGCCATTGAGAACAGGAAGCGCTGTTACATTTCAAATTGTCAATTAAATATTTCCTTGCCAGATAGAAAGTAGCTTCACAGGAGGATTAGGGGAAAATAGCTAGGAACAGCAGCCTCATCAAAAACTAGTTCACGAGAAAACGAAATAGTGACTTGAATACTTTGATTATTAAAAATGTGTTAGATTATTGTTAGCTCATTTATCTGTTGCCCTATCTTTCTCTCTCTCCCTCCATCTTCCCCCAATGTGTGTGTGTGTGTGTGTGTGTGTGTGTGTGTGTGTGTGTGTGTGTGTGAGCACATGTATGAGTGCCAAAATGTTCATGCAAAGGTAAGAGGACAACTTGTGGGAGTTGGTTCTCTTCTTCTACCATGTGGATCCCAGAGATCAAACTTAGGCCAACAGACTTGGCAGTGAATGCGTTTAACTGCTGGGCCATCTCACAGGCTCCTACATTTGGTGTTTTTTGAAAGACACTGAAGTTTTGAGCCTTTCAAAAGGTTCCGGGTAAGGCATGGTTCCATCCAGAACTTTTTTTATTAAATATTTTCTTAATTTACATTTCAAATGCTATCCCTAAAGCCCCCTGTACCCTCCTCCCCCACCACCACCCTGCTCCCCAACCCACCCACTCCTGCTTTCTGGCCCTGGCATTTTCCTGTACTGGGGCATATGACCTTCGCAATACCAAGGGCCTCTCCTCCCATTGATGGCCAAATAGGCCATCTTCTGCTACATATGCAACTAGAGACAGCTCTGGGGAGTACTGGTTAGTTCATATCATCATTCCTCCTATAGGATTGTAGACCCTTTTAGCTCTTTGGGTACTTTCTCTAGCTCCTTCATTAGGAGCCCTGTGTTCCATCCAATAGATGAATGTGAGCATCCACTTCTGTATTTGCCAGGCATTGGCATAGATTCACAAGAGAGAGCTATGTCAGGGTCAGAGACAAAGTTCAGAACTAAGACAGAAGGAAAGACCAGCCATCCAGAACTTTTGTTCAAAGCTTGTTGTTACTCCTCAGAACTGATAGGTCTCCCTGGATTCATCCCGTTGGCACCTACATAGAATAATGGGGACATAAAGTTCCCTTAGGTTTCAGAAGCCAGCAAAGCCTGGGCTTTGTAAATGCTGATGCCTTAATTAGTCACAGGTGAAGAGACAATCCACGCCCAAGATCATACACTAGAAAAAATGGTAATGTCTGGAAATGAAACTTTAAGAAACACGTCCTGTTTGTGGTATTGGGAATTTGGGCACCTGTTTGGGACACCTCAAGTAAGGGCTGGGTCAAGGTTTATGGATATGAAGAGAATTCCTAGATAAAATGCAAAGCGGGATCCATAGCTAAGTTCTTAGGCGATCCCTTCCCACATTTCTCAGCCTCTTCAGCTCACCTGTACTGCCACACACTTGCATGGCCACGGAGCTATCTTTCACATTTTTGGTTGATTCCTTCTTTGATTCTTTTGTTCATCTTGGGTATGATGGGTACGTAGATTAGACTACTGGTCAAAAAGTTTCACTCCTACTAATATCAAGTATCACTTCATAATGGCCTCCGAGAGGCTCAATTTTACATATCTACTTGATGTTGGACTTGGTTATATCAACTTACTTTGGCCGGTGGGATGCCACCAGATGTAAAAGAAACAGAATCTTGGGACACATTTATATGGTAGACTCATCTTCTATCGCACCTTCCAAAGATATGCATAGAATGTATGTTTACGACCCTCTGGTCCCAGTCCCTGAAGATTTGGATATAACTTGTACTTGGAATGAAGTCAGCTGGCTCAGCCCCACTGGCCCAGCTTACTGTACTTGTATGCATGAAGATACTTGACTGTTTTTTTTCTTTCTTGTTTGCTTGTTTTGAGAAAGAATCTTACTATAGAGGCCGGTTAGCCTTGAACTCACTATATAAATAAAGCTGGCTTCAGACTCACTGAGTTCAGTGCTACCAAAGTAAACTGACAAGACACCACCACTGACTGGTTGAGGGGCTTGTGAATGCTCACGTAATGGAAGAAAGAGGTGAAAGGCAGATAAATATGCCAGAAGCTGGTTTACTGATTTGCACAAGATAGTCTTGATGCATTTGCACTTGTTTCCAGAGGCAGGGAAGACTATGTAAGAAATGAAAAAAGTGGTTTTGGAAATGGGAGCCCTTTTCTGAGTGCTTCATGTTACAGAAAATTAGTTGAGCAAAGGAGTGGCAGAGGCAGAAGGCTGTGGTAAGTCCCCAGTTGCTTAGTGGTTCGTGTGTGAGTGTCCTGTGTCCTTTGCTCTGGCCACAGAGAAAGCTGGAGCAGATAGAAAATAAATAAGTTAAAAAATGTGTGGATGAACTCTAAGCAATGTGAAGTTGCTGGCATTTATGCAGGGAAAGACAGGGCTAAAGGGCTCCTAAGAGTCCACTCAAAGAGGTCTTATACACAATGCTGAGCTCTGCAGAATGAACCAATGTGGGGCCAAATTATCAATGAATGCTTTGATGATATGTAGAGTTTTTCACAGATGCATTTCTCTAGCCTAGGACAATAGCCACTTGTATGAATATGAAACTTAAAATCCTTTATGAAAGGATTGTGATTGAAGATGATAGTCTTAAAAAAAATTGTCCTTCCTTAGCAATGTACAAATTCGGCATCCTTCTGTAAGTGTCTAATATTTTTAGATGATGCTGATTGATAAAGTTGAGTCTGAGAGGTACTGGGGCAGGTGAGAGAAACACTCCAAGGGTCTGTTTCTGTGAACTTGTTGCAGGATTCATACATTAAGTAGATGGTTTCTTCAGAGATGTAGAGGATGAATTTGGAGGAAAAAGAGACCAGAGACAAGGTGGACATTTATCAGGCCAGTACTCCAATCTGGGTGAGAGATGAAGCTGACCTTGAGCTAAAATCATAGGGATTGTGGGAAATAAGACAATGGTCTCAAAATATGTTTCTGCAATGAAGTCTGCAGGAGTTGCCGATTGGATGCTAGGAGAGAGGGGGATGAACTTCCAGTTCCCTTCCTTACCAACCACAGTGAAAGAGTGAATTTCTTTATGTTTATTGGTGGCTAGCCTTATTGTGAGAAATAGCTCTTTTCCATTGTTTGTTTCTGTCCAGACAGAAATATCGTGGAAAGTAGAGAAGCTATCCTCATATAGGAGTGGCTGCCTACAAGGTCAAATAGTTTTGATGATCGTATGGTTGAGTACCAGTTGTCAGCTGATTGTGAGTCGAAGTCCTTCACTGTAAGAGGAATTTGGTGAAAAGGAAGTGATATGGACTGCTGTCACAGTTGGAGTACAGTCGCACTGCACTAAAAATCAAACACCACCACCAACAACACACCACCACCAACACAACAACAATACAACTACATAGCAACACAACAACACACCACCACCACAACAGCAACACTGCAACAATACCACACCATCACCACCACAACGAAAACACCACAACAACACCACAGCAACATACCACCACTACCACCACCACAACAGCAACAACACAACAACACAACTCAGTAACACAGCAGCAACACAACAACACAATATCAACAGTAGCAACAACAACATAACAACAATAACAATAACACAACAAAAACACCACAACAACATACACCACTACCACCACCACAATAGCAACAACAACAACAACAACATAACTCAGTAACACAGCAGCAACATGACAACACAATATCAACAGCAGCAACAACATAACAACAATAACAATAGCACAACAACAACAACAACAAAGCCACCCCAAACTAATTCTTTTTGACCGAGAGAGTGAAATCTCTGACCTAGATGGAGACTTCACATCTCAGTTGAGCAGGTGTTTGCCTGGCTGAAGAGCCACAGCCCCTCAGGAAGATGGATCCACATTAATCCATACTGAAGAGGTAGGAGGAACAAATATCCCTTTAATAAGGTAATGGACATTGTTGGCCTGAAAATTGGCTTATATAGTAAATAGAAGGGAATTGAATTTGAAATTAAAGATAGGAAAGGACAGTAATTCAATTTATAAAAGGAGAAAGGGGATTTAAATATATTTATTATTAGTCTCCAAAGAAGGGAGACATAAATGAAATAAATGAAATTGATACACATGTTTTAAGGAAAGGACAGAGAAATTAATGGAAATTGACAAGTAAATCCAGGCCTTTGTTCTCAGTGTGTATGAGATAAGGGCATAGACACAGATAGAGAGAAACCCTGTCTCAATAGGTAATAATTGTTTTAATCATCAAAATGAAGGTGGCTATAAGTTTGGTGTTTATAATGGTGTTACAAACCCTCTGTGAGAGAGGTCACCATAGAATAAGCCTAAATAAATGGAGACTACTAAATTAAATCAATCTATACTTTTATTGACTCTGGGTTGCTGGACCAAGGGCATGCAATCTATTTTGGGAGAGGGGCTTTATATTTGTGTTAACAGAAAAGGAAAGAAAAGAAAAGAAAAGAAAAGAAAAGAAAAGAAAAGAAAAGAAAAGAAAAGAAAAGAAAGGGAAAGGGAAAGGGAAAGGAAAGGAAAGGAAAGGAAAGGGGCTTTGGACTCCTTCCAAAGTAATAAGGATCAATGTTGTTAGAGGAAGACCCCCTGAAGATCTTGGCTACAGACAGGAAGGAAAACAAAACAGGACAGGTGACATGATATGCTGACCCCTATATGACAACAACCCTAAAAGTGGCTGAGACATAAAAATGTCTCTAGCCAGAACTTCAGCTATACACAGGCTGTAAATCTTGTTGGTTACAGAATCATCAACATTTGTCATGCCATCCTTTCCTACGGCCTGAATGAAGACTTATTACAACTAGGTCAGTGATCAAACTAACTCATAAAAAGACAGTTGTCTTTCACCTGCTCAAACAAGGAACAAAATTTCATCCTTAACAGCCCTGTACACCTTGCACATTCCAAACAAATATCTCTGTAGAACTAAATATTGGTTGCAAGGTTCATATATTACAGAACGAAACACCAAGAGGGCAGCCCTGACAAGAGTCACCCTTGGGGATGCTGAGATGGCCTGCTGTTCCAGCTCCCTGCCTGATCCTGCCTCACCTGACACTGTTTCTAGAGATTTCAATCAAGAAGAGCTCCAGAAAGGGCTGCTAATCTCCGGTGACCTCGGTTCATCCAGCCTTTTACACTGTTCCAGTCAGGACCTCAGTTAAGCCCTGGATTTTCTCAGCATAAAGACTGGACAACAAATAATGCCAGATAGCTTTATTTTGACTTAACAAATTTTTTCAGTTTCCTTTGGGTTAGACATTTTTTGTCCCAAACCAACAAAAAGCAGTGATAAGAAAGGGTGGGTGGTTTTGGCCATTTTATGAATTATACATATGTTGTCATTTTAAGGGGCAATTTACAGATAATTATTGTCTTGAACGGGGAAGAAGCAAAATAAGGAGCGTTCTTCCAGGGATTTCTATTTTTCCTTTCCTCTTCTCTATCTTTCTTTCTTAGGTAAAAGGAAGGGGATTGAGATGAAAAACAGGAGATATAGTGATAGCATAAAAAATTAGACAAATAGGCACAGATTATTAAATTTACCATTAAACAAAGCATTTTATAGCCACAATCTTAAATTGGTAGAAATCTTCATATTTAGATGCAGAATTGAAGTTATATTTTTTTACATTGGTATAGCATCTATATATTGTTACAGGTTTAATGTTTTCATTGGTATAAATCTTTGTATGTTGATATAAAATTTAAAATTAATTCCATTACTCTTAGATAGGTAATATGCAGAGGTGCAATTCATTTAACAATACAAGGTTCAGGCCCAGCCCCTTTAATAGCTGCTATTACAAATTGTTTAGAATAATTAAGTAATGCAAGTTAAGAGTTAGAGTCAAACTCATGGTCACATTAGATTCTATTTTAGTTAATTGCAATAAAATATTCAAGGTTATTCAATTAATAAATAGCTAAGAATAACAAATGTCTGACAGTTCAGTTATGCTATATATAGATAGTCTTGAAAAGAGTCAGATCCACAGAAACGACATTTGATGTCATTTCATTAGTAAAAGATCTTTTGACTATAAGACATGTTTGCTCCTGACAATATGCTCATTCTTCTTCAAAGAAGGTGATGAACATCAATTCCTCCATGTGGAGTTGCTTCAATTGTAACAAGCTAGCCACTGAGGGCAGGGGGAGCCCTAATTTTATCAGTAGACAGAATGCTGTCCAAACAGGACAACCTACACAGGATAATCAATCGACTGATAAGCTCTGCCAAGACAGGGTAAGCTAGTGCTTCATAACTCCTGTTTCTGGGCCAGAGAGATAAAGATAGAAAGCCCAACATTATAAGAAAGGTTAGAGACTATCCAAGTAGTCACCCATCTGTCATTTCTATAGTTTTGGAAGCTGTGTCTTTGTGCTTCCTACATAATCGGGTAATATTTAATTCCTTCTCAAACCTCTGACAGGGTTAAAGACTAGTTATAGTCTCACAATTAAATTTAAGTTATTTAACATTTAAAAAGATGTTCTAGATTTAAAAGGATGGTTTTCAGATGGTAATACAAATTAAAATCAAACATAATTGAGGTACAAAATTATAAACTCATTAAGATAGATGATAAAATACTTTATATTGCCAAATACAATAAGCTAGATATTATAAGTATATATCATACATTATACTTTACATAATTGTTATAATTGTATTCAATTTATGTCTGGGAGAAAAGAGACTTTTATTGAACTAAAAAGGGGTCTCTGGTAACAGTGAGAGTTAAGGATTAAATAAGAAGGAAAGGTAATACAAAACAGATAAAGTATAGTCCTCATCTATCCTCAAAGAAATTTTTCTTTGCAACAGAGATCATTACAGAAAATAACAATTGATTGAAATATAGAGAATAAGAGATCCTGTGGTACCCAGAACTAACTGGTGCATCTGCATTATGAATTCTGCAACTGTGGTACCCAACCAGTACTAACTGATACATCTTTATCATGAATCCTGCACATATGGTACCCAGTAATAACTGATACATCTTCATCATGAATCTTGAACCTTAGGCTTAGGAATAAATCCAGAAGAGAGGGCAGAAAGATTGTAAAAGCCAGTGGCACAGGGAGTTCTCTATGAGACTGTGTCTCCTAGAGATGTCAGAGAACCACTCCCATGAAATCTCATTGACATAGAGTCCTGAATAACAGCAAAGTCGATGGAAATGCTGACATGAGTGGGGAAAACATAATAGATCTTAGCCATAGTCAAAGAACTATGAGCAACTGGGGGGGGGGAGGAGTAGTGAGAATGGGAGAAACAAGGTTCCCCAGGGAGGAGCCCCCAATTGGTTATTCAATACCAAGTGGTCATTGCTGGGATCATATGTGTACAGGTAACACATATGAACTGGGGAGGTTGTAGTCATGTATTTTGGATGGTGTGTGTGTGTGTGTGCTTAAAAAAAAAAGAGGCCATGGACTTCAGAACAGCAATATTTTCCAAGGATGGGTTGGAGGGAGGAAAGTAAGGGAGATGATGTTATTATATTGTAATTTCAAAAAATAAGCAAATATTTTAAAAATACTTAGAAAAATAGGAAGGAGCCAACTCAGATGGCACTCATGCACTCAATGCTTACCCTGGTCTTTTATAAAGCATGTAGTGCCTACCAGGTCTTCTCCGCCTCCATCTCCTTAATTCCAACAGTGTGGAAAATACCAGTCAGGTCCAGCCAAAGGTCAGAGCTCAGGCAAGCCTTATGTACAAAACTTCCTCATGATTTCACTGTGCGTTTGGCTGCAACTGTGTGTGAGCTGCTCCTGCTTTTGCTATGAAAGCATAAATCACCCAAGAGTGGTTGAATGCTCTGTGGAAGAACTTCTGCATACATATGCCAAACTAGCTGAGGATCTAGAATTTAAGCTGTAGATCTCTTGACTATGGATTGTGATCACCAGAAAGCAACGTTACAGATTAAAATGCCGAAGCCTTCTGCTCCAGAGCTGGTTAAAATACACAGCAGATTCCTCCGGGAAGAGTCTGGGAAAAGATTTGTAATATAAAACAATACAAGGACATCGTGTCCCCTGAGTCTTGAGTCCACTTATCTCGGAGAGAAAAATATGCTCGAAACGAGGAAAACACTCAGAAATGAGCTTGAGTTTTGGAAGGCTGCTTCGTGTGGAACTGCAGCAGGAAATTAACTCTGACGGCATTGTAGGGAAGTGAAGCTGAGCGAAAGGAGCAGAGGGCGGGACTTCCGGAATGACCTTGGTTATAGGCAAATGGTGCGCATTTAATCCAACCACCAGACCTTTCATAGAACTATCAAAGCAAGTATCGACAAGCAAGGTACTCTTCTTCTCAAATGACTTCACTTTATCTTCTTATATGCTTAAAGTTTGGAGATTAGGAGAGGGCAGGTGAAGTTGGAAATGCAGGAGAGAGAAAGCAAGAGGTCACGTGAGGTCCGTGGAGCTGACTAAGTCTGAACACAAGCTTAACCTCACATAGCTGAGGACTTGAGGTTGATTCCGAGAGTCTGCATAAAACACGGAGACACACTTACAATTGCAGCTATGGCTAGAAGGGAGGTGGAGGCAAGGAGAACTAAATGAAAGCTCTCAGGACGCTGGTTGACACGGAGTACACAAGAGAGCTGCGGAAACAACAGAGACCCTGGTTCAGTAAAGTGAAAGAACACGAGCGCGCGCGCGCGCGCGCACGCACGCACGCGCGCACACACACACACACACACACCCCTCACAGCTACAGAGACATAATGAGCGCTAATTTTTTTTAAGCTAACAGAAAATGTGTTTAAGTACCTGAGACAATGACTTTCAGTTACATTACTTTCAAAACGTAGAAAGTAAACAGTGGAAATTAGTTGGTAAAAGTTCATGCGATGACAAATTTACCAGGGCTAGGTACATAAGCATTCATTATCAGTGAAAGTCTAGGCTGAGGTGGGCATGTCTGTTGCCTAGGCAACAACATTATTCCCCTGCCCTGGTCCTGACGGTGGGCACGCTGCTCTGTGTCAAGCCATTTTTCTACCTCTGGTGCAGCAGCCAGGGATTCTAGTTCAGTTGATTCTGCCTGCAACTGCTTACCCCTGTCAGGGTCATCTCACTTTCCAGGGTAGAAGGAATGTCTAGGTATCAGAGATACCTAATCTAAACAAATCAGTGTGTAATTTTATCCTGACTATAGGAATGGTCTAATCTGTGTGAACCCAAGGACTTTTATCCTAAACTACCATTGTCCTCTTCATGATGTGGTCGTAGACATGTGATCACCTTGCAGGAGAGGATTCATCCTATAGAGACACTTGTGTCCATTCAGCTATTAAACTATTGAAACCACGGGACTGAAAGTACTAAAAGTCTCCAGAAATTCCATTCAGAAGAAAAATTCTTAAGCCCTGGTGCAAGACACAGGAGGAACAAGCCTTCCAAAAAGGAATGCTTGGGGTTCTGGAAAATTAGCAGATTGGTATTTCCCAGCTTTCGTTTCCTTATTGTATAAAATTGTAATCCTTTTACAAAAACAGTGGAATCCAGGAATCTATCTCTCTCATCATTTGGGGCAAAGTGTAAATAACTTAATTTTCCCTTACCACTTTGCCTCTTAATTTCTTCTAAATTGTACAGGCTTACGGCCTTGGGCAGCTCCTGTAACAAAAACCTGGTTCTGGTGATGCTGGCAGCCATATTGCCCACACCAGAGCAGCTCAGCTGAAGATGGAGCCAAAGCAAGCGAGGAGGAGGAGGAGGAGGAGGAGGAGGAGGAGGAGGAGGAGGAACCAAATGATCACACCAGAGCCTGATCTACCTTCTCTGTGAACTTTCAGTTCCTTAGTCTCAGAAGTCCCCTTCAGGACTTGCAGTGTGTGTGGTTGTTGCCTAGGTGATGGTTTGACTGATGGCTTGACTGTGCAGGTTGTTGACTAGGTGATGGTTTGACTGAAGGCTTGACTGTGCAGGTTGTTGCCTAGGTGATGGTTTGACTGACGGCTTGACTATGCAGGTTGTTGCCTAGGTGATGGTTTGACTGATGGCTTGACTATGCAGGTTGTTGCCTAGGTGATGGTTTGACTGACGGCTTGACTGTGCAGAAGGCTGAAGGGATGATGAAGCTTGCGTCTGTGTCTGTTGTTGCTCAGAACTATTAACCTCCACTCTTCATCCTTGGGCTTTAGTTGTGGAATGACTGTGCTTCTACCCTCTTTGCTTTCTGGTATTCATGAGGAAAAGGCTTTCATATGTTGTAGATAGTACAATCTGAAGTATCTGACCCAGCCTCCTTGCTCCAGGACCCATGGAGGGTGAAATAAAATACCACCCACTCACCTCCTTGAAAGCAGGAAAGAAAACCCCGGGGGACGGGGTGCAGGGAGGATGACTAGAATGTTCTTTTATTTCCCAACCACAATCCTGTTTCAAGGCTTTCCTATGCCAAGACATCAAGTTATGTTCATGAAGTAAGAGGTTTATGCTTGAGTTACATGTAGAAGAATTCGAATTGATCCATTCCTATCTCCTTGTACAAAGCTCAAGTCTAAGTGGATCAAAGACCTCCACATTAAACCAGAGACACTGAAATTCATAGGGGAGAAAGTGGGGAAAACCCTTGAAGATATGAGCACAGGGGTAAAATTCCTAAACAGAACACCAATGGCCTGTGCTGTAAGATCACAAATCGACAAATAGGACCTTATAAAATTGCAAAGCTTCTGTAAAGCAAAAGATACCGTCAATAAGACAAAAAGGCCACCAATGGATTGGGAAAGAACTTTTACCAATCCTAAATCTGATAGGAGGCTAATATGCAATATTTACAAAGAGCTCAAGAAGCTGAACTCCCGAAATTCAAATAACCCCATTAAAAATGGAGTACAGAGCTAAACAAAGAATTCTCAACTGAAGAAAGCCAAAGGGCTGAGAAGCACCTTAAAAATGTTCGAAATCCTTAATCATCAGAGAAATGCAAATCAAAACAACCCTGAGATTCCACCTCACACCAGTCAGAATGGCTAAGATCAAAAATTCAGGTGACAGCAGATGCTGGCGAGGATGTGCAGAAAGAAGAACACTCCTTCATTGCTGGTGGGATTGCAAGCTGGCACAACCACTCTGGAAATCAGTCTGGTGGTTTCTCAGAAAACTGGACATAGTACTACCTGAGGATCCAGCAATACCTCTCCTAGGCATATACCCAGAAGATATTCCAACTGGTAACAAGGACACATGCTCCACTATGCTCATAGCAGCCTTATTTATAATAGCCAGAGCTGGAAAGAACCCAGATGTTTCTCAACAGAGGAATGGATACAGAAAATGTGGTACATTTACACAATGGAGTACTAGACAGCTATTAAAAACAATGAATTTATGAAATTCTTGAGCAAATGGATTAGCCCTGAAACTTAGAATACCCAAGATACAATTTCCAAAACACAAGAAAATCAAGAAAGACCAATGCATGGATACTTCATTTCTCCCTATAATAGGGATTAAAATATACATGGAAGGAGGTGCAGAGACAAAGTTTGGAGCTAAAATGAAAGGATGGACCATCCAGAGAGTGCCCCACCCGGGTGGTCCATCACATAATCAGCCACCAAATGCAGACACTACTGCATATACCAGCAGGATATTGCTGAAAGGACCCTGATATAGCTGTCTCCTGGGAGGCTTTGACAGTCCCTGACAAATACAGAAGTGGATGCTCACAATCATCTATAGGGCAGAACACAGGGTCCCCAGTGTAGGAGCTAGAGAGAGTACCCAAGAGGTGTAGGGGTCTGCAACCCTACAGATGGAACAATATGAACTAATCAGAACCCCCAGAGCTCATGTCTCTAGCTCCATATGTATTAGAAGATGGCATAGTTGGCCATTATTGGGGAAGAAAGGCCCTTGGTCTAACGATGTTTATATGCCCCAGTATAGGTGAATGCCAGGGCCAAGTAGTGGGAGTGGGTGGGTAGGGGAGCAGGGTGGGGGGAGGGTATAGGGGACTTATGGGATATCACTTGAAATGTAAATGAAGAAATTATCTAATAATAAATAAAAAAAGAAAAAAATTAGGACTTCATAGTAGACTCATAAAATTGTCTAATGAGTAAGAGGAGGTGAGGACTATATATTTTTGTTGTGTTTGAATCTGGCCTACTTTTTTAAAAGTAAGTGAAAAATTTTCCCTGGAAGCTGATAATTTTTATTATTTTTATTTAAAAACTTTTTGTTAAGGTTTTATTCATGAAGTTTCTAAAATCTCATAGTTGAGCCTATAACAATGCCCTACCACATAAAAGGCAATAAATAAACGCCATCAATAAATACCAATACTAACATACACTGTCAATTTTCAACCAAGGAATCTCTCATGATGACACTACCACTCAACTTGCCAGCTGGGGTGGGAATTTCACAAGACCCCATTCCTTTATCATGGGCCACAAGCGTGGTTGATGAGAAAGGGGATACAAGCCCCAGATATGTTATCCAATCCCATGTGGTCAGCTCTAAACACATGCACATATGAGCACAGCTAAATGGACTCACTAGGTTGTGTGTGTGTGCACATACATGTAACAATGCTAATTAAAGAAGAGGTCATGAATTTGAGAAGGAATTGAGTGACATGAGAGAATTTTGATCATGGAGAAAATTGTGTAAATACAATATTCATGTATGAAATTCTCAAAAAGCAAAAAACAACAAAAAAAAATTATTCACCAGCACTAGGGCAATACTACAGTATCACTATATGCCCAGTAGGGGGAACCCATGCTACATTTTAACTGCTGTTAAGCAAGATTTGAAATGTCTATACCTTGGTAAAATTTAGGTATTTCTGTAAGTGCTTAATGTATTTGAATTTCCTTTGCTGCTATAAAACAAGGCAGAACAGAAATCCATAGATCTAGCATTTTCAGATATGTTTTTTTTTAAACCACTTCCTAAAAGAAAAGTGGTATCCTTGGGTTCTTAATGTCAAGTGAAAGTTTTTTTGCCTCTTGACATAACTTAACTTTGACTGTATTTACTTCTGGGTAAAAGTAACGAAGAGTGTTAAGGAGTGAAAAAGCTTGTTTGAAATAAAGTGGGGTGGTGCTGGTAAAGAATGTAGCAAGAGATGTCTGACACCATGTAAGGGAAAGGAAGGCAGGTGACATCTCCCATCATTTAGTTACAAAGGCCAGACACAATGTAAGTGTGTGGATTTGGCTTAAATTGCTAAATATCTTAAGTTTGTTTAGTTATTTGTGGCAAAGCCTCAGGAAACTAGATATTATTTGTATGACTATAGCCAGCTCAGGTTGGCCCATCTCTAACAGGCTATGTCATCTGCAAAATTCCTTTGTTCACTGCTCCTTATGCACCCCCACTCCCCCTCAGTTTCCTCAGTGCTGCTCCTCACGTCGGAACAGTCAGTGTCTGATTCCATGCCTTCCTTCCCTTAGACCAGGAACTACAGTAGGTACTGATAGACCTATTATAGTTAGGAAAATCTATGATCCATTTCGAATTGTTAGTTGTGTTGATAAAATAGTTTAGAAACGGACTCAGAAGGAAGTCCAAGGATAATTTTAGTAGAGTCTGAGGGAAAAACAAAAGAGCAAGAGAGGTGAAGCTCCCGGCAGTTGCGGGGAGGAGGGAGAGTGAGAAGACAAGAGAAAAAGCCTTGCCTTCTGAACTAGAGTCCAGGAAGTAGCAATGGAAGCCAGCAGCACTCAGGAGGAAAGGGAACGTTGAGAGAGAGAGAGAGAGAGAGAGAGAGAGAGAGAGAGAGAGAGAGAGAGAGAGAGAGAGAGAGAGAGAGAGAGAGAGAGAGAGAGAGAGAGAGGAATCCCAGAGTGTCCTGGAAAGCATGCTCTGGCTTTTGATCAGTATCCAACTGGAAAAGAGGAAGAAAGGATTTAGACTTCACAAAAGTGGGCGGGCTCCTAAGTGACTCCGCCAAGGGGAGGGAGGGGCTCCGGGAAGGATAAAAACATTATTCCATTCAGGGGATAATTAGTCCCCCATCTCATGTTGACAAATCAACTCTTAAGGGAGGAGGGAATAGTGTGTGATATCCTAATCTGAGGAGCCCATCAGAAAGCCAATCTCTCTACCCAGGCCACAGGCTTGTCTTTTTTTTTTTTTTTAATTTTTTTTACTTTGACCAGGAGGTTCAAGGTGAAGTATTTGAGATGTTTTTCTTGCTAGTGTTACTATAGGAACAGGATGTGAAGCCATGAGCCGTTCGTTCCAGCACATGGGAGGCAGAGATGGGTGTATCTCCTCAAGTTCCAGGCTGGCTTGGTTATGTAGTGAGTGTTAGGAGAGGCAGAACTACATAGCAAGACTCTGTCTTGAAAGGAAGGAAGGAAGGCAAGAAAGAAGAAAGGAAGGAAGGAAGGAAGGGAGGGAGGGAGGGAGGGAGGGAGGAAGGAAGGAAAAGAAGTAAGAGGTGGGGAATCAAAGCTGATCACGAGGAGGGGTCCGCCTTTAATGGCCCCGGCTATTCCTCCTTTGTAGCTACCTGGCACCACCATGTCACAGGCCCAGTTCCCCTTCCATTACCTGAAACTTTGAAGCCCCAGCCATCAGACTAGTGCCGCCCTCCCAGCGGGAATCATCTCCTTCCAGAAGTTCCCTCCTGTCTCTTTATTATTTTTAGCTCCTGGCTCACTGTCAATGTTCCCCTAAACACTTTTCGGTTATTTCAGCACCCAGATAGATGATTCACTTAACACTGTGTACTCGGGGTCCTTAACTTCCTTTCCTTCTGCATCTAGCCCTGTATCTGACCTCAGTTACTCCCTGCCCGGGTCATTTCCAGTCATATTCTTGCTCCCGTGCTTACCAAAAAGCACGTGATCTCAGTCTCCCGAATACATTTTCCCTCCTCTGTGTTCCCGTCTCTTATTCTTTCTGATGGCCTGCGTTTTCCTTTCCCGGAGCCACAGGACGGCAGATATTGGCATCACTAACTTTTCACCTGTTGCTTTGCTTCTGGATTTCCTCGTATGGGCCTCGGCCTCGCCGGAACTGGATTCCATTCTTTGATATCATCATAGCTCCCCGTGCACCTGCTCTGTCCATCCCCACGGGTATCTGAGAATAAAGTCCAATTACGTTTAATCTTCTCCCTACCCCACACCGGTCTCCTGAAAGCTGAATGACATGACAAGTTCCCATAGCCATGACCACTCGGCTTGCATTTATTCCCTCACCCTCAGCCTCAATGGACCCTTTGGGTTGGCTAGGCATCCTTTTCACCTCCTCAGATCTGTCTCCTCTTCACTCTCTAGAAAGCTGCTTTTCAAATTGAACCTTAACAGCTAAAACACACTAGAAAAGCAGAGAAGTTTCAGTTCATAGCACATAAGGATAAATATGATTTTATGAGATGCACATTTCAGTTCTGTGTATACTTATCCATCGATACAAACATTTATATGTATATAATGTGCTGATTCGGAATGTGAACCAGACTGTGTGTATCTAATTCAGTACCCGGCACATAGTAGGTTTTGAACTTAAAACACAACCAAGATCTTCCTCTTCAGTTGCAATCTTCAAGCTTTAGTATATTGGGATGGACTTGGATTTTCCTGCTCACTAAACAAGCTGGCTGGGTGCTTCAGGTAGGTGGCTACTATTCAAGCACAAATGCACTGTTCTGCGCACCGGAAGCAGATGAATGTGACCATGGCATGGTCCAGGCTACATCATGAAGACCACTGCTCAGTGGCTCTGTTCAGAAAGCACATTCCACAGAAGAGAGAGACACCAAAAGGGGGCAGGACCAAACTGACAGCTTGCAACTCTTTCATACAGCCAGTCGGTTAGTAGGGTCTTGCTTCTTTGTATGGTGTGTCTGCTTTGCCTGTGGCTGACTTTCCCACGGCAATTTGTGGCTTTCAGGCGTTTACTAAATTGAGCTCATTCCATAATCCTCTTTTCATGACAGATGCCACGTGTTATATATATGGTATTTGGGGTGTCCTGGAATAATAAATACCATCGTTAACTTCAGAGAACTCATAGCTTGATCATTGTACAGGATCCACAGATGGACATATAGGACCTGGGATTGGTACTATGGGAGAAGTGAGCACAGGCTATTTATAGAGCACAGAGGGGGATGACCTCTTGTTTGGAGTCAGGGGACCAGTAAGAGGCAGCTCACGACAGTGATTGAGCTGAATTTTGGAGGACACATAAGAATGAGCTTGTTGAACAGGCTGGAGACCCGCCAGACTGTGGCAGGAAGTGGGGACAGCTTTTACAAAGCCTTGATGAGGGCCATTGAGTGTCTGAGGGTTAGGACTTAGGATGCTACTGGGGTAGGACCAGAGATGAGGCACAAGAGGCAACGGGGCACTCCATGATGAAACAAGTTTTATCCAGCTGGAGACGATCCTCTGCAGGTAGAACTTGGTATTATTTCCAAGGGCAGTTTGCATGAACAGAGTAATAGCCATATCACTGGGCTGAAAAGCTTTTTAATAACATTTATTTTTAATATTTTTATGTACATGTTACATGTGGGTATGTATACATGAACGCAGGTGTCCAGGGAGGTCTGAGGCATCCAAATCCTTGGGGCTGGAGTTACAGAGGGTTGGGAGCTGCCAAACATGGCTGCAGGGAACTGGGAACTGACTGGAGGTGCGGCAAGAGCCCTTAACAGCAGAGCCTCCTCCTCGGCTCCTAGAGTTGGAAGCTTAAGTGTAAGCGAGGCAACAGAGCTCTTGATAAAAATCTTCCTAGAGAAGAAAAGTACAAAAGTCTTATTTCTAGTCATCCATCTACTTGGTTCAGATCTGCTTCTGGCTCATACTCAAAAAATGAATCCAAGAAATCCTTCTATTTTCCAGTGGGCCAATAGTTCCTGTAAAATCCACTCTTGTGAGATTTCCTGGCTATGAAAACTTTCTTGTCCTATATTTACAGATTGATGTCAAAGATTTTCTGGAGAGACTGCCCTTCACTTGAGGCCTCATAATAGCAAGGTACACTGATGAGAAGTCTGGCAGAGAGAAGAAAGGGGTCGCTTTCAGTTAGAGGGCATGTCAGCCTGCCACCCCTATCTTCTCCCAATAAGCATATCTGGGCAAAGATTTTTTTATTCCAATAATAATCTAGGTCCTTCAGCACACCATATACTAGAGTAGAGAGTGAAATAACTCCTCACCTAGATAAAGTGCTCAGGATCTCTCTACCCATGAGATGCTTCCATTGGGCTTAGGGTGGGGCAGTTAGGAAAGTATGAAGACGCCCTATTTTTAGAGTGGGTTAGATGCGCAACATCCTGAGTACAGGGTTAGTTTCCATGCTGTTTCAAGATCTCTGTGAAGTAGAAGATGTTCTCTGCAGATGGAAAGAACATTGTCTGTTTCCCAATCACCACTGTGGGATGTAGTCTCTAATTGACCTTTGAATGAAGGAAGAAGTCAAACATGCACTCCCTCTCTCTGTGTGTGCTTTTTATGTGTATACATGTGAGTATATTTATGCATGTGCACTTACACAGCCATACAGAAAACACAGGACAACCTTAAGCTAGACACATTTTTAAAAACAAGATGTCTTACTGTCCTGGCCTGAAACTCGCCAAGTAGCCTGAGCTGTTTGTCCCCCAAGCTCCAGCTATCCACCTGTCTCTGCCTTCCCAGCACGAGGATGTCACCACACCATGAACACATACATGCATGCTGAAGATTGACTTGGGCTTCATGCTTGCATGGCGACCTCTCTGACTGAGCTGTCTCCTCTACCTGCCCTTTCCAAATCTCACATTATGTTGAGAATCTATGGGCAGATTTTTCCCTTTCTTTCTCTTTCGATAACTTGCTTTAACTTGATATTTGTCTATTCTCATCAAGAACAGCTGTCTTATATACTTGTAATCACAAGCAGCCCCAAATATAGAACACATCAGTACTTAGAGAATCATTTTCAAACACATTTCTAAATCTATATCCAAAGGCTGAATTTCTTTAGTATGATCACACTTTGGTGAAACAATCAATTCGCACACACACACACACACACACACACACACACACACACACACATTCCTTGACAAATTCAATTATTAAGAAAAACTTGAGATGATAGTGTTCATGTCCTGTTCCTGTTCACCTCCATGTTATCCATTTATCATTTCCATTTACACAAGAATTACTGAACTGGTGTTGATGGAATACAGCTGAAACCCACAGTGCACTCTGTACGGTTCCTTAGTTTGTCACTGAGTGAACATCCACCTTGTAATAAGAACCCCAGATACACACTACATTGAATTGTCAAGTTCTTTAGCCTTCTCTTGTCTGTGGTAGCTCTTCACTGGGTACCTTCTTCCAGATGTCTCTGACAGTTTTCAAGTATATCTGTTAAGTATATCGCAGGATGTCTGTCTATGTCTATTGAAAGTTAGCTGCTGTACCAGAGTTATGGGCAGGGAGACAAAGACCACACGCGCGCGCACACGCGCACACACACACACACACACACACACACACACACACACACACACACGCGACAGAGAGAGAGATACAGACAAACAGACAAATAGAGGTAGAGGCAGGGGCAGGGGCAGGGGCAGAGGCAGGGGCAGAGGCAGAGGCAGAGCCATTTCACAGTACATTCCAGCAGTATGACTTACCACTGTGCTTTCTGCCTTAACCATCCAGCTCAGGTCATGCTTGCTAGCTCTTCTTACTGGAAATTTTCTCTCTCCTCCTTGGGAAGGAGTCACCATTTGCAGTCTGCACTTAGGAAGTGGGAACATGGACTCTGCCCCCTTGAGGGTATCATCATAATTATTTGTAATTCTGTAACAGATTTGTTTTGTCACTTCCTTCTATTTGTTGATTTCTGGGTATTTGTTTTATAATTTGGCTTTCTTTGTTGCTCTAACTGTTCTAGCTTTGACTACGGGGAACTCCTCAGAGCTCCCTGCCCCTTTGGCAAAATTCTTTCAAGCCCTTTCCCCTCCATCTGAGCAGTTCCTTGGCCTTCTGACCTATAAGACACGGCTGGCTTCTTTTGTTTATTTCCTGTCCTAGTTTTAGAACCAGATATTGACCCAAGGCCACCATAATAGTGGCACTAGAAGTGAAGACAACCTTGACCTGGTTCTTATTGTTTCTAGGCTCTTTCAACTCGCAGGTCAAGGGAGTACATGTTCAGATACTCATCAATACATGTGTGCATGTCTCCATATGTATACACACACACACACACACACACACACACACACACACACACACACACACATTAAACAGTTGCTTCTGTTTTTCAAAGAAACCATAGCTGCCCCCAGCTCTAACCTATCACTACATGGGCATGGAACATGCTATCTGCTAGCCTTGCTTATCTGCAAATTCCCATTCCACCAGCGACAAAGAAGGGTCTCACGTCCATTCATTTACTTGTCTGATGTAAAAGTGTGGTGTGATGTTGTGAGCTTTTATATAGAGTGCAGACTGTTACGTGTAGTTCTTTCAGCTTATGTCTTCGGAGGGCTCTACTTATGACCAAAAATTTACAGTTTAGCCCCTCACTTCTCTTAGGTTGTTCCCTAAAGTTAATTAAAAAAAAACCCACAACAACTTGTAAACATGAAGGTGATAATTTTTTCAAGATTTATTTATTTAATGTATATGAATACACTGTAGCTGTCTTCAAACATACCTGAAGAGGACATTGGATCCCATTGCAGGTGGTTGTGAACCACCATGTGGTTGCTGAGAATTGAACTCAGGACCTCTGGAAGAGGAGTCAGGGCTCTTAACCGTTGAGCCATCTCTCCAGCCCCTAATTTGATAATTTTTGATGTATGGCTCTATAGCAATGGTTCTCAGCCTGTGGATTGTAACCCCTTTAGGGGTTGAGTGACACCTTCACAGGGGTTTCATATCAGATATATATATTATAGATTCAAATATCCATATTAATTAATATTCATATATTTGTATATGAATACATATTTATAATAGTAAATTTATAGTCATGAAATAGCAATGAAAATAATTTTATGGTTGGGGGTCACCACAGAGTAAGGAACTGTATTAAGGAGTCTCAGTATTAGGAAGGTTGAGAAGTGCTGCTCAATAGTTTGAGAGATAGATAGTGCTGTATGCCTACTGTAGTCTCAGCACAATAAACAACCTAATGACTTAGTTCTTTAAATGCCCGCTTTCCTCTGGGAGCCCTTTATCTATAGCCACCTTTTCTAGACATCCTCTCAGTTGAAATAATGTAGGAGATAGACCTATGGGACTGATTTCTTCTAGTTAGCAAAATATTTTTAAGGTCTGTGTGTGTTTATGTGTTTGTGTTTGTGTATGTGTGTGCGTATGTGTATGTATGTGTGTGTATGTGAGTGTGTATTTGTGTGTATGTGTGTGATTACATGTGTGTTTATTCATGTGTGTATTTGTGTATATGTGTGTATTTGTGTGTATGTTTGTGTGTTTGTGTATGTGTGTATGTGTGTGTTTGGGTGTGAGATGATAGCTTTAGGTCATAGGCCCACTTCTTTTGTTATTCTAAGTGGCCAGCCTCCTGTGGCTCTGTCACTGGGACAGAGGTAAGAAATCCTGCCGTGCTGTAGCCCTGTAGCTCCTATATTTTTATACCTGGTGACTCCATATGTTGATTTAAATCAGATGATGTAGAGCTTCCTGGCCCTCCTTTTCCTTAACTTAGGGGACTTTCTCCGAGAGCCTGTGGCTGTGCTTCCTATCCTGTCGTGCTTTAACCATTTTCCTGCCATGTTTTAAAGGAAAGTCCGCTCTTGCTTTAAGGCCTGCCACACTGTCTTTAATGTGCTGTACTTTAATGTGTGTCTTTCTCCACATCAAGGCCCAATCATCCAATCACAGCTTCTCAGTTTCTTACCTGAACTAGCCAGTATAACTTTCTAACAGGCAGCTCCTTTTTTTTCTATTTTCTTTGCCTCTGAATCTTAAATTGTCTGTGTGAACCAATTAATCAATTCCCCATTGGCTTATTGACGATCTCTTAGTTACTTACAGTTCGAGAGGGAACTATTACTGAAGCTACTATAATCATTCCTGGTTAAGACTGTGTATGTGAGCCTTAGCTTCACTTGGGTAAGTAACCACAAGTGGAATACGGTAATACAGTAAGAGTGTTTGACTGTCTAACTTTGTAAGCAATTGCCAAAGTGTCTTCTGATACAGCCTCGTGTTGTCACAGCAGGATTCCTGTTGTCATGAGCTCTTGCTACTTTACCATCAATTTCTAGACCCCCCTCCCACCCTGTCCCACCCCCTGGACTTGCTCTTTAGCCTCGCACTCTATGAAGGCAGGCTTTGTGCCATTTCTTTCCATACACAATGCTGTTCAGTTTTTGTCCCTTCCCGAGAAAAGCTGTTGACATTTAAGCATTCTTGTATACTGGGCACAAACTGCTTGTGGGTTGAGATTTTCATCTCTTCCCTCACATTTGTGTTTCTGTTCTCCGGTTCTCGGTGGTGACAGTCACTCGGTGTCTTGATTGTGCTTTTGGTAGGGCATGCAAACCTCATTGCCAGCCCCACTAACCATGGCTGCTCTGACTCAGTGTAGTATCCTACCTCAAGGCCTCGGCCCTGGCCCTAGAGGTGTTATTTGACTCCGTGTGGTCGCTCTCAGAGACACCCTCACTTCTGAAGTCAGTAGAGTTGTGAAAGCCAACGTTACATTTTAAGGTATAATTACTGTGCCTAAGAGATCCATGAAACAAAAATGCCTCTAACCTACAAGCCCCTCGTCCAAGCACAGATACTTCCTGAGATGCCGGAGGCTCTTGTTCATATAGGATAACAAGCCACGTGTTTTCCCTCCCTTAATCAGGTTTGGTTGACCCCACTGCACCAGATGTGTTTGATGGGATATAGGCAGGAGGTACAGGAAATACGTCAAGACATATGCTTGTTCTTGATTGGACGCAAGCTGGAAGACTATCAAGATGTATGCTCATCCCTGATTGGACCTGATAGGAAATACGATGGCTTTATGGGTTTCCTTTTTAAGCCTCTAAAATATGACTCATTGCTGTTTTCTGGGACTCTAGGATGGAACTGGCCACGGTCCATCATCTCAGCCAGTATTTAGTTAAAGCTTGGTTCAAAAATTGTGGAACTGGTCTTTCTCTCATGGTTTTCAGGTCTACCAATGTCTGAGGAAACACGGACATTTGAACTGAACGAAATCTGGACACTTCTGTTAGGAGTTATACTGAGGCCTACTGTTTGAGAACAAGGGTGTATATTCACATGCTCTGAACCCTGCCCATTGGGTCTGAGACTCATGCTTCCTGTTTATACACCTATGTGGTCTCATGCCTACCTGTGTTTGCCCAACTCTGTTGCCCCTGGTCAGATCATAACAGTTGTGTCTTTACCTTGGCAAGAAAAAAAATCATTAGAGAAGGGCTCACTTTTTTCAATTTTAAAATATTCAGAATGATTTACTAATTTTGGGTGCGTCTGGTTTGGCAATATGCAATAACAAGAATTTGGGGACCAGTTTCATGAGTAAAGTTGATCAACAGGGAAACCTCCATCCTAAAGTGACAGGAGAGAAAAGACGGGAAATGTTAATGCGATAGCTGTTGTCTTCAGGTCTCTGTTCATTTACAGGAGGGACCTGTTTTTATTCTTCCTGGCTACAGCTTGGCTGTGTTTCAGAGAATCCCTGAGAACTCCATAAAACCAAAAGAAAAAAAGAAAGAAAGAAAGAAAGAAAGAAAGAAAGAAAGAAAGAAAGAAAGAAAATCCTTACTGTGAGATATTGATAGAACAGAAACTGAATCTGACTGCAGTGTTAGAGGTGAGGCCTTTGGGATGTAACTGTGATTAGAAAGGTCATCAGGGTGGAGTTCCTGTAATCAAATCATGGTGGCTTCATAAGGAGAGGCAGAGAGGGCACAGGATACACACGTGCCCCCCATCTTACCATGTGATACTCTACTTTAGGAATCTACCAGCAAGGAAAAAACATTATCATTAGGACTCACTTACCCGGAATCAACAGAACTGTGAGCTAAAAATAAATATTATTTTCTTTATAAAGTAACCTGCTTCAGGAACTTTGCTATAGTAACCAAAAAATGACTAATGTACCTCTGCATCACCAAGTGTAGGAAATATGTGTATGTAATTAGTCAATAAAAAGTCACTTGATGAATAGTGAAAGAGTAAAGGGCATAAAATTAAAATGATTTGAAAGTAAATTTAAAAAATCAATAAGGACAAAAATCTTGGAATAAAAATTTACATTGTCTTTCTTATTCTTTTTTTCTTTTTCTTTTCCCGTGGAGAAGACAAAATATCTGATTTAATCAGAGAAACTACTGATATAATAAAATGATAAAGAATTTGGGGGACAGTTCTATGTGGAATTGGATAGATTTTCTTTTGTAATTTGATTAAAAAGAAAAAACTTTCCTTATATTTATATACCTTCTTAAATTTTATTTATCTTTGGGTTTTGATAAAGGGTCTCTCTACATGGTTCTGTCTATCCTGGAACTCAATATGTAGATCAGGATGGCCTCTAACTCATTGAAATCTGCCTGCCTCTTCCTCCTGAGAGCTGGGATTAAAGGCATGCCTCTCTCTCCTCTCCCTCTCTCTCCCCTTGTCCCCCCTCTCTCTCTCCCCCTGTCTGCATCCCCATTACTGTATCCCTCTCCCCACCCCTATGTATGTATGTATGTATGTATGTATGTATGTATGTATGTATGCATGTATGCATGCATGTATGTATGTATGTATGTATACATGTATGTATGTATGTACATGGGGAAGTCCGAGGACAACTTTCAGTAGCCAGTTTTTTGCCTTCCATCTTCTTTTGAGACAGGCTTTATCATGTTTCTTCTGGTTCATTGCATACTCCAGGCTAGCTGGGTGATTCTCTTGTCTCCATGTTCCATCTTGCTGCCTTTTCCTATGGGTTCCAGGGATCTAAACCCCAGTTGCCCCGCTTGCATGGTGATTGTTCTTTACCCACTGAGCCATCTCTGGGCCCAGTGTCTAATTTTTATAAAATTCATATTATCTGTATTATGCTCGTCTGTATTCATACATATCGTAATGTGTATTAAGATGATTTAAGCAATGTTGATTCTATCTTCACTAAACCAGAGAGGTAAGTAGTAACCAGGCGAGTTTGTCCAAAGGAAGTAGATGATCTACAAAACCCAACTTAACAAGAAAAACAAATACTGTTTTCCTGTGTCAGGAAAGTGAATAGTGGGGAGACAAAATTACTGAAGGCTATGTTTTTCCTCTCAAAAAGTGAACACTATTCAAAATAGAGATATAAAATATTTAGAAAAAAATTTCAGCTTTATACATTTTATTATTGTGCTTGAATGTGTCTGTACATATGCCGCAATAGTCAGAAGGCCCGGCAGAGTTGGTTCTCTCCTTCTATGATATGGGTTCTGGAGATCAAAGGCAGGTCATTAGGCTTGGTGGCAAGGGCCTTTATCCACTGTTCCCCAGTTTTAATCACCTTCTTTTACACAACGTTAAATTAACAAAATTCTCTATAGAGATATGTATTAATGACAGCTATAAAATCTCAGGAATCTTTAGTAACAATGTCAGGTCAATTAATTCATACCAAATCTCTCTACATTGTTGATAATCTCCAATCTATATTGGGATGGCTTAGTACTAAACCAGAACTTGATTAGCAGTGATTTTTGCAGTGCTACTTATCTGCCATTTGATCCATCCCATAATCAGTCATTAAACTCAGACACTATGGCATAGGACAGCTAGTGCCTACTTAAGGGACCCTGATATAGCTGTCTCATACAGAAGTGGATGCTCATAATCATCTAAGAGGGAACACAGAACCCACAATGGAGAAGCTAGAGATAAAACCCCAGGAGCTGAAGGGGTCTGCAACCCTAGAAGAGGATCAACAATATGAACTAACCAGAACCCCCAGAACTCGTGTCTCTAGCTCCATATGTAGCAGAAGATGGCCTAGTCGATCATCATTGGGAAGAGAGGCTCCTTGGTACTGCAATCTTTATATGCCCCAATATAGGGGAACACCAGGGCTAAGAAGTGGGAGTGGGTGAACAGGGGAGCAGGGAGGGGACTTTCAGAATAGCATTTGAAATGTAAATTAAGAAAATATCTAATAAAAAATTTAAAAAAATTAAAAAAAGAAAATTGGATGGGGCAGGGTGTAAGTATCGAAACAAAATATAACAAAACCCAGAGGGATAATGAGGGGTGGGAACCAGGAAGACAAGGGATTATTGATCCAGCTTAATTATTTACTGGACTGAAATCTCGAGAGTCAGTCTGCACAGAATTTCTTTTGAGGATATTAACATTGGTCTCAACATTTAATTCATTTACTTCAGCATAACATTTTTTTTTCTTAATACTATGTTAGTCCTCCCAAGTTTGGCAGTCATTAGGTCGCAGCAAGAGAGTTCATCTGTTGATTGTGGGACCGAGGCTGTCACCTGTGGATGGCATGACCTGTTTGTAAGTGTCCAGTCAGATGGTGTGTTTGGACAAAGGCAGTTGTGGCCCCAGCAGGTTGAAGGAGGGTGGCAGGTTAGTCTGTGTCTGGTCTGCAGCCATAGCTCTGCCTTCCTTTTCTTGTAGAAATAATCCCATGGGAGAGTCACAACAGGGTTGCAGAACCCTGGCAGGGGGAGGTCTGGATAGGGGGTTATTTTTTTTACTTTCTTTACATACACCAAAGGAGCTGAGGGGGTAATGCATGCCCCAAGCCTGCAACAGTTGGATTAGCAGCACACTGGTGGTCTGTTGCTATAGACCTGGGAGAAAGGCCAGGGAATAGGAGACAGAGGACTCTTAATCCTGGCCTGGCATCCTCTAAGGGGGAAGTCATTGATGAAAGCAGATGGAAGGGCTGGACATTATTATCTCATCAGCTTAAGGTAGCTGAGAAAGGAATCACCATGTTAATTTTGTATCTGGAATAAGCAGAAACAACTTGTCTGCAAAAAAATAAATAGGGTTAAGTAGATTTTTTTTTATTAATTGAAGATTAAATGATAGTTGCTAATGTAGTCTGACATGTGGGAGGTAGATCTAAGACCGTTCCCTGAAGCTTAAAATAATTTTTAAATTTACAAAATGAGATAAATTTTAGATATGTCAGTACTACCATCATTTGATATCTGTAAACAATTTTGAGTCAGAAGCATGAACATTCTTTTAGGTATCCCTATTACTAGGGGACAACAAGCATTTCAACCAAATTCAGACAAAGAAGCATGAAAATTCTAAGTTTTGGAGAGCTGCTGCTGTTCCAAGCTACAGCACCTCAGCTGTGGAAGCAAAACTCAACCCACCATTGTTGGGATTCAGGTTTGCTGCTCTGTACTCCAGTGGAGATGAGCTGACAGGAAACAAACACACAGTCAGTCTGCCCAGAGGATTTAACTCTGCGTCAGTCCAGCTGTTTCAAGGATCTGGCAGGTCCTTCCTGCTTCTGGCCTGGGGAAGAAGTCCACCTTGCCATTGCTAGCTGTTTGTTTTGGC
This sequence comes from Mus minutoides, assembly GCA_902729485.2. Classification (NCBI taxonomy): domain Eukaryota; kingdom Metazoa; phylum Chordata; class Mammalia; order Rodentia; family Muridae; genus Mus; species Mus minutoides. The sequence goes on from LR751307.1 coordinate 89,876, forward strand.
TGTCATCTTCTGCAGCCCTGTCACAGACCAGGTCTTACCCTCAGGGGATTCAATGAATGCTCCTTGCGTGGGGGCGGGGCTTGGGTTTGCTAAGCAGGTCCCTCCCCTCCCCAGCCTGTGCACCCTGGCAGGGTTGCCCTGCTAATTAGGCATACTTTATATCTTGTGTACTCTGCAATGACTAGTTGAGTACCTTGAAAATAATTGACAGCAAAACGTTTACTCCATTTGTCCAGTATTGATTTATTTGCCTGCATCTACTTTGAAGATACCTGTTTGCTCAACGGAGGTCATGGGCTGATCCAGATAGGAGAAAGCCTCTAACTGGGTAGAACTTGTCTGGAGAGATGATCCCAGACTGTTTGCTGTTATGAAAGCTTCAGTTGGTACATGGCTGGCTAATCAGATACATCTAAAGGACATTTATTATTGGTTTCAATAGAGAAATAAACTCTTCAGTAATCTGTTTTCGCTTTAATGGAAGAAAATTCTGAGAGTTGACGGATTTTTCTGGCCTTTGTTTTAAGTAAAAATTTAATCTCAGCTACCACTGTGAAACCAGGTCACATAATATATGATACTGTGTTTGTAATTTCAAAGGCAAAATTAGTTTCTTTTGGGAACAACAACAACAACAACAAAAAAAAATACTTTCTATAAAATATCTAGCCTCAGGGCTGTGCCACCCGGAGGGGTGGTTGTCTTGTCTTCTGCTCATCGGATTTACCCAGGCAATGATACAAATAAAGCTAGATCATTTCTGATAGCAAATGGTAACATCATTCTGAAAACAGAATGTCGGAATGGTAGCAGTTGGGATGAACGCAGAGGCTATGTGTTGGCGCAGATAAAGGAGAGCCATGCTTGCCTGTGCTTTGTAAGACAGAGGTAGGAAGGAGACCGGAAGCATGTGAGCCAAGTAGCTGTTAGGGATTGCCTTCATTTACCAGTCTGAACAATTTATAGAGAAGTTTGCTTGGCTCAGAATATGGTGGCAGCATTTGGTGAAGGCCCCTGTGCTGCCTTGTGACACAATGGGAAGGAAAGAGATCATACACAAGATAGAAAAGTGAGATCAAACTGATGGGTTCAGCCAGAAACCCACTCCCATGATAACTGACTCGCTCTTGAAATAACAACATTACTCAGTCATGAAGGCAGCCCCTATCACCTCTTAAAGGTCCACTTCTTTGTGCTGTTACGATGGCTGTTCAGTTTGGACCTCGGATTGACTGGCAACATTCCAGCCATACACATCTGCATCCCAGCCATACACATCTGCATCCCAGCCATACACATCTGCATCCCAGCCATACACATCTGCATCCCAGCCATACACATCTGCATCCCAGCCATACACATCTGCATCCCAGCCATACACATCTGCATCCCAGCCATACACATCTGCATCCCAGTTTTGAGTTTGGTCTTAGTACCTAGAATAGCTTACCTTGAGTCTTAATTTTTTTCTGCTTTTTCCCTTTTAGTGAGATATGCCTATAAGATATTAAATAAGGTTATCAAAGGGAGAGACGGTAACTCACACATAAAATACTGGTTTCGATTCTGAGTTTCATTATGATAGAATTTTAGGCTCTTCTATTTGGTGAGTAAATGTGAAGGTGGTAGACGTAAAAGGTGCAAGACAGGAGCTGCTGAATCACAAAGAGGGTGCCACCAACCTGTATTGTACGTGTCTGGCAAGCCAGCGCCTCTGTCCCTTAAGATATACTTTGAAGGCAAACATCCCTGTAGAATTGATGTATTGTGACAAAAAATAGGACAGGAATAATCTGTGCAGTATTTTTCTGTGTATGTTTTGATTCAAAAGCAATTGTCATCCAAATCCAATTTCAGTATAATTATTGTTTGAAAGAATACTAAATATGAAAGTGAGGGGGTCACAGCTTGAGCTTCTGATACAGGGTCAAATTTATCCGGAAGACTGGAGAACTGACATTTGTGAGATTCTTATTTACCTGTCTCCCCAGGAAAATGACGATTGCCAAACTGTCTGTACAGTCCCTGACCCCGACGAGGCCTCTAAACACTCATAACTGAGGTTCCAAAGTCCACACTTTAGGAGAAGCCATCCTGAACTGGTTATCTGCGAATTTCACTTAGAAAATATTTTGCTTTTCAATGACATCCTTAGCATCTTTAGCCTTAAATTTCAGACAATTTTCTACCAGCAAAAACAATTAAAATCTCTTTTATTTCTTTTTTTCTTCTTCCCTGCTCCTTAAAAACTCTTTTATTTCTAAACAGTGATTTTTAAGTGGCTGCAGATTATATGTTTTCTTCTTCTTTTTAAATTCTTCTCTCATTACATGCTGACCGTAGTTTCTCCCCTCTGTAGTCCTCCCTGTACCCCCTTGTCTTATCCACATATTCAGTATTCCTCTGTTTACATTCAGAAAACAATAGAGCCCCCCCCCTCCCAGAACAAGGGATAACAAGTTATCCTAAGATTAAGTACAAACTCTGATATCAAGGCTGGATGAGGCAACCCAGTAGGAGGAAAAAGATCCCAAAAGTAATCAGAGATATCTGTACTTCCACTGTTAAGAGACCCAAAAGAAGAACAGGCCACACAATCACAATATATATGCAGAGGACCTAGCTCAGACCCATGCAGAGTCCATGATTTTTGCTTCAGTTTCTGTGAGCCCTATGAGACCTGATTAGTTGATTTCTGTGAACCATATAGATTATATGTTTTCAAATCACTAAGGAGGCTATTAGGATCAATAGTGGCTTGCTGAGCTGATTTAGATACAACTGTAGAATTCTGTTGAAAGTATGGACCGGAGTGCCTGCACTGTGGGTGGCTTGAATGATTCCTATTGGATCCTGTATTTGAATGCTTGGTCACCCAGGAGTGAGATTGTTTGAAAGGATTAGAAGGATTAGGAGATGTGGTCTTATTCCAAGAAGTGTGTGTCACTAGGGATGGTTTTTAAGGTTTTAGAAAACACATGCCAGGCTCAGTCTCTCTCTCTCTCTCTCTCTCTCTCTCTCTCTCTCTCTCTCTCTCTCTCTCTCTCTCTCAACTTGCTTGTCAAGCTGTAGTTCTCAGCTACTGCTCATGCATGCTACCATGTTCCCTGCCAGGATAGTAACAGACTAAACCTCTGAACTGTAAGCCAGCTACAGTTAAATGCTTTCTTTTATAGGAGGTGTTATGGCCATGTTGCTTCTTCATGGAAGTAGAGCAATAGTTAAGACATGCACACAAGTCTCTGTTGTTACTCGAGCTTCTTGCTGCGTGGTGGCTGAAGTTTAGCTGTGAGCATCTCAAAGGCTGTTGTGCCTCATGTAAGACGTGTCATGTAGTCTTTGTCTTTTTGTGTCTGGCTTCATCAGTCAACTGAGCTTGAGAAAATTTATGTAGTGCTATTATTGGATGAACTATTTTATAAATGTTGATTTGACCCATTTGGGAAAATAATAACATTCTGTGAAGCCTGCTGCAAGAACTTTTATGAACTGGACTTGGAAGTCAAGAATGCTGTTTTTATCAAAGGCACTGGCCAGATAATCACCAAATTCAGACTAGACTCAACGGACGAGTTACAGGATCCCACCATTTGGTGAGCGGGTGATATCATGTTGTGGAGGAATGTAAGTGGTAAGAGTGATTTTGAAGATCATATCTTGTTCAATTAAATTCCCTTCCTTCCTCCCTTACTCTGTGTTCTTTCTTCCCATTTCTTTCTGTGATGGGAATCAAACTCAGGACTTTGTACATGCTAGGCAAGCACACTGGTATGAAGCCACACCCTCAACCAGTGTTTGATGCATGGGTCATTCATTTTCATAATAAAATGAAGACGTGAACTGGGTCTTTAGTGGCTGTGTCCTTGGAAGATGAAAATAAAACTCCTCAGAAACTTTAGAGGCGTGAGATTCATGCCAGGTTATTTTCAGAGACAGCCAAGATATATACCTAATTCAGAGCACTAGGTCAAATCAGGTGGACGCTGGCCATGCTAATCCTGACACGCTTGAAGATTTTGTTATAAGCTTAAGCTCTTTTTTTATTAGATATTTTCTTTATTTACATTTCAAATGCTATCCCAAAAGTTCCCTATACCCTCCCCCTGCCCTGATCCCCCACCCTCCCACTCCCACTTCCTGTCCCTGGCATTCCCCTGTACTGGAGCATATAAAGTTTGTAGGACTAAGGGGCCTCTCTTCCTAGTGATGGCCGACTAGGCCATCTTCTGCTATATATGCATCTAGAGACACGAGCTCTAGGGGTGCTGTTTAGTTCATATTGTTGTTCCACCTAAAAGGTGGTAGACCCCTTCAACGCCTTGGGTAATTTTTCTAGCTCCTCCTTTGGGGGCCCTGTGTTCCATCCTATAGATAAATGTGAGCATCCCTGTCTGTGTTTGCCAGGCACTGGCATAGCCTCACTAGAGATAGTTATATCAGGGTCCTTTCAGCAAAATCTTGCTGACATATGCAATAGTGTCTGGGTTTGGTGGCTGATTATGGGATGGATCCCCGGGTGGGGTAATCTCTGGATGGTCCATCCTTTCATCTTAGCTCCAATCTTTGTCTCTGTAACTCCTTTCATGGGTGTTTTGTTCTCTATTCTAAGAAGGGATGAAGTATGCATACTTTGGTTTCATTCTTCTTGAGGTTCCTCAGACAATTAGACATAGTACTACCGAAAGATCCAGCAATACCTCTACTGGGCATATACCCAGAAGATGTTCCAACTGGTAATAAGAACACATGCTCCACTATGTTCATAGCTGCCTTATTTATAATAGCCAGAAGCTGGAAAGAACCCAGATGTCCCTCAATAGAGGAATGGATACAGAAAATGTGGTACATTTACACAATGGAGTACTACTCAGCTATTAAAAACAACGAATTTATGAAATTCTTGGACAAATGGATATATCTGGAGGAAATCATCCTTAGTGAGGTAACCCAATCACAAAAGAAGTCACTTGATATGTACTCACTGATAAGTGAATATAGCCCAGAAACTTAAAATACCCAAGATACAACTTGCAAAACACAAGCTTAAACTCTTTACCATCAGACTTCTCAATGGGGTGAGATTGGATTCCATTAGTTCTTTTCTACTTGATGAGAGAATGTAATGAAGATCACTAAAAAAAGAGTTAAACGAACTGACCAACCAACCAAACATATAGAAAGCAGCTTAGAAAAATGTGGAGTGGCAACCCAGAGTATCTTCCCCAGGCCCAATCTATCAGGGTTGAGAGTGGAGATACAATAATTAGACCTGTAACACTTCATCACATTCTCCTTTCTTCAGAGCCCCAGTGGTTGCTTTTAATGTTGTGTTAGAATCACCTAGAGATATATGTGTTCAAAACCTTGTTAAGTGATGTCGGTTTAGGAGCAGGTTATTTCTGCTTCTACAAAGCTCTATAGCTTACTTCAACACAAAGCTGAATATGTAATCTCTGGATCAACTAATTTTTTGGGGGGAGGGGAGTTCAATATATGTGAGAAACACTTACATGGTCCAGCTACAGATTTTCGCATTCAATGCAGTTGTGACTGTACTGAAGTTTTCATTTACATTAAAAATTCTTCTGGGTGAAGGTTGTGCTGAGATTGAATGGCATTATGAATATCATTGTTTGAAAGAATTGCTGCAGTGTTGAGATACTATTAACTTCATGATGATGAGTAAACCCTCAAGTGAGTTTATAACAAACCCAGTGCACCGCACCAGCAATGAGAATGTCTGTCAAAGGGGAGATCTGGCTGAAGTGCAGATTAGGTTTTTCCAATAGGTGCTCAGGGCTGCACACAATCCCTATAGAGAGGCTGTTGTCTAGCAGAGTGCTTCCACAATAAGTAGTCAGTGAGAAGCATTGAACTCTGAAAATAAGCTAGAAGGCCAGATAGAAGGCCACTTGTGTTAGCAGTGCAAACAAGACTGAAAAGGAGGTGAATGAATGAATGAACTGAAGTACAGATGCAGGGCTGTGGTGTTGTGACTCTGCCATCTTCCACATGAACTGGGTCTTTAGTGGACTTTACAGTACTGATTACAATATTGCTTTTTAATAGATCTTGTTTCTTGTTGTGAAATTTATTGTTTATGGCACATTAAGCAGCTTAGAAAACAGAATAAAACAACAAATGTAGCTTCATTTTGAAATTTTTTGACCTGGGATATAAAATTCTCTACATAGATGACAATGTCAGTCACTTTTGATACGTGGGAGGCTTTATCAATGCCACACTGGGTTCCTGAAACCTGGAATACTGTCAGATTCATGTTTCTGGATTCAGCAATGTTGGAAGAGATGTTGGTCTTGTCCTCATACTCAGACATCAAATCTACATTTGAAAACCTCCAGCATGATTTTCACATGCACTCTTGGCTAAGATCTTCTACCCTACTGGAACCTAGGTGACCATGGAGGTTTTGGTTTGAGTCATTGTTCTGCTCTTAAACTATAATCTTTACTAGAATGTGTCTTTAACTACACCATTGGCTTCTTCTTTAGTCATTGTCTTCTTCCTCATCCTCTCCCTCCTCTCTGCCTTCTCCTATCCTTATCCTTATCCTTATCCTTATCCCTATCCCTATCCCTATCCCTATCCCTATCCCTATCCCTATCCCTATCCTTATCCTTATTCTTATTCTTCTTTATATGGTTTGCCTAGGTAGCCCAGGCTGACCCACACTTTACAATCTGGCTGTATAGCCTCTCAAGAAAGGGAATTACAGGGTCCTTCCACTACTCTCAGCTAGTGTGGTTACTGACAAGAGTTCTTATAATGTTACTGTAAGAGTTAAGTCAGAAATATCACAATAGCCTGTAGTTCTAAAGCACTACACAAATGTCACTATTGATGATGGTTGAACTATGCAGACATTAAGTGCTGATGTTGGGATATATGTCATTAATCTTTATTATGAACCGTCCTTACATTTTTTAACAAATACAAAGAAATAGAGGTTATTTAGCTTATAGGAGTTCCTAACCTCAGCATTATTGACATTTGTGGCTGGCTGCTCCCATGATATAGGTCAGATGTGCACCCTATGTCTTCTAGGAAATGTAATAGTGTCGTCCCTGGCCATAAAATGCCAGTATCCCCTCCCCTTCGATTTTTTAATAGCCAGACATCTTTCTAGAATTACAAAATCTTTTTTAGGAGAACACAAATGGAGTCCTTGTTTTCTGTCCAACTTCAATGAAAACAGAAAGCATGATTTAGGCTGTTAAGGAGTGACTAGCTAGGAGTGGCTGCTAGAATTTTATCATATGTTGCCCTTGAACTCTGAATCATAACTGGTACAGAGTGTCTTATGCCTGAGAAATTACTTCCTACTTTTGTTTCTTAGGGGAAACGGCAGCCCAAGTGGCCTCCAACTTGACATCCTTCTGCCTTAGATTCTGAGAGATAGGATGACAGATATGTTTCCCACATGTGGCCACTTTCAAATCTCTCATTTTCTGCAGATGACACTAAAGGACATCGTCCCATGTCCCATAACTGTTGGGAGCAACGGGAACTGACATCTGCTGGTGATCGTTGACTTATCAATCTAACATTTCCTACATGTATAAAGAGGCTAAAATCCATGCAGAAACAGTCTCAGAACAATATAGCTGGCAAGGGAGCTAAGCCAGGGGTCAACTCAAGGTGTTTCTCAGAATCAATACTGCATCCTTCCAGTACAAAGTTCTCTCTTTGGGGCTTTATGGCTTCTGGAATATCAAGTTGCTGTTTGATTTTTCTGAGGTCTTTGAAGGTTCTAAAGAAGGAGATTGTTCAATAGTCTGTTACAGTGGAGTTCAGGAGAGTGGATGTCCATGATATAGTCACTTGAGGTCACACCTCCTCCCTTCAAAACACTGGCACGTCCTGCCCTAGGCTGCCTTGAACAGAACTCTAGGCTGCCTTGAAAGTCTAAGTGTACTAGGGGCTCAGACATTTTCCAGCCTCAGCTAGCTTCCTGCAATTCTATCTAGCTCTTCAGGTAAGGCAGTAATGCCTTTACTTTTCAATGTGTCTCGGTTAATTATGTGGTACAAAGGCCCATCAAGACACTCCGATTAGCAGAGAAACCATATTAGAGATGTCTCATTAGATTAGACATGCCATTTTCTCTCTCAATAGGGTAGAACTTGACATTGTTCTTCAGTCCCGAGAGATCCACAGGGGAGAGAGGGTTCCACGAATGTCGTAAATGGCCCCGTGAACCACAGAGGCTACTTACCGGGTCTGTAATGCAACTGCAAAGAAATGGAGCATTTTTAAAAAGCTAGTTTTAAAATCCAGAAAACCTCAGGGTTGAGTAACACATTTTTAAAGAAACGGCATTTGTGCAAATGCCAAAGGGAAGAAAAAACAAACAAACAAACAAAACTCCTACATTGTATACTTGTTACTTTTCAAATAGATTCACATATGACATGAGTTAAAAAGTATCTCTGTAATGTTGGGAGAGATGGAGAAACCTAACTCTCTATTGTATACCTCTAATGCAAGGACAGCACTTGGTCAATGACCTCAGTGATGGGGACACCTAAAACAACCATTGTGGGCTGCCATGTGCATGGAAATGACAAAGTAGCACATTCCAGCTACTCTGATCTTTTGTTCCTAGTCTCAGGGTTAGGTTTTTGTTGTTGTTGTTGTTTGTTTGTTTGTTTGTTTTTTGTTTTTTAATCTTTTATTTATTTATTTATTTATTTATTTATTTACTTATTTATACTCCAGATTTTATTCCCCTCCTGATCCATTCTCTGACTGTTCTACATCCCATACCTCCTCCCTGCCCCCTGTCTCCAAAAAAATGTCCCCACCTCCCCCTACCCCATCAGACCTATAAACACCCTGGGGCCTCCAGTCTCTTAAGGGTTAGGTGCATCATCTCTGAATGAACACAGACCCAGCAGTCCTCTGCTGTATGTGTTTTGGGGGCCTCACATCAGCTGGTGTATTCTGCCTGGTTGGTGGTCCAGTGTTTGAGAGATCTCGAGGATCCAGATTAATGGAGACTGCAGTCCTCCTACAGGGTCGCCCTTCTCCTCAGCTTCTTTCAGCTTTTCCTTAACTCAACCACAGGGGTCAGCAGCTTATGTCCATTGATTGGGTGCAAATATCTGCATCTGACTCTTTTAGATGTTTGTTGCGTCTTTTAGAATGCAGTCATGCTAGGTCCCTTTTTGTGAGCATTCCATAGCCTCAGTAACAGTGTCAGGCCTTGAGACCACCCTTTGAGCTAGATCCCACTTTGGGCCTGTCGCTGGACCTTCTTTTCCTCAGGATCCTCTACATTTCCATCCCTGCAATTATTTCAGGCAGGAACAGTTATGGGTCAGAGTTTTGACTATGGGATGGCAACCCAATCCCTCACTTGATGTCCTGACTTTCTGCTGGAGGTGGGCTCTACAAGTTCCCTTTCCCCACTATAGGGCATCCTGTCCAAGGTGTCTCTCTTTGATTCCTGAGAGTCTCTCACCTACCAGGTCTCTGGTACATTCTGGAGGGTACCCACAACTTCCTACCTCCTGAGGTTGGCTGTTTCCATTCTTTCTCTTGGCCCCCAGGGCTTCAGACCTTTCCCCCACCCAATACCACACCATGTCCCCCGCCCTCACCCCCTCACCCACTTTCCCTCCCAGAGGGTTCGATTTGTGTATTATGAATATTCAAATACAATAACAGATTTGTGTATTATGAATATTCAGTGGGGCTACTGGTCTTCTATAGGGCCAATAAGCCTCATCAAGGAAAGGAGAATTAACAGATGAGAGGATTCGTTTGAGAAAGATGATTTAGAAGATGTCAAAATCATCTTTGGATGGCCAAGGAAGCTACACCAGAAAAGATGAAGTAGACTCTTGTAGACAACAAAGGACTGAAATCTCCAGGGGAAGTTGCAGGGAAAGAGGGGTTAAGTGCACACCAAGGCAGTGTTTGTGCTTGTTAGTCTGTTTCCAATGGAATGGAAAGGAGGTGGGTACCCAGGTGTGTCAGGACTGTATGTGGTCGGCCATTCACTCATGTTTGATGTAGCGACTTGAATCATTTTGAGTATCTACAAAGTGCCAGGCACCATCTTAAATTCTCTGTCTAGAGTCATGGATAATAAAGACAGGGCTCCCAGGTTTGTGGAGTTTATATTCCATAGTAATGAGGATAGGGGACAGGGTGAGTGCATACTTCAGGGCCAGGTCAGGGAGGGCCCCCTGTGAAGAAACATATTCGGAAATGCTTCAGGGTTTTCAAGCTTTGGTTTGGATGCTACAGCCCAGAGCAGCCATGGATCAAGGGCCATGGCTCAAGCCCAGAGGCCAGATCCTACCTACTGTTTGCTTTTGTAAATAAAACTACACTGGAACACAGTCCAAATCAATTGTTCTGTAATTTTCTATAGCTAATTTTCTGCTTCAGTGACAGAGGTGAGACTCTAGCTGAGGCAGTATGCCCTGTCAAACCTGCACTCTTTTCTGGGTTACCCTTAATGGCAAAAGATTCTAGCAGTGGACAGTATGCAGATACTAGTGGCTACCGTGCAACAAGCCTTTTAATTAATACCTTATTGAGTAAGGCGTCATTTAAAGACACTGAAATCTGAATGTGATGACATTTTCATGTGTCAAAAACCACTGTTTTTAATTTTCTTTCTTTTTTTTTTTTTTTTTTGGTTTTTCAAGACAGGGTTTCTCTGTATAGCCCCGGCTGTCCTGGAACTCATTTTGTAGACCAGGCTGGCCTCGAACTCAGAAATCCGCCTGCCTCTGCCTCCCGAGTGCTGGGATTAAAGGCATGCGCCACCACGCCCGGCTGTTTTTAATTTTCTTTAACCATTTAAAAATGTAAAATCTTATCTGGGCAAGCTGAACTGGGCCCATGTGTCATGGCTTCCTAAACTCTGTGCTCAAATCTGTGTCTGACCCACAGATCTTCAGTTTTACCACTTTCAATGAGAAAAGCCTATTTTTAACTCCTATTATTAAGAAACTAGCAATTTCAGCATTATTCTAATTAATAAAACATGGACAGCTGATAAGAGAGGAAGAGGGCACCTGAGTGCTTAGAGCACCTCTCTCTGTAGCATGGGGACGTTTTGGGAAAGTTCTGACTCCCTACCCGCATCTGTCACCTCAGTGTGAAGTCCTGATTAGGGTAACAGAGGGTTCCAGGCCTGTACTTCACTGTACCTGACAGGTCTATTAGTGACATTTTAAAGGTAAATTACAGACATCGTGGACACTTTAATATCCAGAGACATTTTGCTCTTCTTTGCTTCAGCAAATCCTTTTTATGCTTTGTTACCCATTCTGCATAATTAAATAAGCCTCCAAACAAAGGAGCTGCCCCTTTGGGAGGCGGCTGTCTTTAAAGGCTCGCTTCAGCTCCACAAATTTCCCCTTTCATGTCACGCTCTTCATAATCAAATGAAAAGAAGTAAAACTATATGAGCAGATATTTTGACCCAAGTGACTAATTCATTTCATCTAAGCAGTGGGTAGAATTTGGCCCCTGGGCTTGTGTGCTTACCCTTGGTCCATGGCTGCTCTGGGCAGCAGCATCCAAGGTGAAGCCGAAGGAACCTAAAGCTTTTCCCAGTGTGCATCTTCACGGGGGTCCTCTCTGACAAATGAACCCCACAAGCTTGGGGGCCCTGTCTTCTCATCCATGACCTTATTCACACAACTGAGGACAGTGAATGCCTGGCACGTTGTAGGTCCTTGAAATAAAACGAACAGCAAAAACTTGCTTGATCTAATAACCATTTCTGACCTTTCATGGTTCTTTCTTTTTAACATTTAAAATTCAGTCTTTGACAAGTTCACATATATATATAGAATATATCTTGATCATACCCCTCCCCCCTCCCTTCTCCTAACCTGTCCCTTCCCCGCTTTCCTTCCCCCTAGCCTGTCACTTCCCCCCTTCTCCCCCCTTCCCTTTGATAAATAGTTTTGCTTTCCTCCCTAGTGTAAATGTTGTTTTTAGTATGCTTTCAGCTGTGTGCTGACATTCTCCTAATTCAAGGCTTATGCATTCTTTAAGCTCTCTCCATTTAACCTGCCCCCTCACTAAACATAGATTCTTTTCTCTGACAGTCCACTCTGACCAGTTTCCTCCCTGCCTTCCTTCCTATCTGGAGCCATTCTCTTCAGAGTACTCCTCTCTCCTATCTCTCCACCCCACACTTGCATGTCATAGTGGGCTGGGGCAGGCCACAGGGTGGGCAGGGTCCCTGAGTGTCTTCAAATGTTTTTCCAATCCCAAAAATTCTAAAAGGAAATAAGTCTCTTGCCAAAGTTAAACACAGCACAGTAAAACTGTAATTCAAGATAGAGTCGTTGAGTCTCAAAGTTGAACCACCATTACAACCAACTATAGAGACTGGCCAATGGTGAGATGCAAACACAGCGGGCGTATCCAGTCAGCTGTGGATCTCCACTCTGCAGGTCCTGCTCTTCTTCCTGAGCTAGGATGCATCTCTGGGAGTCACAGCATCTCACACAGTGTTCATTTTCTCAAAGGAAGAAGTCAAGGCCCACTGCACTTTCGTTTGCTATAGACTCTGTGAATGGACAGTGTAATTCACTGTTTCCCAAGGAGCAAGAACAGCAACCGCTTCTGCATCTCAGGTTCCACTGCACTTCACAGCACACCGCGCCCAGCGTCTCCTTGTCTTCCATGTCTCCTCCACTTGCTCGCTTCTTGGTGTGTCTCGGCCCTGCAGGGACTTAAGCATAGCTGCAGTGTTATCTTGGCACTTTAAAAAGTATTTTAGAAATTAAAAGTTACTTTTTTTTTTTTTTTTGCAGTAGTACTTTTTTTTTTACCCTAGGTCTCTAGGCTATCCAGCCACTGATTCTTGGTTACCCAAGCAGTGTCAGATATGAGTTCAACTCCTGGAGTGGGCCTTAAGTCAAATGTATATCAGTTGGTTACCCCCACAAGGTTTATACCACCATTGCCCCCAGCATATTTTCCAGGCAAGACAGTTTGTAGATCAAAGGTTTTGTGGCTAACCTGGTGTTTACATTTCCCTTTTGGTAACCTGCAGGATACCTTTTTGTTCCAAAGTTACTAGACCATAAGGGTGAAGGGTCTGTGTAGGCACCAGCTTGACCTCTTCACGTTTGATGAGTTGCGCGGGTGTTGTCTTCAGCAATGAGGTCTCCGTGTGAGCAGCCTAATATCTTGGCCACTCCCAGGGTGGTTGGCAGATTTTCATGAGACCCTTTCAGCCAACAAACTCAGTTGTTCCGTGACAAGTGATGGTCGGTTGGGACTCCGTCTCCCTCACTATTTGGAGGCTTCATTTGGATTGGCTTCGTATATTATAGGAAAATTTTCCAAGGGTTTCCCCTCAGATGTCCTTCAGTTCTAGCTCTTTCTCCCCCTTCCCTCCCTCAACCCCATCTCTCCTCCCCCTTCCCACCTGATCCTCCTGTTCTTGTCTCCCTCTCCCTCTGGTTCACCCATAAAATCTATTCCATTTCCCACTCAGAGAAAGATCTCTATTCCCTCCCTGGTCCCTCCCTCTATACCTAATCTCTCTGAGCCTACAGACTGTAGTGTGGTTATTATGTATTTAATGGGCGATATCCAGATATAAAGCTCTCTTCATTTTACAGGAGATGCTTACATAGCTTCACAATCCCGTTCCTTTCCCAGTACTCTGGTATTCATTTTTATTTCATCATCTCTTTTAACTTGAGGTGCTTATGTTCTTCATTTACCTATACAGATGGCAATAGCTCTACCCCCTTAGCAGACAAGCGAGTTTCCTACAGGCAAATCCAACTGTGTTTACATTAACACATTGCAGTATTTATCATTCACTTCTCAGTAGTAAATATATTTTAATATCTTAACTGACATATTTTAAAGGCTTGAATATTAAAATAAGTTCACAAGATCGTGTTATGTATATAAATAAAATTTAGCTCAGAGAAATTTGTCTTTACTGAGTTCCATTCCTCAAACCATCTTCCAGTGTTAACAAATCGATCATAAAACTCTTGTTTGATCCTTAAAATGCTGTGCCTAAAATTCCTTCATGCATCAGTGCATTTAATGCTGAACACTAAAATTCTTTTTTAGTAACCTTCTCACAAAAGCATTTTGCATTGTGCTTAACTACTGTGGAAAATGTTTTCTTCTTATTTGACTAGTGCATTGGCTGACACAAGCTCTGAGAAGCTAGATCCAGTTGTGTGTGGCTAAGAGAGCAAATTGCCCACTCTGGGGTAATTAAGACCTCAAACAGAACCTCAGCAGTGATCTAACCAAGAAGATGGCCTTGACCAAATCATTTTGAGTGCTGCTGTCATTAAGCATAGAGTAGAGCATTGTCCTGAACTATTTACTTGTTTTGAAATGAAACCAAATATGTGTTTTGTGAAGTAAAGGATGAAATTGGGATGGCCGCTGACTTCAAACCCTGATGGTCTGCTTTCCCTGCATAAGACCTTACTCAATTGTGGAGATCTCAAGTAATAAGGCTCAGGGTGGCTCAGACCTTACCTAAATGCCCTTCACTGTAAAATTCTCTCTTCCTCTCCCTCTTTCTTCCCTCCCCCACCCCACTACTGTTCCCTACTTCTCCTTCCCTCCCCTCCTCCCTCTTTCTCTCTAAGGTCTCATACATTGACTGGCTTCAAACTCTATATAATCACAAGTAACCTTGAACTCTGGATCCTTCTGCCTCCACAGCCTATGTTGGGATTACAATGGTGTGCCATTACTCCTGGCTTATGTGGTACTGAGGATCCAACCCATAGCTTCATTCACATTAGGCAAGCACTCTACCCACTGAACTATATTCCCAGCTCAAAATGCCTAATTATGTGAATGAAGCAAGGTGTTATCCATAGAGGTTGTCTGCACATGCTATGCACATACAGAATAAAACAAGCTGAGAGGTCAATATCACAGCTAGCATTCCTCCTTCCACCCCTCACTTCTTATTAAGAAAGATATGTGGAAGGACAATTTCTGTTTTGAGCTCATGGACAAGAGTCCTTTGAAAGGGATGTTGATTCTCGGGCCTGGACAACTGCAAGGACGGTGATGTCATAGCTTGCAGAATGATTACAGTCATTATACTCATTCTAATCTAGGTGCACATCCTTGGTTTCCGTGAATACCTGTTACAAGGCCGAATGCCTTGGTTAAGTCTGACTCTGCCCCGACATTACCGTAGTGGATGTAGCTGCCCGTGATGGAGAAAGCACATCCATGACTGCAAGAATATAACCACAGCAACCTCCGCAGGGGCTCCAGCCGACAGCTCTGCATTTTTCTAGTGTTCTTTTTTTTTTAAGATTCTGCTAAACCATGGTGGGGATTGAGAAGTATTGCTGAGTGAGAGGCTGGGAGGAGCTTAGGGATGACAGATGTATGCTACCGGGGCTGGTTTAGATGACATTAGGTACTGAAAGAAAGCTGAAATAAAAGCTGTGAGTCCCAGTACAGGGGAATGCCAGGGCTAAGAAGTGGGAGTGGGCGGGTAGGGGAGCAGGGCTGGGGGAGGGTATAGGAAACTTTTGGGATAGCATCTGAGATGTAAATAAAGAAAATATCTAATTAAAAAAAAAAGAAAAAGCTGTGAGTCTACCAGTCTTTCTAGAATGGGTACGTGGTGGCTGCTGTCCTTGACAAGAATTGACTTCATGCTTGGAAGCACAAGATAACCAAAGCACACTGCAAGTCGGACAGCTCAGTCTTGATTTGTGGGTCTGTCTCCTTCAATTCATCTAACATATACAGATAAGCCACTGCCTGCACCATTTCCATTTGGATCACATTGGATTCCTTCCTTCCTTCCTTCCTTCCTTCCTTCCTTCCTTCCTTCCTTCCTTCCTTCCTTCCTTCCTTCCTCCCTCCCTCCCTCCCTCCCTCCCTCTTCTTTCTTTCTTTCTTTCTTTCTTTCTTTCTTTCTTTCTTTCTTTCTTTCCTTCCTTCCTTCCTTCCTTCCTTTCTGTCTTTCCTGTCTTTCTGTCTTTCTCTTTCTAGAATTATATTTTTAAGAGTTTCATACATCTTTTAATCATATTCATCCCTCCCCCACATCTCTTCTTAGACCTGTGTACCTTCTCTACCCACCCAACTTTATGTCCCTCCATTTTTTTTTTTAGTCCTTCAAGACCAGAATGTTCTGCCTAAATACTCTTGCATATGTGGTCTTCCAGGAGAGTGTGCTTCAAAAGCTAGAGGCTGCATTCTTAAAGAAAACCATTTCTCCCTCTCCCAATAGCTAGCAATTGCCAACAGCGCCACTGGTAGGGGTGGCACTGTGTGCCCAGTCTCTCTGTCCATGCTAGGGTAGGACTGTGTGCCCAGCCTCTCTGTCCATTTTAGAATTGATCTGTCTTGTGCTTGCACAGGTCTTATGTATGTTGTCAAAACTGTTGAGTTCATATGTGAGGTGCCCCGCTGTGTCCAGAATATGTTTCCTTGTGCTTATCTCCTGCCCCTGCTTCTTGTAATCTTTCTACTCACACTTCCACGGTGATCCCTGAGCTGGTGAAGGAGGAGGCTGATAAATATAATATATATATATATATATATATATATATATATATATATATATATATATATATATATTCATTCCATATATAATATGTTATATAATATAAAATATAATATTTAATAAAATATGTATAGTATATATCATATATTCTATTTGTGGCTGAGCATTATGCAGTCTCTTATTCTCTACACCTTTTCCAGTTTGGGGTCACTGGACTAATCACCATCTATTCAAATAGAAGCTTCCTAGATGAGAGTTGAGAGATGCATTGATGGATGAATATTCCTAAAAGTGATTATGACTTGGTTTAACACTATGGTAATTTAGCAGCACAATAGCAGTAGGTTCTCCCATCCTAGAGAGCCTATGGCTTATCTAGCCTAGGTTCTTATGGGTTCCTAGCCTGGGAATGATGCCAGGAGCTGAACTTAAAAATCCCACCAGAAAGTGGTTGGTTACTTCTAAGATGTCTGTGTCGTTGTTGTACAATGAGTATGTCTTGCCAGACATTATTGTAGTGCAGTGTTCATAGCTGAAGAAATCAGTGATTACCATGGATTCCTGAACAGCAGAAACTCTCTGGATAGAGCCCTATTATAAGTGTATTATACCAGAAACATAGAAAAATATGTGTGTGTGTTTCCAGAATGTCAGAATTCATTGAATTCACAGGGTTTAATGGTTTTGATGACAGCAATTTGTTGTAAAATGTTTCCATTTTGGCTGTGCCAAATCCAAGTTTGTTATGGCAATCTTAAGTACTAATATTAACTCCCCTATTCCTCTATCTATCTATCTATCTATCTATCTATCTATCTATCTATCCATCCATCCCTCCATCCATCCATCTATCCATCAATCTATCACTCTAGATATGGATTACAGAATTAATACGAATTAAAGCAGCTGCAGCAGAATTCAGGAGGCTTCAGATGTGGACTGTGAAAAGCTTCAAGGTAGGTAATGAACCAGACAAGTGCAGGGAGGAAGGTGATAATGGAACTGCTGTAGTCAAATTTGAGAATGAAATTGGCCAGGGTCAGGGAACAGTGGATCAGGTACAGGTCTAAAAGGGTGAACAGGTGGAGTGGGAAGCAGGAAAACAAACCAAGTCGGGGAGTCTGCACCATAACACAGACGACAGGTGTGCTGATTTGAACGAGAATGGCCCCCATGGGCTCACATGCTCAGTCACCTTTGAGGTGTCAACAGCCCAAATTAATCCCAGTATCTTGTTCTCTCTTCCTGCTGCCTTCGGATCTGGATGTAGAACTCTAAGCTACTTCTTTAGCACCACGTATGTCCATGGGCTGCCACTGTCTCTACCATGATAGTAATGAATGAATCCAGGTGCCTGCATGGACTGGCTGGGGGTTGGATCCAACCTCATACAACCTAAGAATCTAAGTAAACAGATTTCATAGTATGATTACATATTTAGGACAAAATTAGGCATTAAAGAAACCAATCTGTATTGTTTCCAATACATATAACACTACTTATTCAAAATAACATTGTATTTGATTAGTCATGGCAAATGATGTCTTTGTACAGTCGTACTAAGTAATAAGTCATAGATTGCCATTTTGGCCTCTTTCAAAAAAATGTATGTATAGAAAAGTCATCCAAATTTTCCATGTCTTTTTCAAAGGAAAATTTATTTTAAAACCACATTGCCAAATAACTGTATTTGGAAAGCTTCTTGCACATGTACTAAATTTAGAAAAAGCATTTTTTCCATATAACAAATCTTTTAACATCAACAACCTATTTGTAACTATCATTCATAATTTGGAACATAACATTTTCTCTATGATTTTTTTTAAATTTTATGACACTTAGGTATGTAACCAATACAACTTCGTTTTACTTTGTTCCTTTATAAATCAAACGTGTCCAATTACTGTTTATTACACGGAAGATTTTTGACATTTTTCATATCTGTGATGGTTTCAATATGCTTGGCCCAGGAAGTGGCACTACTAGGAGGAGTGGCCTTGTTGGAGAAGGTGTGGCCTTGTTGCAGGAAGTGTGTCATTGTGGGCAAGGGCTTCAAGGCACTCATCCTAGCTCCCTGGAAGCCAGTATTCTCCTGTTTACCTTTGAACAAGATGTAGAACTCTCCACTTCTCTAATACTATACCTGCCTGGATGCTGCCATGCTCCTACCTTGGTAATAGACTGAACCTATGAACCTATAAGCCAGACCTAATTACATATTGTCCTTATAAGAGTTGCCTTGGTCATGGTGTCTGTTCACAGAAGTAAAACCCTAATTAAGACAATATCTTAATGACTTTTCTCACATCAAAATTGTGAGTGAATCAGGGAGGAAAGCACTTGATGAACAATTGAGAGGCCTGGAGTTCAGATCCCTGGGAACCTACATAAATGCAGGATGGGCATGGTGGCTTGTCTGTAATTCCATCTGCAGAAGCCAGAGACAGGAGATCTCCATTAGAGCTGGCTAATGAGGCCAGCCACATCATCAGAAAGCTCTGTGTTTGAGAGACTCAGATATCAAACAATAAGGTCAGAAAGTAATCAAATATTCCCAGTACTAACTGTAGGCTCCAAAAGCATATCCATGGTCCTGCCCAAATCCACACAAGTATGTGTCCAAACACATGCAAACATTCATACACACACATGTTCCCCTGCACATGCAAACATGCATACATGCAAACACACACATGTTCCCATATGCATGTAAACATACATACATGCAAACACACACATGTATCCATGCACATGTAAACATACATACAAACACACATTTATTCATGCACATGCAAATATGCATACACACAAACACATATAAGTGAAGAGAATAAAATAAGTGTGACAAAAATAGAAGAAACAATGTAGTCTCTTTTTGCTAAATTATGACCTCTAATTAAAATCATTCTTCTCTATTATTATGTGTTTGACTTTATTTTATGATAGTTTATAGGATTGTTTTACTCAATGTATAGATTTTTAAAAGTATACATTATTTTCATCAATCCATCTTTTAATTAGAAAATGTAGAAAAATAATCTGAGTAATAAGTCTTTATTTGCACTTGAAAGCATAAAACCCAAAATCAGATTTCATTAAACTATCTTGAATACTTTAAAATTATATCCACCTTATAAACGATGGGCTACAATGTACTTTTATATCTATGCCAATATATCAGCTATGAATTCAAGCTAGAGATATGTGGTATCAGTGTTGCAAAAAATAAGTGTCATCCAAAACATAGTTGTCAGGAGTAGAAAATAAACCTCAGTAAAATCTCCAATGGAAGGACTGGGTAGACCGGAAGGAGGAGAAACTGTAATGAGGATATAGTGTGTGAGAAAAAATGCTGTTTTTAATAAAAGAGAAAACATTGAAGCAAAAGTGAAAAGAAAGTGCAACTTTCCTTTCAATTTTCACAGTTGTTTCTATTGAACACATGCCATAAAACACACTGCATAATGTAGCATGGAGTTAGGGCCTAGGAGTACGTAAGCAAACCTGGTTTTTCACCCCATGAAAGTTCAATGAATAAGTCATTTCTAATTTACACGGGTCTTAGGAGACCTATTTCTCTTATAAAGACAGCTCTGGGTTGACACATTCTTCCACCCCTCCTTAAACTTTTCCAATCCCAGGAACCCCTTCTGCAAACCAACATAGCCCAACCTATTTCTGCCATTTTTTAAGACATCTCTTGAGATGACAGAGTCTCTGCTGAGAAGTTGTTATTAAATCACAGTAGAAATTTTATTAGCTTGAAAGATCTAATCATAAGCCTGCTGAAATCTAAGTAGGTGATGTTTTTGGTTTTATTTCTGTTTTATTTATTTATTTTATTTTATTGTAATCTTTTGCAGGTGATAGCTTTGGGTCACCAAGCTGGTCAGCTTAACTATCATCACTTGTTTTTAAATGGCTCTTTAGAAATATTTTAATTAAACCCTTAACCTTAGACTCAAGTCATTAAGCATTCAAGAAAGACTCAGCAGCCTTATCCTGCTGAGCAGTTCTGCTGGGTAACAGTAGGAGGTTTACAGAATGATAATACAAAGTATCAAGGTTTCCCATAAAGCTAGCTATATCAGTCAGTCACATGGTACATTTACTAGGGTTCACCAGCAAAGATGGACTACTGGTGTTAAGTCAAATGCACACTTTGCTTCAGGTTTCCTTGGTTAATCCTAAGCTTTTCTGTTACCAGAGTTCTATCCAGGACACACCAGGTCCTCCCAACTCAGTTTCTTGACTGTCTATCTTTGTGTTTGATCCTTCACAGTTTTGAAGTGTACTGGGAAAGCACCAATGTCTTTCACACTGGGTCTGGTTGGTGTTTTTCATGTGACCAGACTGGGGACATAGATTTGTGGGAGAACACACACACACACACACACACACACACACACACACACACACACACACACACAGACACACAGAGAGAGAGAGAGAGAGAGAGAGAGAGAGAGAGAGAGAGAGAGAGATCACATTCATTGCTTTCTATGCCCATCAATTCATTATTGTTATTGATGCTGACTCTGCCTGGCTGAGGTAGTATTGGCTGTCATCTGGCTGTCATCTCAGTTGTAGGGACTCTGCTACTTGTTGTCCAGGGTGCTCTTCTATGGTAATTCCTGAGCACAGACTACACTTAAAGAGTGGGGAATTTATATTTCTCACCCCCCTTAAGAATAGACATCTGACTAAATACAGACATCATGTAGAGTTCTTCACAGGAAGTCTGTTTTTGTTCTGATGTATTGAATCATGTATGTTACTATGGACTCATTATAACACAGTATAATACTTTATCTGCTGCACTTCTCTGTTTCCCTGACATATGCACCTCAATTTTAGCTTGAGGGTGGTTTGGGTTGTGTTTTTGTTTTGTTTGTTTGTTTGTTTGTTTTTAAAATATTTCTAAACTTTCTAAACTACCAGATGTTCCACGTTCAAACTGTGTGTATTTTTTCTGTAAATCTTGTAATTAGATATTTTTTCAAGGATCTTAGTCTGTCTTCCTCTTCTTCCTCCTCCTCCTCTACTTCCTCCTCCCTCCCTCTCTCTTCTTCCTCCTCCTCCTCTACCTCCTCCTCCCTCCCTCTCTCTTCTTCTTCCTCCTCCTCCTCTTCCTCCTCCTACTCGACCTCCTTCTTCTCCTCTCCTCCTTCTTCTCGTTCTCCTTTCCATCCCTCTTTCCCCCTCCCACCTCCTTTCACCTGCTCCTCCTATTTCATAGACTTCTATAGATACCATGATCTATAGGTACCATGATCTATAGATACCATGATCTATAGGTACCATGATCTATGTGCCAGGGATGCTTGCTGCTCTGAATGTCATTACTTTAGACTTCCTCAGCTGTCATAGCAAGGGAATACAGATGTGCACACTAATCCTATCTGTATACAGATCTATAAATATTTCTATAGTGCATGTCTGCACTTACAACCAATATAAATTCCTTCATTCTAACCCATTACCACTCACATCACTCTATGTTTCTACAAATTCTCATTTTAGAAACAAGAAGACCTGGCTTTCTTTCAAATCAGCTGTTAACTCATACTTCTATGAGCAACCGTTTTAAAAACCAAAGCACAGTTTATGTGTCCTTTCTCTTGCTTTAATATCATAAAGTCCATGAGTCCCCAAGGTTGCTGAGGTCAGCACTGCTCCCTCCATCCCTTCAGTGAACTGGTTCACATATTAATGCTATGATTAGGTTATTTTCCATCACCTAAAGTCTTTCCTGCATTAATTTTTAAATGATTATTTTTTAGCTAGCTAACAATCAGTCATTGTGGTGTAAAGTTGTATAGGTTTCGGCAAAGTATAAGGCTATAACCAGCATAATATAGCATCAGGCATCAGGTTTTACTAACCTAACACCCTTCTGTGCACCAACTGCCATTCCTTCTCTTTTAAAACCTAGTACCCACGGATCTTTCTTTTTCTTTCTTTTAACAATTGCTACAATTCTCTCCCACTCCCAGAATATCCCATGACTGAAATCAGATATTATGTTGTCATTTGTAACTTCTCTCTTTTCCTTAACAATGCCCATTCAAATTTCGTCCACATTTTTCTTAAAGTAAATTAGCAGAACTATTGTAGGAAAATGTTAAGATATTTGTAAAGAAAAGAATTGAAAATAGAACTAAGATGTCATTTTGTAATTCTCAAGCTTTACTCGGATGCTTGTTCCATAGCTAAGAAATAGAACAATTCTGCATTGATAAACCAATGAATGGATGAAGAAAAGGGGGTATGACTCCCATTCCTGACCACATGGACAGATCTTGGAAACATTGCTTTAGATGAAATATTCGGGCACAGGAAGATTAGCACCATGTAGCTTTGCTTACATGGATTCTAATGTAGTTGATCTTATGGAAGAAGAGAAGAAAATGGTTATATGGACTAGGGGAAGTGTTCCCTGAGTCAGGGGAGACTAGGATCTGGGGAGGATGGGGAATGGAGATAGATCAGTGGGTACTAAGTTGCAGTTAGAAGCAAGGAGTTCCTGTATGGCTTCCCTGAGCAGTTAGAAGCAAGGAGTTCCTGTATGGCTTCCCTGAGCAGTTAGAAGCAAGGAGTTCCTGTATGGCTTCCCTGAGCAGTTAGAAGCAAGGAGTTCCTGTATGGCTTCCCTGAGCACATGACTACAGATGGCCAGAGTGCAGTGGGCATCTCTGGCAGTTGGAGGAGAGTAGTTTTTTCCTCAAAAAGAAATAACTGTTTGAGGAGATAGTTTGAACATTACACTACATGTTTAAATTTTAATAATTTAGTATAAGCCATTTGGAACATTTTTCACTCACGACTGCTTTTTACTCAAGAAAAATTTATGTGACTTCAGGTATAGAGACCTATAAAACAAATATACAAATTAAACATGCACTGGTGATAAATGAACTTATTTTAGAGCAATTTTTAGAAAAGTGGAGAAAACATGATCAGAACATTTTGTCTGAAATTTTTTTAATAACAAGAAACAAAAACAATTCTTTGGCATATATAGAATTTTATCATCTACTAAGATGCAATTAAATACACACACTAAAGGGCTGCAGGTCTTTACTTTCATGTAAAGAGTAACATCTTGGCTGAGTATTTGAAACTGAAGGATGTAAAGCAAATTTAACATTTTCCAGAGTTGATCAACATTTTGTTTTTTATAATTGTTAATGCTTAAAATGTCACTTTGTGTAAATAAACATCCAGTACAAAATGCCACAAACGTCTTCAGGTTGTTTCAGAACTTGTTGGATATTCCATCCTATTCCAAGTAGAAAAAGAATTTGTTTTTCTTTAAATGAAACTTAGGTCAGCAACTCCAACAGCCATTTTAAAATCAATCTTTCTAACATTACTGTTAAAAGGCACATTAGTTTGAGACTTACACTAAAAGCCCTTGTTTCCCATAATTAAATTATGTTTCTATGAGAGTAGAAATAGGATACCTCATTTTGGAGACTGCTTCATTGCTGGGTGATACCCAATATCACATCTTCTCTCACTCATTTAACTTTGCTCGCTTATCCTTCTCCTGTGTTCTCTCTCTCTCTCTCTCTCTCTCCCTCCCCCTCTCTCTCTCTCTCTCTCTCTCTCTATATATATATATATACACACACATATCACACACACACACATATATATGTAGTATATATATAGTATATATATATATATATATATATATATATATATATATATATATATATATACTACATTCAAAGGAAAAATATTACATGAGACACAGAACTAGTGTTTTCTTTTTTTCTAGTGTGAGAGATTGATAATAGGTTCTCACACATACTAGTCAAGTCATCCATCCTGGAATTGCAACTCCTTGTTCTTTCACTTTTGATAAATGTATATGCATACATTAATGTGTGTGTCACACACACACACACACACAGAATAGAGCACACACACACACGCACACACACACACACAGAGAAAGAGAGAGAGAGAGAGAGAATAGAGATGAATATAGTTTGTATATATAAACCTACTAGGATTTTGAATCTATCTATCTATCTATCTATCTATCTATCTATCTATCTATCTATCTATCTATCTATCTGCAATCCATAAGTTACTATTGTCTTAAATTTGAGTCAGTGTCCCTGGTGTCTGAGGAGCTGTTTGTTGGTGCTGTGTACCTCATGACATGGCTAGCCCATGCTGTGTGTTCAGACCATGGCTGCAATGAAGTCACGTGGTACAATATTGGTGCGTGCCACTGGAAACATCTTGGATTCATTATGCACTTGAGTTTGATTAATGTTTCATTGTTGTCTGTTCAGAAACCTTTCCTTATTGCACCTTTCATCATAACCCCAAGATTCAGTTATGTGACCCTCAACATGGGATTGTGACCCATACTATAAGAAATTGTGTTTTAATGTAACAGTTGAAAAACTGAAAACCAGTAAGTGGATTCCCTGTAGAAGCTGAGAGTAGAATGAATAGTGGTTCCCAGGGAGTGGGGAGGGGGGAAAGAGGACTGGTTAAAGGATATCAAGTAGCCAACTACGGGGCTCAGTGCCACTTTACCAATGCTTGAGGTCTTTGGTAGATCCAGAGTACCCACTCAGAATCGGTTACCCTTAGAGAAACAAATTCTCATGGTTTTCTATTTCTCAAGAGCAGGCTATAAATAAAAACAGAGCCTTGTACACTTCAAATAACTGTAAGGAAATACTGTTTTGAGGAAATAAATATTTAACATAACAATTTAAACATATAATATGTGCAATGTGCTTTATGCTTTTTATGCTAACTCATAAATGTGTATGCTTTTACATCTCACCTCATCTATATTTTTGATACTGACAGGTTTTTAAATTAACGTTAGGAGTACTACTATGAATAACTTTCATGTTTAGCAACATGAGTGTGTGCAGAATAGATGGCTGGCTGGAAAACCTGTGTGCTTCTCCTCACACTTATTCAGTGATTCTGTAAGAGAGGCCAGAGAAAAGAAGAAATTAGGAATTGAAAACATTTTACCTTGTAGAAAGAACATTGCAGTGAGGTATTTAGTGACTTTTATTCTTTGTGCTTAGAATAGGGTTTGTCTGTCGTACTTTGTTGAATGGATGAGTGTAGACTTCCCAGTGAGTTAAAATGTTAGAAAAAGGCATCGCCGGGCGGTGGTGGCGCATGCCTTTAGTCCCAGCACTTGGGAGGCAGAGGCAGGCAGATTTCTAAGTTCGAGTCCAGCCTGGTCTACAAAGTGAGTTCTAGGACAGCCAGGGCTATACAGAGAAACCCTGTCTCGAAAAACCAAACCAAAACAAACAAACAAAAAGCACCAACACACTGTTACTGTTACTAACACCTGTTACTGTTACTATTGAGTGGATGTGGGTAAACTCCCTAGTGAGTTGGGACATTAGATGTTAGCACTGGGACTATTACTCACTTCTGGATCTTTTTATTCTAATCAACTATTGGGCCAAGTTACAGAATTCTTGATATCTATTTTTATGATCATACTGATGATACAGAATACTGAATATTGCTTATAATTAGTTTTTAAATATTCCCTATAATTAATTTTATAATCCTTATAATTTATTTTTATAACTTGCTCCTTACAAATTATTTTTATAAATAATTTTACATATGTAATTATCAAATATTCCTAATAAATATTCCTTATAATTCCTTATAATGCATTTATATATATGTAGCCATAAAATTTTCAAATTTAACTCCCTAATTTAAGGCTTTAAAAATAATTGTTTATTAGTGCTCAGAGCTCGTGTCTCTAGCTGCATGTGTAGCAGAAGATGGCCTAGTTGGCTATCATTGGGAAGAGAGGCCCCTTGGTCTTGCAAACTTTATATGCCCCAGTATAGGGGAACACCAGGGCCAAGAGTGGGATTGGGTGGGGAGGGGAGCAGGGCAGGGCGAGGGTATAGGGGAGTTTCAGGATAGCATTTGAAGTGTAAATGAAGAAAATATTTAATAAAAATTAAAAAATATTTGTTTACTTATTTACTTTCTTTCTCTCTGTGTGCATGCATGCGTCTGTGTGAATGCATATGTGTATGTGTGTGTGTGTGTGTGTGTGTGCGCGCGCACATATGTGTATGCCTTGGCACACATTTCGAGGTCAGAGGACAGTTTGGAGGAGTTAGCTTTCTCTTTTTAAAATTCTGTTCCAGCGATTGAACTCAGGATGTGAGATTTAGGAACAAAAGCCTTTTCTTGCTGACTTACATCAAGGTGGCTTTTATTAAACGTATATCAGTATTCTCTTAAGAAAATTGAATTTGTTAACATCTCCTTTCATCAGATAAATTCAGCAATACTATCTGGCTGGCCAATATTTGGGAAGTGTGCTTTAAATTAAAAGCTCCTCCCATCTCTAACTACCAAGTGCCAGGAGCCCATGCCCCACACTTGCTAGGAACATTATTTTGTGTGTTTGCATATTTGCTGCTCTTGAAACCTATCTTCCATTCCCTGTTCCTTCCAGCAGGTTAGGAAGGCCACCCTATGCTTCCCTCTACCTTGGCTAAGGAGGGGTCACATGGTAGATCAGGAAAGAACAGTCTATGGATGCTTTCAGTGTTTAATGAGAGAACTAAAGAAAGGAGAAGGATACAGTGCCGTGCACACAGATGTTCAACCACCATCTCTATTGTGGGGTAGAGGGGGAGAGCGCAGAAATTGATTCCCATGGTGTGAATATGTCCACCACCCACCAGACCAACATTTGTCTTCTAAAGTGCAAATCAACTGCTTGCAAACTTCCTTAGCCTTCTGTTCTCTTGAGTTGCCTCAATTCCAGCACATTATTCTCCCACCACATGCCTTATTTATGTGGACTCCAATGTGGCACTCAGATCTGAAGAACAGGGACAAATCCTGGAAGGAGTGTGATTTCCCCTTCTGGTTGATAAAGTGAAAGTTTCATGTCAGATGTTAACTTGTAAGTCCAGAAAATTCTTTGTGAGTTGCAACTAGAGTCATCCCATTATGGCAGTATGTTTGATTACATATGGATACATCTTAGAATTTTACAGTCATATTGCTGTATGTCAAGAGACTAGCAAAGAAGTGACCGGTTTGGATGTTTTTTTAAAAGATGTGGCTATCTCACATTTTAAAATGTTATTTTAGAAATAATCAAGTGCCCCTATGAAATGGTTTCCATTTAACAAATTTTGGGGAGCATTTATATAATTTTTCTGCTTTTTCATTCAGTGTTTGTGTGTGTGTGTGCTGTGCATATGTGAATGCTAAAACATGCTTGTAATGATCAAACTTGTTTTAAAGTGAGTGTATTTTGTCTTTCTGCTTAGTTCTGTCTCTGTCTGCCTCTGTCTCTATATATCTCTGTCTCTCTGTATCTCTCTCTGCATTTATATCTGTGAGTGTGTGCTGAATATTTGTATCTTCAAGTGTGCACACCTGTATGGACACTGCATGTGCACATGTGCACACACATGAAGGCTAAAACATTGCCTATCTTCCTCTATTGCTTTCCTCTTTACCTACTTATAGACAAAGACTCTCGCTAACTTTGGAGCTCACCATTCTGGCTAGCAGCCATCTAGCAAGTCCCGGGATCTGCTTGACTTTGCCACCCCTCAACCCTTTTAACCTTCAGTGCTAGGGTCATAGTCACACATTGCCATGTCCGGCTTTCTCGGGGGTAAATTGGACACAGAATTTGTGCTTGTGCATCAAGTACTTGACCCAACTGGGACTCTGACTTAGGCTGCTTAACTTTATTTTTATTGTCATTGATGTTATTATTATTATTATTATTATTGTACACATATATGCACCTGTGGAGGTCAGACAACAACTCTAGGGAGTTGATTCTCTCTTCCACTTTTATGTGGGTTCTGAGGATAGATCTAAGTCACCATGCCTACATGGCACGCACTTTTATCTGTAGAGCTATCACACCGGACTCCATTTAATTCTTTAACCAAACATTTCCCCACCCTTCAATCTTTTCAAAGAATAATCTGGAGGCAAAAGGCAGCCTTCAAGGCCACACTGAATTAATGTTCTCTTTCAGCCTCTTTTCGTGAGTCACACAGTCCAGCCTTGAAAATAGCTCTTCAGCCTCTCCCAGTAAGACAGAAGAATAGGGCAGGCCAGCAAGTGCTCACTGCATGGGCAAGACTCATTTCTGGAGAAGCTTAAGGAGTGTGGTTGCTGGGGTGACTTAGAATTAAAGTAGACGTTAAAGCTGTTTAAAGCCAGGTGTCTGGTCACCCTTCCAAACTCCAACTCCTTCCTATACATTGAGATTTCTTTAAAGAGAGTACACTAGCTACCCATGATCTTCTACCAACACATGTGTATTCTCTTTTTCTCTTACAGACATACATACATACACACACACACACACACACACACACACACACACACACACACCATATAGATAGAAAGTCCACATATCCATTGCCATGCTAACATACTATATATTTTACATATTTCAGTCATTATTATTCTCCAAATTAATTTTTTAAAGTTGTTATCTTGGTGTGTGTTTAGAGTATGTGTATGAGTGTGTGTGTATGAGTGTGTGTGTGTATGAGTGTGTTTATGTGTGAGTGAGTGTGTGTGTAAGTGTTTGTGTGAGAGACAGTGTGTGTCTGTGTGTGTGTGTGTTGTGTTCAGGTTTGTGTGTGCGCTTGTACATCTGTGAAAGTCAGAAGACAACTTTGGGGAGTTGGTTCTATCCTTCCTTCAGAGATTGAACTCAGGTTATCAGGCTTGTACTACAAGTGTGTTTACCTGATGAGCCTTCTCTCTGGCCATATTTAAAATGTGAAACCATCAAGGGTATTAGACTATAATGTACACATTACTCGAGTTTGTATGAGGCAAGAGAGCAGCAATATAAATGCAGTGCAGATGCGACAAGGCCTAAGCACCCTGCAGTCCCTGGGGCTGAGACCCAGCCTGTTTCCTCTCAGCACTCCTCCCTGGGGCTGAGACCCAGCCTTCCCCCTCTCATCACTCAGTCAGGCCATCAGCTTGCTATAATTTGCAGGTGTCTGCTTAAGGGATTGGATGCTTAAGGTCCTACGAATAAGCAGAATCCTGGTAGTGAGTTGAGATGTTATGTATATTGATGGTAGAAAGATTAATAAAATTGCATTGATTAATTTGTTAAAATCTTATTTTTCTGTAGTTTAGAAACTATGTTGCAGCTTTAGAATGTGTTAATAAAACAGACTTAGTTTTTTAACATAAAGTGAGTGCCCATGGTCTCCTATTGATATGGTAACTACAAGCCATTGGTTTAATAGATAAAAAAGAAAAAATGAAAGATAGATAGACAGAGAAAGAGATAGAGACAAAGGTGGTTATCAGGGTGTCTATACATCATTGGGCCGAATTTTCCAGGACTGTGGCCAAGTGATTTAAATTTATCTCAAATGACACAGCATAACCTTCATTCTCAGGCTACAGGGAAATCACTGTAACACCCTTCTCTAAAGAATTAGAGGCCAGAGCAAACTTTGATTGCATTAAACCCAAACCTGTTAAACTGCCTTTTGTTCAAATAAAACTCAGATTTTATGAAGGAAGCTACATATTGGTCTCTTATACAACAAGAATCGTATCTTATTTTTCTTCAGTAATGGATGTGGTGGGCTCTGTCTACACCTACATTGGTTATAAATGGAGATATAATTTTAAATTTTGACAGAAAATCAAATCTGAAAAATTATCTCAAAACCCCAAACAAACAGCACAAAGGGACTTACCCATTCCCCAAATCCAAGCAAACAATTCTGTTTCCTTGGGTTCACTTGAAGGAAAAAATAATTTTAATATTGTGTATGAGAAGGAATTCCAGAACAATACCCAATCAATAGTGATCTGTGAAGACCTTGGATCTCAAAAGCACTGGATGGAACCTCCAAGGACAGCTCAGATAGACCCAAAAAGAAATAGACAGCATCTGCTCACCTTTGCTTTTTTCTGAGTGTGTCTATACCGTCTTGGTGTTCTGCTGACTCCAGCTGCTCTGGCCTCTCAACATGGAGACAGTACCAGTGACTCTCCAGTGACCTCCAGTGATCTCCAGCACCAGTGACTCTCCAGTGACCTCCTAGCCTCTTAGCAGCAGAGCTGACTCCTGAGGTTGACCCAAGCCTCTTGGAATGAACAGCTTCTGTGTTCTCTGCATCTCTAGTGTATAAATGGCCATTGTGGGGTTTTCCAGTCCCATTGTGGATACCAATTTAATAATCCCCCATTTAATAAGATACATATATTTCCTAATAGTTATTTTTTCTATAGAGAACCCTACTGGATACAAATGCATCAAACAGTTCTCAGAGCACACCTTCAACACCTACATTTCACCGATAATCCAAAAGGGCTCATCAGATATGCTGTTAGCCAAAGGACCTGTGTTTCAAACCTTCTAAATCTAAAATGTGCTCTGAGAGAGACATCATGTTTTTATTACAACAAGAACAGAAAATTCTAACATCTGCAAACTCCATTATAAGGAACATATAAAATCTATATTTATTTCTACTGGTAAGATATGAGTAGTATGTAAAACGCTACTCCAAACTTCTTTTTCATGATTACAGTAAAGCTGGTGAAATGGCTAACAAAGTCAAGTATCTGGTGTGTAGTTGAGCCTGGCAATGATTTTCTCTAAATAGAGTCCCTGGGAAGGAAACAGTGAAGATATTGCAGATCATTTTCTTTTTTCTCAGTTTCAGAACATGATGTGCTCTGGGATGGCTGATTTCGTTGTAGTTTACAAGTGCTGTGAATCTTGTAGACAATTGCAACTTCTCTTTCCCAAGAAGCTGCAAAAGAGGAGCCCACATCTCTCAACCATGCAAGAGTGTGTGGCAACTATTCCTACATCTGATCTGATTTCAGCTTATTATATCATGAAATAACTTTTGGAAACTTGATAAATATCATATCAGCATATGAATTTGTCTTGGAGTGTCCTTAAGTCCTCTAGATGATAACATGAGCTATGTAGAAATATTTACGTTCTTTCTGAACTGCACTTTATAGTTTTCTAAAATTGACCAATATCTTGATGATGTAAAAGGAAAAGGACACATGTCTAAACTGTTGAACTCCTGGAAGACAAGCCTATAAATTTATTTTTTAGTGATGTAATCAACAGGGTCCAGATGGGGAGAAAAATCTCTCTGACAGACTGATTTACATCCCCAAATCCACACTGTAAAAAGAAACTGTAATGTATGCCATTCTTTTTCCATATAATTACCAGATAGCCATAAATATATTTTTCATTTACTCAGTGATCTCCTCCTCACTTAAATAGTGCACTTGTGCATAAAACTCATTATGTTATTATATAAAACAATTGGACAAATAGTTTGTGCCCCTATAAAGGTGATACTAGAATAGCCAACCATTTTCTAAGGCAAAGAAGTCCAAAGTCTTAGCTTCTCTGGGCGACATATAGTGGAAGGAGCAAAAACATCCTCACATTGTACTCTGATATCCATACATGTATCATAGAATGCACATGTAAGTGTGCACACACAAGCATACATATAAATAAAAATAAATACAATAAAAAACTGAGGCTAGAATGTTTTTTACGAATAATGAGAGCAAACGCAACTTCATTTTGAGTGACGTTGCTATCTGATGCTGTCATCCATAAAGCTCACCTATGAGAGTTCTGCAATCTTGTTCTCAAACTAAAATTGCAACAAGATTTTTATGATGGTGAGCTTATAATTTTGTGCTGGGATGCATGCGTGGTTAACTTTTGCTGAGTGTGACCAAGGGCCTGTGGACTTAGTGCTAAGGCTAAGCACTAAGGCAGTCAGACTAAAGGAAGGTATAAAGAGTTAATCCTATAAAAAAATCACAGAAAGGTGATTCTTGCACTTTAGTAAGCAAACCATGGATTTAAATAGGAAATGGTATTATCTGGGTATTCTGGGAACATAGGGCCAGTGAATGCGTTCTCACATTGAGATCTAAATTAAGTTTGAATAACCTGTGACTACTCGAATCTCTCCACATTTCCACGTTAAGTCTTTTTTTATTTTCTAATTTTATTTTATTTTATTTTTTAATTAGGTATTTTCTTTATTTACATTTCAAATGTTATCCCTTTCCTGGTTTCCCCTCCAAAATCCCGTAACCCCTCCCCTTCCTCCTGCTCACCAACCCACCCACTCCTGCTTCCTGGCCCTGGCATTCCCCTACACTGGGGCATAGAACCTTCACAGGACCAAGGGCCTCTCCTCCCCATTGATGGACACCTAGGCCATCCTCTGCTATATATAGGTAGAGCTATGATTCCTACCGTGTGTTTTCTTTGGTTGGTGGTTTAGTCCCAGGGAGCTCTGGGGGTACTGGTTGGTCCATATCGTTGTTCCTCCTATGGGGCTGCAAACCCCTTCAGTTCCTTGGGTACTTTCTCTAGCTTCTTCATTGGGGACCCTGTGCTCCATCCAATGGATGACTGTGAGCATCTGCCTCTGTATTTGTCAGGCACTGGCAGAGCCTCATTAAGTCTTACTCACTTGAGACCTATGGGCTGCAGGGAGCTTTCTTTGACTCATGATAGCTGAGTCTATGGACGCCATACTTTGAAAGATTCCACCAAATTGAAATGTTCCCCAAGTATGGAGGAAAGAGTCAAGACTCAGAAACTATGGAAGCTTACAAGGCTTAGAAAACTCCTGAAATGTGTAATATTCACAGATCTCAGATTACATAAACAGTATTGATCACTAGGGAAAGTTGATGCTTCTCTTTCCCCCAGGATGCCTGAAAGTTGGTTAGAGTTTTTGAGAGTATTTTTGCACGTCATCTCCTATGCTAAGCTTCATTTTCTGGTAACACAGCTTCCTTCCTTTAGATCACCCATGCTCCCATAAGGGACCCCAATACTCTCTCTAGTTCATCAAAATAGGCTTAGCATTTCTTTGGTTTGTCATCTATGCCATATCTAGGGTGAATAAACATTTCTTTACATCTTCCCAGGAAAAACCCACAAAACTCAGGCTCCCTCCACATTGTCCTGTGATGGATCAAATGAAAATGGTTCCCAGAGGCTCATAGACTTGAATACTTGGTCACCAAGAAGTGTCAGTATTTGAAAGGATTAGGAGGTGTGGCCTTGTTGGAGGAAGTGTGTCACTGGGGGTGGGCTTTCCCATTCCAAACCCTGACGCTTTCTCTTCCTGCTGCCTGTGAATCGTCAGCTATTTCTCTAGTGTAGCCCCCTTCCTCAGCTGCTTCAGGCTGAGAGTTCAGACCTGCTGCCTCTGAAGGTGTGCCACAGGAAGCTACATTCTCCAGCTAAGGCTGGCTTCTTTTGTTGTGCTAAACCCCATCTGTGCTTCTCCAGAATCCTGCTACCTGTCCTTGTGCCCCACCCAGATCCTGCTTCTTGCTGGGACATTCCACAGTGCTTGGGACTTCGGGCTACATTCCTGGCAGCTGCCAACTGAGTCCAGGCGCCTGCGCAGAACTGACTGTCGGTGGGGTCTTCACTCTCAAAACCAAGAAAGATTTTTTTTCAGTAAAGACAGACATGCTTTGATCGGTGATTCATCTCAATGTTTTCATTTCTCTCCCATCTAGTCTCCCTTAGCCCCAGTTCGCCTCCCAGGGGACCGGTCTTTGGGTATGCCGGAATGGTGGACCCCAACACTCTAGCACCATATCTGCCATCACACACTTCCCTGCTATGTTGATAATGGTCTAAACCTCTGAAACTGTAAGCAAGCACCAGCTAAATGCTTTCCTCTGTGAGAGTTGCCCTGGTCATGGTGTCTCTTCACAGCAGTAGAATATTGACAAAAACCCTCCTCTTTCATAATTTACCATGATTTTTGAGCATTGCAGTACCTGCTTGCAAATGTCATAGTCAGTGTTTACTTCATCTGAGTTAATTCCAACTCACTGAACTGAAAGAGGGCAGACGCCATTGACAAACTGAGCATACCATGAGAATCAACAGGACCTATTACAAAAATTCTTGGCCTGAGAAGCAATATAGTTTCAGATGGTTTTTTTTTGTTTGTTTGTTGTTGTTGTTTTTTGAATATTGACTTTACAGCAGTAGATAATCCAAAGTAGGAAAAGAAGATAGTACAACAGAGGAAGCCAATCCAGCAGTAGAGTGCTTGGCCAGCCAGCGTAGTTTTATGTTATATCTCCAGTCAAGACAGTGATACAGAGGAAGCAAAATTCAGGCAAAGCCATGAGATGGCAGACCTACCAGACTTGGTTGCCAATGGCAGAGAGAATGTCAAGAAAAGAAGACACTGTCAACATTAAAGACACTGCTAAAGTGGCTTGAAATCCCTAAAACACCAGGCAACACGGGCATCTGTGGTCAAGTTTGTTACACAAAAGATGACGTAATCTTCCAGGTATACAGACAAAGCCTTCTTAAGAACAAGTCAGAGTCTGAGGTAATAACACTGAAATGCTGTTGTCAACAGTTACTGTGAGTCTTTCCTGTTCATCATCCTGGAGAATGATACTTGTAGCCTCTGATCTGTGAAGAGCTTTCTCAACTGGAATAGACTTTTCAAATCATACAGGCAACTGATCTTTGTTTTCGCTCTACCTTTTGTGTGTAGGGAAGTGAAAGAAAACATGAAGCATGCTGTATTTTCTTCTCCACAGTCAAACGACAGAGGTTAAAGCCTAACAGAGATGATGTACCATCAAAGGAGGTGGGTAACCTGGACAGGGTCACAATGCCTATAGCAGGAAATGAAAACAACAGTGGGTGCTTCAGGGAGACTTTTCGGAGAGGAAATTGGTTATACTCATGTTGGAAGGCTAATAGAGCAAAAAGAGGGTAAGCTTAGCAAATATCACAGCTATTAGAAACCACCCATTACATCTCTGGTTGCAGATAAAGAGAAGAGTTCCTTTGGAAGAGTCTCTATCAGGGCTGAATCTTTACAGAGGGTTGTTCTTCCAGGTAGGGGACACTGGCCACTGGTGTGCTGGGATTTAGGGCACAGTGGCAGGTGTTGAGACTGTCGATATGGGAGTGGAACGCTGGGCACCGCAGAAAGCATCCATTTTCTGGACTTGTCACTGTCTCCATAGCTGAGGAACACACACCACTGTTATCTTACCATATTCTACTACAGCTTCCTGTTGGGAAACCTAAGAGGCTAGGACAGTGAGGGTGCTTCTCTTCTAGCCCTAGAGCCCAGTACAGAAGACAGAGCTTAAGTCTGAACCATACCAAGTCCAGAAGGAGCACAGTGACTGTGAGAGTCCATGTAACTCTGAATTGGAATGAGGCCTTTTCAGAGGGGTAAAGGGGAAAGGTAAGGAGAATGGTGTTACTAGGAAAACCTTTTATATGTATCTCATAGTCAACGTTTGCACGAATTGTTCCAGTTTCTCTGTGGCAATGTGTTGCATCGTGATACCTTTCATTAGAAGCCTAGCCTTAAAGCTAAAAGGGAGACCACACACTTGACATTTCTGACCTATAAGAGTCTATTCAACACAAGGTCTTAAAACACAGGACTATATATTTTTTTAATCACATATCTCAGGACTCTACCAGAGTGCCAGGGACCCTCAGAGGCCACCATTGGGATGGGCTGCTTATGCCTCCAGTGCTGTGTGTGAGGAACCTTCTTTGTTCATCCCATGGCATATTCTAATTCCCCTTTAATTTGTTCTCTGAGTCACAGTTGGTGGTTGTTCCAAAGTGTGTTTTAGATTTCTGAATTTCTGTGTCCTACTAAAACTTCCAGGTCTTTCTGTCTGTTAATGATTTATGGTTTTATTCCATTGTAACTAGAAAAAAGAATGTTTGTTGTGGTTTTGTTCTCCTGAACTTGGTTATGACCTGCTAGTTCTGACCTTGTGTGTGATCTCTCTAAGAGACTTTATTCTGTGGCTGGTGGGTGGGATGTTCTGTGTCTGTTAGGTTCTCCTGGTCTCACTCTGCAGTGGTACCCAGGCCTTCTCTGTCCTTATTGATTTTTTGTTCAGCCATGCTGTCCATTATTGAGAATGGACGATTAGATTCCCCTACAAACTATGTTTGCCTTGTCATTTCACCCTTTACTCTGGAAATATTTGCTTAATTTACTTAGGTTCTTTGATAGTGGGTGAAAATATATTTGTTCTGTCTTCCTACTTGATTGGCTCTGTCCTTTCATGATGACTTTTTCTCTTGGAACAGTTTTGCCTTATAGTCTATCCTGTCAGATAAGCATGCTCCCTCTGCTTTCTATTGGTTTCAGTTTGTGTAAAATAACATTGTTGTTGTTTTTTTGTTTGTTTGTTTTTGTTTTTTGTTTTGTTTTGTTTTTTGAGACAAGGTTTCTCTGTGTAGCCCTGGTGGTCCTGGAACTCATTCTGTAGACCAGGTTAACCTTGAACTCAGAAATCGCCTGCCTCTGCCTCCCGAGTGCTGGGATTAAAGGCATGCGCCACCATGCCTGGCATGTTGTTGTTGTTGTTGTTTTAAATCTCTTCTCTTTAGCCTTGAAGTATCCACAAATCTAAAATGATTCTCCTGTTCATAGAATATCATTTTCCAATTGTTATATAAAAACCAATTAATATGTAGACCTCACGTCTTGACCTACCTAAACCACCCTATCAGCTCTAATAGCTTTTATGCTCTCCTTAGAACATTATGATGTGTGTGAACAAGGATCAATGTGTTTCTGCTTTCCATCAGTGTCTGTTATTTCTTGTGTTTTCTAGAACTTTCAGTACTCTGTGAAATGATAATAGCATAAACAGAAACTTTTGCTTTTTTCCTGGTCTTGGGGAACATTCACCATGAAGTATAGTGCTAAGTGTGTGTGTGTGTGTGTGTGTGTGTGTGTGTGTGTGTGTGTGTGCATGCACATGTGTGTGTGGGGTTAGATGTATATGCTTGTATGTATGTGTCTAAGTGTTGCATATACGTGTATATGTATGTGTTTATGTGTTTATGTGTGTTTCTAGTCGATATTAAAGAAACGGCTGGAGAATATTCTTTTATTTTTGGTTTTCTGAGAATTTTTATCAGTCATGAGTGCTGAAACTTGCAAATACTTTATTTGTATTTAATGAGATGATTGTGTGGATTTAAAATTATGTTAATATAGTGAATTATAATGATTGATTTTTTAAAAGGATTTAGCTTTTTTCATTAATGTGAAAAACTCATCTGGTCTTGGCTTATTATATGTCAAATATATGTATGTATATTTGTTATATTATCTATATATACATATATAGATAAATATATACACATATATTTACATCTATTAATTTTATTTGCCAACATTTTATATTCAAAATGTGCTCTAACTGAATACTATACTTTGATTTGTGTCTTTATCCTTTTAATATCTTTGTATTATATTATATGATGTAGAAAATTAAACTACAGACTCAGTGCATAGAAAGAAGATGGTAATTAGTTATACAAATTCCACTGGGCAGACTAGGGATGTGCTTCAGTTAGTAGAGTATTTGCCAAGTATGATCAAGACCTAGAGCTCAGTACCCAGAGATATATGTAATAGTTTTGGTAGTGCTTGTAACTCCAGAATTTAGGAGGTAACAACACGATCAAAAATTCAAGATTCTAGCTAAATGTCAGGCCAGACTGAACTACACAAGATCCGTTTTAAGGAAAAACAAACAAACAAACAAAAAACCAAAAAACAGGCCATCCTTCCTCCAAGCCCAGCGGACACAGCTAGGGACATCTCAGGACTTTAAGATCGCATCGGGGTTACTCGTGAGTGCAGTGCACAGGTGGTGTTGGGAGCATTGGATCAGCGGTTGCCCCCAGAGGCAGGATCTGAGAACTCCGCCCCACCGGAGGCTGGGCCTCTCCCAGCCTGAGCACCCGCTTCCCCGCC
>LR751307.1:131468-189037 GCA_902729485.2 Mus minutoides
AAGAAAAAAAAAAAAAAAAAATAAAAAAAAAAAAAAAAAAAAAAAAAAAAAAAAAAAAAAAAAAAAAAAAAAAAAAACCAAAAAACAAAACAGAGTATCACTGATAAATAAAGAGAAGAGTGTTCATGATTCATCAACCACATTTCTGGGTTTCATTACACATAGAAATTGTGGGACTCTTTTCTTATGTGAAGACAACCTAGGACATCAAGAACCTGTCTAAGCCTGGCCTTGAGGAGCATGGGATTGGAGGAGCCTAAGAGCATGCAAAATGCAAGTAGGGAAAGATACAGTAGAAAAATGAGGTTCAGAACAGTGAGCCAAATGCCATAGGTGCTCCATAGGCTATTTTATTTTATATTTTATTATTTATTTTTATGAATCATTTTATTCATTTACATTTCAAATGATATCCCCCCCTTCCTGGTTACCCCTCCACAAACTCCCATCCCATCCCTCTCTGACCCCTCCACTTTGCCTATATGAGAGTGCTCCTCCACCCACTTACCCACTTTCCCTCACCACTCTAGCAACCCCCTATGCTGGGACATCAAGCCTCCGCAGGACCAAGGGTCTCCCCTCCAATTGATAAGGCCATCCTCTGTTACATATGTATCTGGAGCCATGGATCCTTAAAATTATACTCTTTGGTTGGTGGTTTAGTCTCTGGGAGCTCTGGGTGGTTTGGTTATTCTTCTTATAGTGTTGCAATCCCCTTCAGCTTCCTCAGTCCTTCCTCTAGCTCGTCCATCAGAGTACCCACCTCAGTCTGATGGTTGGTTGTATCTGCATCTACATTGGTCAGGTGCTAGTAGACCCTCTCAGGGAACATACCAGGACAAGAGCCATACCAGGACAGCAAGCACTTCTTGGCATCAGCAATAGTATCAGAGTTTGGTGTCTGCTAATGGTATGAATCCCTAGGTGTGTGTGTGTGTGTGTGTTTGTGTGTGTGTGTGTGTGTGTGTGTGTGTGTGTGTGTGTGTGTGTGTGTGTGTGTGTGTGTGTGTGTGTGTGTGTGTGTGTGTGTGTGGTCTCTAGATGGTCTTTTCTTCAGTCTTTGTTCCATTTTTTCCCCTATCTTTCCTTTGGACAGGAACAATTCTGGATTAATAATATGAGATGGGTGGGTGGCCCAAATCCTTCAACTGGGGAGCATGCTATCTACTGGAACTGGTTTCTACAGGTTTCATCTCCCCTTTGTTGCATATCACAGCTAAAGTCATCCCCATTGGGTCCTGAGAGTCTCTTGCTTGCCTGGTGTCTGAGATTTTCTAGTGGGTACTCCCAGTTTCCCATCCCCTACTGCTACATATTTCTATTCCATTTCCTGACGGTCTGTACTTCTGTCCCTTCCAATACCTGATCTCGCCCCTCTTTTTTCCTCCCTCTCCACTCTCCCTCCCAGTTCCCTCCCTTCCTCTATCTCCTGTGATTATCTTGTCCTCCCTTTTATGTAGGATTGACTCATCCACACTTTAGTCTTCCTTCTTCTTAAGCTCCATATGGCTTGTAGTTGTATTGTTGGTATTCCAAGCTTTGGTGATAATATCCACTTATCAGTGAGTACATAACATGTTGTTCTTTTGTGTCAGGGATACTTCACTCAGGATGATTTTTTCTAGTAGCATTCATTTGCCTAAGAATTTCATGAATTCATTGTTTTTAATAACTGAATAGTACTCCATTGTGTAAATATACCACATTTTCTGTATACATTTCTCTGTTGAAGGACATCTAGATTCTTTCTAGTTTCTGGATATTATAAATAAGGCTGCTATGAACATAGTGAAGCATGTTTCCTTGTTATATGTTGGAGCATCTTTTTTGTACATGCCGAAGAGTGCTGTAGCTGGGTCTTCAGGTAGAACTATTTCTAATTTTCCGAGAAACCACCAGATTGATTTCCAAAATGGTTTTACTAGCTTGCAGTCCCACCAGTAATGGAGGAGTGTCTCCATATCCTCACCAGCATCTGCTGTCACCTGCATTTTTTATCTTAGCCATTCTGATTGGTGTGAGGTGGAATCTCAAGGTCATTTTTGATTTTGATTTGCATTTCCCTGATGACTAAGGATATTGAACATTTCTTTTTATTTTTTAATTTTTTTATTAGGTATTTTCTTTATTTACATTTCAAATGCTATCCCAAAAGTCCCCTATACCCTCCCCCTGCCCTGCTCCCATACCCAGTCATTCCCACTTCTTGGCCTTGGCATTCCCCTGTACCGGGGCATATAAAATTTGCAAGACCTCTTCCCAATGATGGCCAACTAGGCCATCTTCTGCTACATATGCAGCTAGAGACACGAGCTCTTGGGGTACTAATTAGTTCATATTGTTGTTCCACCTATAGGGTTGCAGAACCCTTCAGCTCCTTGGGAACTTTCTCTAGCTCCTCCATTGGGAACCCTAAGTTCTATCTAATAGCTGACTGTGAGCATCCACTTCTGTGTTTGCAAGGCACTGGCATAGTCTCACATGAGACAGCTATATCAGGGCCCTTTCAGCAAAATCTTGATGGCATATGCAATAGTGTCTGCATTTGGTGGCTGATTTTGAGATGGATTCCTGGCTTCAGCAGTCACTAGTTAGTCCATCCTTTTGTCTCAGCTCCACACTTGATCTCTGTAACTCCTTCCATGTGTGTTTTGTTCCTAATTCTAAGAAGGGGCAAAGTGTCCACATTTTGGTCTTCGTTTTTCTTGAGTTTCATGTGTTTTGCAAATTGTATCTTGGGTATTCTAAGTTTCTGGGCTAATATCCACTTATCAGTGAGTACATGTTATGTGAGTTCTTTTGTGATTGGGTTACCTCATTCAGGATGATACCCTACAGATCCATCCATTTGCCTAGGAATTTCATAAATTCATTGTTTTTAATAGCTGAATCATACTCCATTGTGTATATGTACCACATTTTCTGTGTCCATTCCTCTGTCGAGGGACATCTGGGTTCTTTCCAGCTTCTGGCTATTATAAATAAGGCTACTATGAACATAGTAGAGCATGTGTCTTTATAACCAGTTGGAACATCTGGGGCATAGAGAGATGGCTGGCTGCTCAGCAGAGGTTTGGTTCCACAATTGTAACCCCAGTCCCAGGGGATTTGATGCTCTCTTCTGTCCTCTGTGGGCACTCTGCTCATGACAGGCAGGCAAAATGCTCACACACACAAAATTAATTAGTTAACTAACTAGTTTACGAAAGCAAGAATTTGTGTGTCCCAATACTCAAAGGAAAATATGAGTGTAATAAAGGCAAGAAATAGAAAGCAAATAAGAGAAAATAACCACAGGAACATTTCATACACGAATAAGGTACACTTTCACCCATAAGTGGGTAGAATCAAAGATTATACCTGCAAAAATAATGAATGATGACCCTGAAGGCAGAAATAGAATCAATTTAAATTTAAGGACAAAAGAGAAACTGCCCAAATATGAACAAACTATAATTTGGACCATAGGGTAAGACCCAAAGTTCTAGGGTCCCATCAAGAGTGAAAAAAGAAAGAATACTTGGGCAAAAGTGATAAAATTCATCAACTCACAGATTCAAGAGGCATCTTCAGCAACAACAAAAACAAGCAGAAAAGCACACCAGCGCCTTGATATTACCACACACCATAAAAAGGGGCCAGAGAATGTCCCACAGTGAAGGAAGGCAGAAACAATCATACTGAGAGCAATGAAGGAAGGCAGAAGTAATCACACACTGGCACTGAGAGCAGTGGAAGTAAGAACACAGAGGCTCAGCAGTGTAGGACTCCATAAGCAAAGACTGTCAATTTAGACTTCGACACTTTATCTCACAAAACTTTCCCAGGCAAGCAAAAGAAAGAGAAAATCTGAGACCTATAGACACATGCTTTACAAATTTGAAATGGTGGGTTAAAAGCACTGGCTATTCTTCCAGAGGACATGGGCTCAACTCCCAGCAGACCCACTGCAGCTCACAACTGCCTGTAACTTTAGTTCCAGAGGATCCGACAGCTTAACACAGACATGTGCAAAAAAACCACTAATGCACATTTTTTTAAAATAAAGAAGAAATCATTTGTAAAAAAAAAAAAAGTGAAATGAAATGAAGTCTCTAAGCAGAGAAAAATAATTCCAGATGAATAATTGAAATTATACAGTAGAACAAAGGACACTGAAAGGTGGTATGTGGATGACTTCAAAATACATTTGTCCATTTTTAAAGTTTTATTGACACATTTCAATCATACACATACAGTGGTACTTCAGATATATCTAAAAAGTTCTTTGATCATATTTTCCCCCATCACCTCTGTCAATCCTATCTCCCTCACCCCTTTACCTCCCACAGAGTTCACATCTCTTTCCAAACCTAGATTTTACAATGAGGGAAACCTGCGTTCTTTCTCCTTCTGAGTCGTTTATCATCTAACATAATGTTATAGTTTGCATGTGACATGTCCCTAATACGCTCATGTTCTTGAACATTTGTTTACTGGTTGGTCATGTTATTTATGAAGATTGTAGGATCTTTAGGAGTTGGAGCCTCACTGGAAAAAGTGAGTCACTCGTTTGGACCCTGAGGTTATAAGCCAGCCCCAAGTAATTTCTGTTTGCTTCCTGACTGAAGACAGAATATAACTAATTACTTCAAGCTCCTCCTATCCTGGTTCTCTTCTGTGACACACTGTGCCTTTGAACTGTAAGATAAAATAAACCCTTTCACCCCTGAGTTGCTCCTTGTCTGGTATTTGGCCACAGTAATAATGAAAGTAACTACTACACACAGTTACCTCCAGATCCATCCATTTTCCTGCAAGTAACATTGCTACGTTCTTTATGGTTGAAAAATACTCCACTGTGTATATACCATGTTTTCTTTTTGCATCCATTGAGGGGAACTTAGGCTGATTCCAAGGGCCATAATAAATGGGTATGTGCATATGCCTATTGTATAATAACTTTGACTTATTCTTCAGGCTTATTCTTGGGAGCAGGACAGTTGGAGTTTTAAAGTTTCTTTAAAGGGCAGTTGACTGGTAGGAGAACTGATGTGTGTTGCAATCTTGCTACTCCAGAGGCAGATGGGAGAAGCCTCTGTCATCATCACAAGATCATGACAGTCTGAGCTAAAGAGCAATGACCTGTCTCAAACGAGCATCGCAGGGAGCAGGAGGCAATCCAAGACATAGAACACATAGAACCACCATTTGTGACACAAAATGCAGAACTAAAGGGAAGTTAAGCCTATTGTGCAAAGCTTTTATATTATTGCAAGGAGTTATTCTTTGAAAGTAGACTACTATTAGGTAAAGACATAAATTGTCAAGCATACAACGAACATGGAAACTCGATAGTGGAGGAAAACAATCAAGCATCGAGAATGCTCAGCTGGAAGGAAAGAAGGAACAGATGAAAGCAAACTACAAAAACAAGTGGCATACATATAAAAGAAATAGCAAAGGGATATTTAAACCCCCAAATGCTAATAGCTACACTAAACATAAGTGGATTATACATGCAAGTTGAAAGACTGAGATTG
Organism: Mus minutoides; assembly: GCA_902729485.2. Taxonomy (NCBI): domain Eukaryota; kingdom Metazoa; phylum Chordata; class Mammalia; order Rodentia; family Muridae; genus Mus; species Mus minutoides. The sequence continues at coordinate 136,991 of LR751307.1, forward strand.
TTACTCTAAAGAGGTGAGACTCTAAAATTTCAAACTTTATGTTACATGCATGAAGCAATTTCTTCTTTTCTTTTTTTTTTTTTGACATTATAATATAACTGCAGCATTTCTCATTTCTCTTTCCCCTTGGCCTCCTTTTTCATTAATTGTTGACATATATCTTGAGCTCAGGCCCATTCTCTTTTTCTGCATTCTATGCTCTTGGTGTGAGTGGATATCTGAGAGACCATATTTTATAAGCAAATAAGTATCCTTAGGGATCATGTTCTGGGAAAAGAGACAGAGCTTGGCTCACTGTGCCAAGTGCAAGTCGGATCTGAGACAAAATTTTGAAAGTGTTTAGTTTTCATCATCACTGCTTAGAAGAAACAACATCAACAAGACCAAAACCTCCAGCACTTCTCTGAACCTCTCTATTCAAAGTGTGATCAACGGAGTCACAGCCTTGCCATTTCAAACACAGCTGGTAGTGGATGGGGTGGGGAGACAGCATGTGTGTGCAAACTGAGAACCTCATTTCCATTACAGGTCTTTCTGAGAGAGGACCCACAGCATTGTAATGTACATTTTATTCTGCACTGCTCTGAACACCAGCCTATTGAGACAGGTGGGCTGATGGATTGTGTAGAGGAGAGTCAGAAGGTCACAATGGAAGGAATTGCTATCTATGTGTTAGCCAGGGGAAGCCAGCCTGAAAACAAGAGTCGACTAAAAATGCATATGCTATTAAAAATGCTACATTACAGGGCTTAATGGACCAGTATAAAACTATGACTCACTGATGTCACCTGCCATTTTCTGAGAAAAAGAAAGATTTTTGCAGATTGAGGAATTAATCTAACAGGAAGACTTATATTTAGCTTCTGGACCCTGTTCCCAACTTAGCTCAATACAAGTTCTGTCAATGAGAAAGCCATGCACGGGCATAGGTAGAAACAGGAAACACTTCAGAGTTAATGGCATTAACAGTGAATGGTGTTTGCAGACAGCTTTTCTCTACTGAATAACGAAGGAAAACATCAGCCAAGTGAGACTAAAAGCATTACTGTTTATAAAACCTAATAACAGGGGTACTTTTAATTTTTGCACAGTAATCATTCTACAAAATTGGTCACACTTATATTCTACAGACAAGTTTACCAGTTAAGACAATATTTTCTTATGCCAATAAAGATTAAATCATGTTATTTTGTTGTCCAAAGATCTTGGCATTTCTTATCTAATAGAAGTAACATCCATTGAAAGAGTAGAGCTGTTAGAGCTGAATTCTGAGTCTGGGTTGATGGCTCAGAGGGTAAATATTTGCTGCATAGCCTGTGCCTCTGAGTCCACATACACAGGTCCCATGTGAGAGTCACAGTGGTGTGTGTCTGAAATACCAGAGCTAGGAGAGCGGGCAGAGTCTGTGATACCAGAGCTATCACATGGGGATGGTTGAGGAAGGAGACAAGAAGATCCTGGTAGCTTGATAGCCAGCTTGTCTAGCTGAATTGATGATCTCCAGGTTTAATGAGAAGACTTGTCTCACTAAACCCTGTGGAGTGAGAAAGGACGACATCTGACACTGACTTCTGGTCTCTTCTCCTTCCCTCTTCCTCCCCCCAACTCTCTCTCTCTCTCTCTCTCTCTCTCTCTCTCTCTCTCTCTCTCCTTCTTTCTCTGTCTCTCTTACACATACACACATACACATATACAAACATACACACACTCACACACATATACACATACATACATACCAGGTACACATGCATATTTTCACTTATTTTCTCTCTCTCTCTCTGTCTCTCTCTCTCCCTCTTTCTCTCTCTGTCTCTCCCCCTCTCTCTCATAAACACACACACACATCCAGCACACATGCATATTATCTACATTAATTTCAGTAGTTGCCTCCTTTTTCTAGACAGGCATGAAACTGTTACTATATAAATGATACTATTTCTATTTTTAAGACAAGCATGGCAGAAAAGTCTTAGAGGAAACAGGCCAACAAACCAACAGTGCCAAACATTTTGGTATGTGTCAGAGTCAGTACACATGCTAGTTGGTTTTCTCTCAGGTCTATGCAAGCTAAAGTCATCTGGGAAGAGGGAACCTCAGTTGAGAAAAGGCCTCCATCAGATTGGCCTAGGCTAATCTATAAGGCATGTTCTTGATTAATGACTGATGGGAAGGGCTCAGCCTACTATAGGTGGTATCACCTCTGGGCTGTTGGTATCACTTCTGGACTGGTGGTCCAGGTTTGTATAAAAAATCAGGCTGAGCAAGTCTTGGAGAGCCAGCTAGTAAGCGTAATCTATCCACAGTCTCTGCTTTAATTCCTGTCCCTAGTCGCTGCCTCAACTTTCCTTAGTGGCAGTGATGCTCTGTAAGCTGGGAGTTGTGAGCTAAACCCTTTCCTCTCCTAAATTGGTTTATCACAGCAAAAGAAAGCAAGCTAGAACAGTCTGTAAGAGGAGAACAGACGGAAGAAACACACACCTGGAGACCAAGAAGGGTTACAGACAGAGCACTGGCCAAACACAACTCATGTGGAGGAGCTGGAGAACAGACGGAAGAAACACACACCTGGAGACCAAGAAGGGTTACAGACAGAGCACTGGCCAAACACAACTCATGTGGAGGAGCTGGAGAACAGACGGAAGAAACACACACCTGGAGACCAAGAAGGGTTACAGACAGAGCACTGGCCAAACACAACTCATGTGGAGGAGCTGGAGAACAGACCGAAGAAACACACACCTGGAGACCAAGAAGGGTTACAGACAGAGCACTGGCCAAACACAACTCATGTGTTTTACTGTGAGTCTTTGGTAGGCTACATACTTATTGTTCTATTTTGCACTAAGACTTTAACTCATCAGTAGTATTTTAAATAAAGATTTAAAATTGTCGTTATTCTTTTCTGAGCACTTTTTCTGAGCACTATTTCTAGACTTTAAGCCAAACCCAAAATTAGCTTTTAGTCTATGCTAAGATTCGATTTATAAACAAATAAAAAAAGAAACTGTTAGACAGCATAGGTTGGCAGTTAATATGATTTTAACCTTTTAGCCCCTAGGGATAGAATTATAGCTGGAAAGACTGTGAAACGGGAGTATTTTTGATCTCTAGGGCCCCAAAGCCAAATATTTATAGAATTATTTATAGATTATTTATAGAAATCAATGAGCATAGATGACATTTTAAGTGCCAGATGATACATGTGACTTTGGCTACCTCTAGTTATTTGGGGTACCTTAATATAGCATTGATTTATTTTCTTGACTATAATTTAGTGAAAATGTACTTACAAAGTTTAACTTACTCTTACCATGGTCAAGTACTGTAAACATTTTGTACTCAAATAAAGATCTTTCCATAGCAGCATATTGTGGGTAAGTTTTTCCTGGTGGTAGAGACAAGCATGACAAGTATTCTGATTAGCTCCATCCGCAACCCATTAACCAGCTGTAAGGTAGATCCTTGGTTTTCTAAATCAGCACAGCTCACCTGACATATATTTCACTGTGAAAGTAAATTGTAAGGGGATTAGTTCAAGCAGACCTGCAGCTTGTTTTTATTGCTAGAAATGCCATGACAGAGTAAAATTGAGTTATTTCAATATAATAATATATAGTATGTACTATTATATTACATTATATTCTAGATATGCTACTATTATATGCTCGTATATTATATACTTATATATTATATAATATATCTATATATTATATAAACTTTAAATAATATAAAATATATGTCATATAACATATAAATACTTATAGTTATATATTATATAATATACTATTATATACGATATAATTGTATGTAATTATTATAATTATATAATATATAAAATATAAAAATATAAATATATATTATATAGTAAAATATAGATATATTACTATATATTTATATATAATATATTATATATGATAAAACATAATATTATATAATATGTCATATAAGACCACAAGCCTTTCCCTATAAAGGAATAATTATTAAATATAATCTCTATATATTCACTAAACCAGGGAGAATAGGCTGAATTTTTTTTTTACACAGAATAAAAAGTTGAAAGACATAATATATTTGAAATACAATTCCAAAATTAAAATCCTAAATATTTGATAATAGTTCATAATTACATTTTATAGTGCTGACTTAAAGTGTCAATTAACAATATTTTTAATTTGGAAATCTTGTGATATAAATACAATCATTTTGTGCACAGAAACATTAGTTCTTCCAGACTACTATTAATTATGATGTCAGATTTTATACTTAACTTTTCTGTATTTGCCAATTTGACCAGAAAATACAAAAAAAGTTTAATTCATTGCATGAACCTCTGCTTATATTTAATTTAAGTAATAAACCAATATAAAATATGTACAAATATAACATTCACATGTATTATTTATGAAAAGAAAGGGCTGGCACTAGAATTGAGTGGTGAGGTACTTGTCTTGAATGTGTGAGGCGAGCCCTGTGTTTGATTCTCAGCAAATACAAAAAGCAGCACTTAAAGAATTTGTAAAATTACATGTTTTATGCTAACAGGGATCACTTCTGTGTCTATTGTGATTCATGATAATGAAGCAGAAGTAGAGGTTGTTAGAGAAATATCTACTGGTGACTGTTCACATGGAACCGTATCACTTACTGCTCAGTCCATTGAAGCTGCCTTTAAAAACGAATGTCATCTGAATAATCTTTAAATATTGACTCAAACTGTCTGAGGTCAAATTCTAATCAAGGATCGCCCGCTAATATTGATTGTTCTGTGTTCCTAATCTCAAGCATTGGACTGACTGGCATGGAAAGTCCACATGTGGGGTGGGGACAGGATGGGGCGGGGTCAGGGGCGGGGTCAGGGGCGGGGCTGATTGGGTTCTTCACAGTGGGGCATCATGGGTGTCTATCCTTCCCTGGCTTTCTCTAGCAGAACTGCTGCCTTCAGTATAATAGCGACAAAGGTTCCATTTATACAAGTTTGTAGGAGCCTAGTCTCTGATCTCGGGGGTAAAAGATTAGATTCAATTTCTCCCTACATAACACCTAATTGTGTCTTAGGTGGAGCCACGTGTTTAAAGTTACCAGTGTTGAAATGAGTTTAAAACTATTAAGTTTTACAGCTTGAGGAGAATGAAACTTGAAGCTAATCATATTGCTTTATTTAATCAATAACAGATAAAAGCTGTGTTTTTTTTTAATCCCAAGTGTTCGTCCAATCTAGAAACTGTAATAAGCTTCACACAGACCAGCAAGTTGTTAGAAACCACTTGATTTATTTCTCTTCTGAAATCACCTCTTCCTCGGCCATTACACCTTTCTCAGTCTCTGTCACACCTTTCTTAATCACAAGTGTGCTACGTCTTTGTTACTGAAGAACATAACTGTGTATTTAGGTAGAATATACAGTTCGCCAATTTCCTTTGCAGCTATGTTTTGAAAAGACCAAGTAGTTTTATACTTTAATGATTCATGCTCTGGTACTAATCCATTCGGTATTGAATATGTGCTTCAAAATACGTATTTGTTATTGTTTGTTGATATTCCACAACTTTCCATTAAGCCACATTTCTCCTCCTAGTGGGCCTTTATTATCAAGCAAATTTCTAATATCCACATAGGCACATTATTGCTATCTTCTTGTAGGACCCTCCCTCAGGTAACCTACAGAATAACATGAGGTGACATACTTCCGCTTGACTGTAAACGTCATTGAGCATAGGATAGTACTTCAGATCTTTTCTTTGTTCAGGGAAAGGAAAACTTCCTGTCCCACAATACTTCCTCGTTCCAGCCTACAGCTCCTTTCTTCTGAGCTAGGATAGAAAGGTGGGGCTTCTTCCATCGCAGAGCATTGCTTGGGGCTATATGCACGCTGACTCTGGGTCCCCCACATCAGGAAGACACAGCACTAGGTAGACTTTTTTCACCTGAACTACAGAGAGTAAGCCTAGACCTGGCTTACTGCAGAACCAGCACCTGCTTCTTCTCCGGCCCCCAGATCATTCCTTAATCTCTTGACACATTTAAAAAAAGAAGATAATACCATGTCGAAATGTCCATATAAAATGAAAACTATTTTTGTACAAAGCCAGATTGCTGTATCATAATGTAATACCGTTTCACCACAAAAAAAAAGAAAGAAAAGAAAAAATAAAGGAGGTGGCAGTGGGGGTGGGGAGAAACCCTGTCGAGTAGGTCAATGCCATCCTAGACATGCTCCCAGTGAAGGGCCAGGTGTAATGTTTAACCTAGAGGCACTCACTGCTGTTTGGAAACAGAAACTCTGCCAACATGCTAATGTTTTGGAAATGGATTTAGAAAAGGTAGGCTCTTGTTTATACTATCCCAAAAGGTTTATATCTTTAATAACCTGAGAGACATTGTCAAATAGATGGAACATCTATGGCCTTGCTGCTGTAACTCAAACAATAAAGATTTTGGGACTGGAATTGATGGCTCATGTTGAACTGTGACTTTTAACAAACACACACACACACACACACTTGTGCATGAACACACCACACACACATGTATGCACTGATGCATACACACACATGCACACATATATATCGTGTGTGTGTGTATGTGTGTGTGTGTGTATGAATTTTACTTGATATGGTTATTTTTCTGATGCTGGAGATAGATCAAAAGGCAAGTACTTTACCACATCACAGCCCCATTTGTTATTTTAGGAAGAAGAATTCTAAAACCTAAGGGAACAATCTCTCCCGAATGTTTGGAAACAGTTTTTGACCTATCAACCCAGAGACTCTGAGGGCTGAGAACTGGGAAGTACAGCAGAATGATGAGGAGCTGAGTCTGTGATTCTGGGTTACCGGGTGCCATCCAGCCTATGGTCCCTTATCTATAGGGTTAAAAAGAGAAATGCGATGATACTATTAAAAGCAGCTATTACTCACTCTGAGAATTGCTAAAATTTCTGATTCATTGTCCAATCATTACTTGATCTTGAAGAGCTAGCCAGACAGCAGGGGCTCACTGATAAAAAATGCAAAGTCCACAGCCAAGAGGTGTTGTCATTTATCTTCAATTAGCAAGGAAAGAATGTGATGATCTGCAGTGAAAGTGAGTTCTAGCTATGCGCTGGCAGACTGCAGTGGCATAAGAGAGGCAGGCTCAGTAGTGGCTGGCAAGGCTCTATAGTGAATCAGCAGATCTATATTTGAATGCTAGGATTTCGGGTCCCAGACATGGAACAACAAATGTTAGTTCATGAAAAATAAACTGAAACCAAAACAAAACAAAACTGTAGTTCTGAAGATCCCATGAGAACAGTAAAAATCAACTTGCTGGACCACGTGTAGCACTTTACATTTTAAAAAATACCTCTTCACACGTTTAACATTATTTAATCTTCACAACAACCCTGTGAGGTGAGTGTTACCAAGCCCATTATACAGCTGAGAAACCAAAGCTTTAAATATTTTTAAGTATCTTCCTGAAAATCATACATTCATGAAGGAATGGACACAAGGCTCAGACCCCCTCTCTTTCTGTCTGTCTCCCATTTGTCCACATCTCTTCACCCTCTGTGTTCTGGACCTGCTGTGTGGATGGGAAATGTGAAGAAATAAACTGATTTAAATCAAACATGTTTTGAGTATCTAATGTCTGGAGTTATCTAGGAGACTTAGAATCTCTGAATCTGGATTCACCAAATAGGTACTAAATGTAACACAGACTACCTTATGGTGCTGGTCCATGGATGTTTAAAGTATCCCAAAGAATGTCTGTAGAAGTCTTTTCTCTTATGCCTCTATAAAGTGTGGCACCCCCCCCCAATACAAATTATTGCCCTAAACCTTTCTCAAACCTTCAGTCTGTTGGTGAGCATGATTTTCAGAGCTAATAGAATATCAGGACTCTGAAGCAAGGGCTGCCAGGTACCAAGCTACCTCCTTTCCACCCTCAGCCCAACCCTCCTCTACCTCTTGCTGACATTTTAAAACATACAGATTGACAGCAACACTGCTCTTTCAATCATGAACGAGTTCACTTTGTTTAGAAACAACAGTGCTTATCACATGACTTAAACCACTCAAAGCCTCACTTACGTCAGACATAAAAATACAATAAAAAATAATCAACCACAAAATATAAAGTCAATATACTTACGAACCAGGTCTATACATTTCCCGTGTGGCACATTTTCATTAATATTCTTTGCAAAAGAATTCAGGTTTTAGTCACAGCAATGGGAAAAACACAGCAAGAAACAATGTATACACCAAGTTGTAGAAACAATGTATACAGTGAGTTGATTTATGTCTATCTCACATAAACATATTTACTCTTAAGCTTTCTAGCTGGACACACAAGTCCCTTCCGAGAGTCTGCCTGCATGGATATGCGGCTCAAGTGGAGACAGGGATGAATCTGATGGACTTGGAAGATTTAGGCGAGTCCTTCCACGTCCCAGTGCTGTTCGTCGGGCTTCTGGTGTTAGAATAAGAAGTCTGTCTCCGGCTTGTGCTATCCGAGTCGTCCTTGGTGAGTTTCTGCGCTATGCTTGGGCAGCATGGAAAGCTCTGGACGCAGTCTTGCAGGAGATGACCACTAAAAAACATGTATATCCACGGGTTGCAGCAGCTGTTCAAGGAAGCCAGTAATGCCGTGATCGTGATGGAAGGGTTTTCTGAATCTGTGTGGGAAACGAGGAGAAAGATCATATCAATAGCCAGAGAAAGACCCTGAACACTATGCCCTACCAACTAACAAGTCAAAAAGCTCCATATTAGTGATAAAAAATGAAATTTTATTTGTTAGGGAAATGGTATTTCAGGGAAATGAGTGCTTTCAGGAGATTGGTTGTAAAAGAAAATATCTTAAGATTAGTTTAAATAGTTTAAACCAATCGCTGTTAGAACTCTTCAATACAATGGATATAAAGTCTAAGAAGATAAGGATACGGAATTACTTATTTTAAAACTGTATACTATACAGTGGCAAGAGCCTTTGTGAAGGTATTCATAAAGACATGGTATTCACAGAATGGAAATTTGAAGTGTTTATAATTACATAAACTAAATTGTATTCATCCTAATAACTTGGGCAATGCCATATGGGCTGTTCAGCAGATATCAATGAGAACCCTATGAAAGAGGGTATTTAAAATAGAATTCCAGCTTCAGTTGAATTTTTGTGAATCATTAGACATTTGGTTTGATTTTAAAAGACTGTCCTTGATTATAGTTCAAGCAATTAAATTATAATAAGAAAAACATCTGGGTTGTACATGGCCCCATTTCAAACAACAGAAACAAAACAAAAATTAAAACAGACCAAAAAAAAAAAAAATCCAAAGTAGCTGAATTAGGAATTCTAACAGGATTTTGAACTATTCAGTGAATTATCCCTAGTAAGCTACATGGCTATCAAAGTTTTCACAGTGAAGCTATTAAACTATTATTAAAAAATAGAACCATAAAACATCAACTATCTTCTGATTGGTATATGACTTCTACCACCCCACTTTTGTCATGGCAAAATAAACTGTAGACCAGTGGTTCTCAACCTGTGGGTCACCACGAACAACCTTGTCACTGAAGTCACCTGAGACTGGCTGCATATCAGATACTCACATTATGATTCGAAGCGGTAGCAAAGTTACAGTTACAAAGTAGTGACATAACCAATTTCATGGTTGGGGGTCACCACAGCATGAGGAACTGAATTGAGTGCGGCAGGACTAGGAAGGTTGAGAGTCACTGGTGTAAGCCATTCATTTCTCTGGGCTGGGTGACCATAGCCATGCACAATATTAAAAATAACAGGCATCCTCAACATGTATAGTGCAAGGGAAATTATACTAATTGTGTCTAAATCACAATAAAGCAAAAGACAGAATTTTGAAATGTGATTGGCATTAACCAAAAGGACTTTGCATTTATTTACCACTATGAGCAGTGCAGCCTATAAAAGTATTTGCTTAAATGAAATCTATGAACATTCAAAAATAATATATTTAAATGCATCGTATATATATTCCAAACCCCAATCTTAAAATTACAGAATGGTATAGCTTCTCCTAGATATTTATATCCTGATTAGAGTTTTCATCAGGAAATCTTCTATTACATACTTGGTTTGGAAAGTCTTTTTTTTTTCTAATTAAAAGAAGATATATTACAAGATCAAAATAAATAAACAATAGACTCCTGGGAAATACATTTTTCTGTTTTGTGAATGAACTGAAATAAAACTAGCCAGTTGGGGTGGGGAACTTTCACAATTAACTACAGAGGGATTTGTGTGGCGTGAATAGTTTTGTTGTTAACTTCCCACTGGAAGTCCAGTGAATTTAGCTGATTAAAACATCTGATTTGGATGCCAGGAAAAGAAAGTTACTACAGTTGGAAAAATGAAAACGTTATAACAAAAACAGATTCCACAAACTAAATGCAAATTTGGAATTCCCGACTTCTTAAATCCTTTCTCAGTTTGCTTCATAAAAGTGTGTCCATCTCTATCCTTGGTCTTGGAAGAATCTCATCAGAAGTTTTCTGTTGATTATGATAGTTTCCTTAATCCACAAAAAGTAGCCAAGGCACGAAGACTATTCCCCAGAGCCTCTATGGGAAGGAAGGATAGCCAAGAACCCTAAGTAATTTGGCAAAATGTCACAAGTGTTTTGCAACTAGTCACTCTAGGCACAGCTGGTGGCCTTAGGGTGGTCACACATGCTGCAGATGCAGAATCCTGGGCCCCGATGTACCTGGGGTGGAGGTCCCAGGAATTTGCAATTTTGTTCATTTATTTCCATCATGTGGACATAGGAGTCTTCTATCCTTATGTAGAAGCTTAACTATTGAACAGGTCGTATGAAAAATAATACACACACACACACACCACAAACACCCCCTCACCCCCACACACCTCTTCCATAGTAGTCTCAGTACATACCGGTCCAATCTAAATTGGTATCCCAGACTGACCACATCTGGACGATGAAGAAAGGCATCCAGCAGAGGATGTAGGCGCTTACAATCACAAAGGTCATCTTCACTGTGCGGATCTTGGCGCGGGAAATGCTCTTCACGCTGCTGACACAAGGCATGACCAGAAGCCCCTTGTAGAAGGGACCCGTGGCTTCCCCAGAGCCCTTGCTGCCTTTGCTCTGTCGCGACGCTGTCTTTCCGCGGACATTGCTCCAGATGTGGTGGCAGATGAAGCCATAGCAGGTACCCAAGATGATCACGGGTACCACGAAGACCCCGCCGGTCATCCAGGTCACATAGGCGCGGGTACCCCAGGGCTGGATGAAGGTAGCCCAGCAGTCTTGGGCTTTGGTGCCGTTGGTGTTCACCTCGAATTCGATCACAGAGAAGATAAAGTACTGTGGTATACTCAGAACGAAACTCAGCCCCCAAGAGGCGGCGATCATGAGGCGCGAGCGGCGCGCGGGCTGTTGTAGGGTCTTGAGCGGGTGGCACACGGCGATGTAGCGGTCAGCCGTCATCACCACCAGCATGTAGGAAGATGCGAACATGGCAAACACCTGCAGGTGCTTTACCACCCGGCACAGCCAGTCCGGCCCGCGGAAGCGGTAGGTGATGTCCCAGCACAGCTGTGGTAACACTTGGAAGAAGGCGACCGCCAGGTCTGCCAGGCTGAGGTGTCGGATGAAGAGATGCATGCGGGATGTCTTGCGTGGCGTGCGATGCAGCGCCAGTAGCACACTGCTATTACCCAGCACGGCCACCACGAAAATCACCGCCAGCACGGTGACCTCCAGCTTCGCCAGCTCCTCATTGCGTACGTCCTCCGGCGGGCTGCCACCTTTCCCGAGCCCAGCTGCTTCCCGGCTGCCGTTGGCGCCCTCGGTAGTCAGAGGCCACGACGGGCTGGAGTTGCCCGCGGGCAGATCGTAGGATCCTCGCGGGACACTCATGCTGTCGGCAAAGAGCCTGGGAACCCTGTCCCTCGTGGGCTGCTTCCTCTTCTCCACGGAGGACCCGAAGACCCGCGTCCTAAGCTCTGCGCGCCGTCCTTCCTTCCCTCGCGCTCTCCTCCGCGCAATCCCACACGCGCTCAGAGTGGTTTTAGATAGGATGTTCACTGGTGTCCCTGCTCCGGCTTGCCCCGAGGCAAGGGAGCTGACTCTCCCTACTCCCAGCGCAGTCTTAGGCTGCCTCAGGATGCGCTCCTTCGCATCCTAGTGGCTGGAGACTGTCCCCTACCACCCACCCTTCCAAGTCGTTGGTGATTTGTCCTTTTCGCTTTGCTGCTTCAGGGGTGGAGCTGAGACTCCTAGATTCCTCTGCAGAGCCGGACACTTTCCGGATCTGCCCCAAACTTCTCTGGGCTCCTCGGGATTTTTCCAGCCTCCTTTATAAGCCAATTTAAAGTCATGCAGCGCGTCAACAGGTGTAGTAAAAACATACGTAGAGATTCGTGTCCGCTGCTGCTGCTGCTGCTGCTGCTGCTGCTGCTGCTGCTGCTGCTGCTGCTGCTGCTGCTGCTGCGAACTCAGCGCGCCTGAACTTGGGGTTCCCCCTTCCAAGTCCCCAGGCCCTGTGTTTCCCTGCCTGGCACGTATCCCTACACTAGCCACTAGGGCTGATTTTATTCCCTGCCAGGTTTGCCCCTGCACTTTGAAGGTAAAAATCGCGTGACCTCCCTTTCTGGTGACTCCGTCACCCTGCCTTCATTCGCAGACAGGAAAGGCCCACTCACTTCTACCCTTCAGTCCTCTTGCTGGGTGTGCGTAATTATCTCGTGGTGACTCTACTCTAGAAAGTCCAGTTCCCAAAGCAGCAGGGGACAAAGAACTGGGCTGCAATGGTTGGTGGAGACCTTGTTCAGTTAGATGACTAAATTCTGCTGACATTTCTTAGGGCAGACAGAGAGAGCTGTCTGGTCTGCCAGTCTGTCTATCTCCATCTCTGCCTGCCTGCCTGCTTGTCTGTCTGTCTGTGTCTCTTCTATCTCTCCGTGTGTCTGGGTCTCTGTCTCTCTTCCCTCTCCCTCCGTGCATCTCTTATCTCCTGTGTATGTGTGTGTGTGTGTGTGTGTGTGTGTGTGTCTGTCTGTCTGTCTGTCTGTCTGTCTGTCTGTCTGTAGCTAGGGAGAGGAAACGAGGCACTCGGAAGGAAGAGAAGAACTACTTCCCTCGCCCCTCACCACCGACCCTGGTAATTAATTATTTGCTCTGGCCTTCTGCGTCCAGCTGTGGAGACAAACACTCTTACAGACTCCACCAACTGTCTTAACTCTGGGAGAGAGAATGCTACTGAGGACAGCAGGGGGAGCTGTTTCTGAAGAAGGAACACACACAAACCAACATTACAGATGCAGGGACAGGAACTTGAGTTTCTTGGTCAGAGCTTTGGTGTGTTGTGGCAATAATACAAACCTAATTGCTTCTGAAAAAATATTTTTCTTGTGAAGTACCATCATAAACATCAAAAGATTTTTTTCGGCAAAGCTAGTTTTGTTAGAAACTCAGGGCCGATACATTAAGAGCCAGGGGCTTGGAATACTGAGCCAGTCGAGTTTCATCATGGTTACATAAGCGTCTGTCTATGCATCTTAAAATTGGGACTGAAAGTATGTGTTGCTCTCATTTATGGAGTTAATGGAGGATCAAGCAATGCCACAGCGCAGTAGAGAGGTTCTGTGAATATGGAACCCAGTGGAGTATCCTTCCAAGATGGCTGGCAAAGTACAAAAGAGAAAGGTTTCCAAACCACGTGGCTGAGAAAAAGAAAACAAAACCTTCAAGCAGTTAGATTATAGTCACTGTCTTAGAGTGGTAACTTTTTAACTTATTTTTTTGAAGATACAAATGACTTTTGTATGAGAAATAATGTTGTCTGACCCTCTGTCTACAAAAACAGTCCACTGGTCAGACACAGCCAGGAGTGTGACAGCTTGGGCTGACACATTGGACTTTAGGTTTCCCTGGGAGAAGGAATAGGTCCTCTTACCCCAAAGAGATGGTTAGTGGCTTCTCACGAAACCACATGTGCTAAGCATTTGATACAATTATGTTCATGTGTCCAATTCATAAAAGTAACTTATTAGGTTGAATCAACAGATACAATTGGAAGATACTATATTATTCACTAATAACATTACCCGCTACCCATATTAACACATATACACACATACATACCTTTGTGTGTGCATGTGTATTTGTGTGTGTACTTGTGTATATGTGGGTATGTGTGGAGTGTGTGTGTGTGTGTGTGTGTGTATGCACAAACACACAAACATGTTTGCATCTACACAACACTCTTCTGGGTGCCATAAGGCCTAGCAATTAGTTTTAAAAGTGTTGCAAATTCTAGAATCAGTTTTTTAAACTCACATGTTTTAAAAAACAATGTCAATTTTTATTCTGGTTCCATATTCAAAAGAAAATAAAACCATTAAAATACACGTCACTTCCTGGACCCCACTACTGAAGTCCCCCAAGATGGGTAAAAGAATTGTACAGTGTGGAGAGGAAAAGAACCCAGCAGTCTTTTCTGAGGCATCTTGTGATTTCTCTTCTAGTTTGTTGAATTTGTTGTTTTAGTATGAAGAGCTTTTCTCTCTTAATCTCAGGGGATTTCAGCTCAATGTTTGGGGGCATGGAGGCGAGATGACAAAAGGGAAGAGTGGAGATCAGCGCATTCACACCCAGGTCACTGCTGCTTTTCACCCACTCCTGTTCTTTTTCTACCCAGCAGCTCCAGATGTTTAATCCATGGAAGCAAGGGTGTTCTTCCCTGACCAGCTGGAACTTTGTTTTAATCTTTGAGCTGCAAAAGCTTCAATCTCTAAGATAGTGTTGAAAAATATTCACATATTTTCCTTGAAGATGACTGTCTTAGTCTATCCCTGCAAAAAACATCATGACCAAGAAGCAAGCTGGGAGGAAAGGGTTTATTCAGCTTATACTTCTACATTGCTGTTCATCACCAAAGGAAGTCAGAACTGAAACTCACACAGGGCAGGAAGCAGAAGCCTATGCAGAGGCCATGGAGGGATGTTACTTACTGACTTGCTTCCCCTGGCTTGTTCAACTTGCTTGTTTATAGAACTCAAGACTACCAGGCCAAGCAAGGATGGCACCACCCACAAGGGGACCTCCCCGCTTGATCACTAATTGAGAAAATGCCTTACAGCTGGATCTCATGGAGGCATTTCCTCAAGGGAGGCTCCTTTCTCTGTGATAACTCCAGGTTGTGTCAAGTTGGCACAAAACCAGCCAGTACAATGACATAGGTGATTGTTCAAGTTTTGGGGATTTCATGGGCATTCAAAATATTCATCTCTCCTTTTCAAATATGTAACCTTTGTCAATATATGTTACCTGCTATCTCCTCATTGAACCTTTTCTTCCAAATTAAAGCAACACACCCTCCAAATTAAAGCCACACCCTCCAAATTAAAGCCACACCCTCCAAATTAAAGCCACACCCTCCAAATTATTTGACTCAGTAGAAGATTTGATGTTTTCACTGTTTATAATTTAGTGGTCAAATGCATGGAAAAGGGCTCCTTATGCATCCCATCCTCCCTAGAAACCTACTTTTCTATTGCTATGATAAGACACCATGACCGAGGCAACTTATAAAAGAAAATGTTTACTTGGCTTACAGCTTCAGAGGGTTAGAGTTCCTGATGGATGAAGAAAGGCATGGTGTTAGGAATTGCTGGAGGGGCAGCTGAGAGTGCCTGTCTTGATCTGCAAGTATCAGGAGACCAGAGGGAGCCCTGGGAATCTAATAAGTCTTGAACCCCCAAAGCCCACCCCACCTGGTGACACACCTCAGACAAGGCCACATCTCCTAACCCTCCCCAAACAATTCCACCAAGTGGAGACCAACTATTCAAGTATATGAGCCTACATGGAGGCCAGTCTCATTCGAACCTTCACATTACTCATAGAAAGGAATCAAAACTCTCCAAAAAGCAATTTGTTCAACTTTTTCCCAATATCCATTTTATATCAACAGTGCACAATAAGTTTTTGCTCTTTCTATTTTAAATTAATTGTGGTGCAAGCCAGCAATTTAGTATTCAGATCATTGTCCCTAGCAAATCCAGAGAGGTTTATTGGATGTTTCTATATTCATACCTTACAATAATTTCTTAGTAATATTTATCACAAGGTTTTAGGCTGCTTGTAAAGAATAAATATTTATAAGC
Source organism: Mus minutoides (assembly GCA_902729485.2). Taxonomy (NCBI): domain Eukaryota; kingdom Metazoa; phylum Chordata; class Mammalia; order Rodentia; family Muridae; genus Mus; species Mus minutoides. The sequence continues at coordinate 153,149 of LR751307.1, forward strand.
TGGGCGGTGGCGGTGCATGCCTTTAATCCCAACACTTGGAAGACAGAGGCAGGCAGATTTCTGTGTTCAAGGCCAGCCTGGTCTACAGGGTGAGTTCCAGGACAACCAAAGCTATACAGAGAAACCCTGTCTCGAAAACAAACAAACAAACAAACAAATAAATAAAAAACAAAAAGAAAAAAAAGATATTTATTTATAATATTATAACAGCAAATATTTTAAGTATTCTGTTACAGGTATTATCATATGGCCCCGTGAAGGATGTATTGTGACTATTTTATCTTAATTAAGAGGATGTGAAGTAATGAAAGTGTGAATAACCAACCTTTGGCGACACAGCTGGCGAGTGATATAAACAGAACTTACACAGAGACATTGGTTCTAACAGAGTTTCTAAGAATAACCCTTCTGTTACATTGTCACCTGCAAGCCTGTTGAGCCTGTTCTTGGGTCTTATAGACATAAGGAATATCTGATTGATTATTTAACATACCATATACACACGTGGTATTTTCCTCCTTTAAGATGAGGAGGATGTACTACTACTACAGTCAGTAGTAGAGGCACCAATGAATCTCGTATTCCTGAATTAAAATGTCTAAATTCATTATGTTTGATTTTTTGAGATAATACTATAAACTGTGGATGGAGAAAGCCATTACTGTCCCACATTAAAGAGGAGTGAAACATTACAGAGTATAAGCAACGTAACTAAAGTCACAATGTTCCAAGCAACAGATCAAGAGGCAACGACAGGACCATTTGGTGGTTAGGGCTCTCGCTTTCACGTCTCAGGGCTCCCATACACATTAGCATCCGGCACATCTCCATGGAATGAACCAACAAATGGTACGACAGGAACTGAGTCTTTGTTTGTTTGTTTTTGAGACAGGGTTTCTCTGTATAGCCCTGGTTGTCCTGGAACTCACTGTGTAGATCAGCCTGGCCTCGAACTCAGAAATCTTCCTGCTGAGGGCTGGGATTAAAGGCATGCACCACTGCCTGGCCAGAAACTGGTTTTTGAGTGCTGTTTGAATATTCAATTTCTAAGGTACATGGTGATTGGATAAATCAGGGAAGAATTTACGAGGAGCCCCTACATTTGATAGCAGGTCTCTGGAGAAGACCAGCATTTATGTTTGGAAAGGGTAGCTTAGTTCTAGTCATTCTGCCTTGAGAATTCCAGATTGGTTATTATATCTTACTTTAAAACTTATTTTCTCTATGGAGCCTGAACCAGCCATCTTCTATAAGCTGGCAAGTCTTCCCAGTGGAGGCATTGGGACACCAACCCAGCGGTACAACCTCTGACCTATAATTTGTCCTTTGGGCAAGAAGTGCTGGAGTAAATGTGGCTCAGAATCTGTGGGTGTGGCCAATAAACAACTGGCCTTGTCTATGAGAGGATGTGCTTAGTGTTATTGCAATGTGATAAGCCATGTTTGGTTGATATTCCTGGTAGGCCTGCCATTCCCTGAAAGGAAATGGAGGAGGGGTGAATCTGGGGAAGAGGAGAGGTGGAGAGGAGGACCTAGGCAGCAAGGAGGGAGGGGAAACTATGGTCAGGATGTAATATATGAGAGGAAAAATTAATTATTGTATTTACATCCTCAAATGTTGCCCCCCTCCCAGGGTTGTTCACTCCATACCCCCACCCCTTAGCAAACTTCCTTATTTTCCTTCCTCTTGCTCCTTTAGATTTATTATGTATACTGTGTTCTGCCTGTATATACGCCTGCAGGCCAGAAGAGGGCGCCAGAGTCTATCATAGATGGTTGTGAGCCACCATGTGGTTGCTGGGAATTGATCTCAGGACCTTTGGAAGAGCAGCCAGTGCTCCTAACCTCTGAGCCATCTCTGTAGCCCCAAGAGACAAATTTTTTTAAAAGTTATCTTCTGTGTATATATCATAGCTTAGCACTTTTATAGGACGCCTGACTGTGTGAATGGAGAGTTCTCAGAGTCCCGTGACTTCCCTTGGAGCTCTTTTCCTTCTGACGGCTTGCCTTGTCCAACTACGATGTGAGATTTTTTGTTGTTGTTGTTGTTGTTTTATCTTCTATCTTATTTTGATATTTGGTTGTTATCACTTAGAAGCCTGATCTTTTCTAATACAGAAAAGCGATGGATCCAGATGGGGGGGGGGGCGGTGAGGGGGGAGGACCTTGGAGGAGTTGAGAGAAGGGAAACTACAATCAGGATATAACTTTTTAAAAAAGAAAACATTCGTTAATTAACAAACATTAACTTTTAACACACTCACTGGATTATCAAAACAGGCTTCAGGACTTAGTATTATTATTAAAGACTTACTTATTTTCCTCTGTGATAACAGGGTTTATGGGTGCAAATGCAGAGCCATGACACACTTGAAAAAGAAAAAGAAAAGCTCCCACACTCAGAGAAATGTCAAGCACTCCAAAACTTAATGAAAAATTGGAATTTCATTGCTTATATAATAATGGATTGTAGCCATTCCCAGTCTTGCCATTAGAGAACCAGTAGAATAATGCACTCAAAGAAAATAACCCTCTCTGTATTTGATAAAAATAACATTTTAATTGAGAGTTTCATACAATGTATTTGAATGTATCCACCCTCTTCCCAGCCCCCTACACATTCCTTACCAATCCACCACCTCCTCACAACTTCTGGTATTTTCTGTCACCCATCAAATTCAGCCTGTGTTAGACAACTACTTTTGGTTGTGGTCCATGCAGTAGATGTCACGTTGAGAAAACCAATGTGTATTTAAAATCTATTTGGTATTTCAAGCTTTTTATGAGTATAAAAACACTGAAATGGTTGTGCTTAAGTCTTTGGCTCTCAGCATACTGATAATCACTTGGATTGTTACATATTAACATAGTGTCTTGGATACTCTGTCCAGAATTGGATGAGCTTCAAGACTCATGGTTTTAAGAGGTTGGGCCTGTCCTTAGATCCTTTATGAGAAGAGAAGAGATGTGTGAACTAGCATGAGGAACTGTGATATAACCCATGACCTTTTCTTTATGGCTTGAATACTTTATGTAAAATGAATGAATATTTCTACTTCTATTTTTTTTTCTTTCTATATGGTGGATGGAGGTCATTTTACAAAAAAATATATTCTATTTTTGCTCATGTTCTACTCTTTCTTTCTTTCTCTGTCTGTCCCCCCAAACCCCTGTCAGGTACTTCCAAATTTCCTGAAGCCTCTCCTTTGTGCCAGGAGTATGGAATATGATACGTTTTATTTTCTATTAGGATATTTACAGCAATGATTCTGTATTTATAAACAATTTATCCATGAACAAAGTAGATAGGTTGCTTGAGAGGAGGCCAAATCTACATGCACAGCAGCTTCAATGTGTATATGCGAATCTCCAATATTTAATTATTTGAATATTTAAGATATGGGTATAAAATGCAATAAGTATTAAAGTATTTAGAGATACACCTTGATGTTTTCAATTACACTTAATCTGACTTTTTAAAATTTATATAGTAAATCACCAGGCAGAAATGACAGGAAAGGTACCGCCCTATAATCAGAAGGGTTGGGATCCATTCCTGTGCTGACATTACTATTAACAAAGGAAGAAGTGGCATGTAATGGGAGCTTGAAAAGACATTTATATCTTTCAGGAAATATTCTTGACCTTGTACTTAATTAGCCAGTCTGTCTTCCCTTTAACTCTCCATATAAAAGTTCAGCCTGGATAGCAGCATCTTGCTTTTGGTTTTGCAAACCCTGAGAAGAAATTATTTCTGATTTTGGAATATATAGCATTTTACCTGTGGTATACTATGCAGTTGTACAGAGCTTATAGTATTAAAAGTTTCATAACTAATTAAGTGTAGTTATTAAAATTGAAAAATAAATAAAAGGAAAATATAATTTATAACTTCCAATCAGCAAGAGGCTGAAAAGGGAAGAAGTAAGCCAACAGTGGCTGGACATGGAGAAAAAATTATAAAGACACAGAGGACCTGCACCGAGAGATGTAAACACCTTGGGAATAAGAGAATATAAATGCTCTGACTTTATGACAGATTTAGTACATAAAAATTATATTAGGATATAAATTACTATGAATAAGTTTACTAAGCTATAGCTAACTAATTCACTATATTGAACCTATATATGCAGAAAATACACCTTCTTTTCACATACTCATAAACAAAGATAAACACAGAACATAAAACACTCTCATTAGCATTCATTTTAGCCAAACTTTAACTGAGCTAAGTACCGGAATTAAGATAAAACTAAGCAAGTCATTCTCTTTCTACTTTCCAAATTAAAATTTGGTTTTTTTTTTGAGAATTTCACAAAAGAGTACAATGGATCTGCTCCTCTTCCTGCTTCCAACTCCTCCTGTGTTTTCCACAAGGCCCCCTCTCAAATTCAGGTTGAATTCCATAGCTTCTCACCTAGGAGTGGGGCCTTATGAGCCCTTCCCCAAACTCCCTGGAATGTTGCCTGGTGTGCTCTTGGGCAGCCACAGATGCTGAGAGTTTTGGCCACAACATCCCTATCATGTGCAGAAGACACTATTTCAAGGAAGGAGAGAAAAGAGTTCGGGGAGAGGGGAGGGGTGTAGAGTAACTCAGGTGCTGTGAAGGGGGAAATGGGAACAATGCATTGTGGGAGAGATGGAACAGGAGAGGAAGACAAGAGAGCAAAGCCCCGAGAGAGGAAAAATACTAAGGATGCTTAAAACTTCAGCAGGGAAAACCTAAACTTTATGATTGCTATACTTATGCTCTTATACCATGCATATATAATAAAGTTTAATTGGAATTATCCCATGAATGGGGATACGCCCCCTAGAACACATAGATGATCAACCAAAAATTCCAGCTCTAAGTGTAGGATAACTCCATTCAAACTGTTGGTCAGAGGGGTCTAAGAGACATTGCCACTGCCCTTGGTTACCTGCCAGACTTGAGGGTAAGCCCAACCTTATTGTGGAAGACAAGTCACAGGACTTGGGAAAAATCAATCATGCACTGACCTGGAAGCCTGCTCTGTGATGGCCAACTTTCAGTGTCAGGGTATGGGGAGAAAAGCTCTCAGCAGTTCTAGACAGATATAAAACCTGTAGGCTACAGTAACAGCTGGCCTAGCAAGATAGGTCAACTGGTACACTATATTGGCAATAATATGTTACAGAGATGGGGTTCAGAGAGGGTAACCAAAAGTTGTCTGTCTGGACTCAACACTGTTGAGTTGATTATAATATAGCCAACTATATGACTCATGACTGGAGAGATCAACACCACAGAGGAGAGCCTTATATTTCCATTTTACTAAGTTGATATAATATCCTGCTGCTTTCTAAAAACTTATCCTCATATCCATAGATTAGAGCAGTTCTTATCCCTCATTAGAAAAACTTCCTTTTGCAGCAGATGGAAGTTATTATGGAGAACAACAACTAGTCAAAATGTTCAGAATGAGTAACTGTGCAGTGTTCATTCCCAAAGAGGAGCATCTATAACACAACTTCTACTACACCCAGGGTTCAGGGGACACAATGGAAGAGGTAACGCAAAGACTATAGTAGACAGAAGATCAGAAGTTTTTAAAACATGCAGTATTTTCTCAGTCAGCTCTGTCATATGGAAGTCAACATTTAAGATAAACTATTCAGATTTGATTTTTGCAGTCATCAGATAAAACATCCAGCCAAATGTGTGCTGTTCAGAAGCTTCTCTGACCCCCATCCCAAGCTGTTTTCTCACATTAACAAATTACAGTGCCAGATACATAATTTATCCACCTGGATAATAAAACTCATGTTTTGGTTACTTTGTGGGTTCCTTTTTCTACCACCCTTATCCACCCCTATTCTATCCTTCCAAACCCCCAACACTAGGGAGGAGAGAGAGAGAGAGAGAGAGAGAGAGAGAGAGAGAGAGAGAGAGAGAGAGAGAGAGAGAGAGAGAAGGCTGTGGGGGAGAAGGGGGGTTAATACCAGTAGACTACTTCCTGCTGATCAGAGTTCTTTGGGGCAAGTTTGATCTTCTCAGCCAGGATATCCATTTTTTTTTTCTTCTCTTTGTGCATGACCCCTTGACAAACCACAACAAAGCTCCCTGGCAAACAGCACCCAGCAGCAGCAGCGGCAGGAGGAGAAACAGCCACTGAACAGCCACCACGCCAGAGCTCTCACATTTATATACCCTTTCAAGAGTCCCCAGAATGCCAACCATCTCACACTATCTGCAACTGGAAATGCCACAGACCCCTCCCCATGCCTGGCAGAGCATGAGGCAAATCATAGTCACCTGCTGTGGACAATCTAAAGCAACCCCATGTCCCACAACTGGGATTAAAACAAATTGTATTCCCATAACATTTCTGTGTTTTTTTTTTTAAAGAAATCTAAATACTTACTATACCTTGTTGTGTTGACTTTTATAACAAGACTTTGTTATATTATATAACCATGTTTATATATGTAAATGATAATTTTAGTTCTTAATGTTTTATTGTTTCTAGTATTTACAGCTATGTGGGCACTACTTTAATATGTACCATGTAAATATAAATATCAGGAAAAAAATCATTTGGTTTTCTTTAGGATCCACTATTAACCAGAGCCATCTGTGTGATCACTGGATTGAGACTACCAGCTGGAGCCCAATGGGCTCACCAGTGGGGTACACAATGGAAGGCACGCCATACCTGAATCTGTCTGTAGCAAGTATCTCAGCAGTGAGGGGTAGCAACTCAACTACTCCCATGTCTCTCCTCCAACCAATTTTGATTGTTAGAAGGTGCATTCTGTTTGTTTGTTTGTTTGTTTATGTGTTTTTTCTCTGTGTAGCCCTGGCTGTCTTGGAACGCACTCTGTAGATCCACTTGCCTTTGCCTCTCAAGTGCTGGGATTATAGGTCTGCATCACTACCATAGTTCCATTCTTATACAGACTCTGTGCAAATATTTTCAAGTTTTTCTCTGTGTAACTGAAAAAAAAAAAAATATATATATATATATGGGTTGGCTCCATTGAAGATTAAGGCAAATTAGGATGTAAACCCCCCTCTAGATTTAGTGTAAATCAGATCACTGGTGATAGATGGAAAACCAGTTTGTTGAAGCTATGAAGATAGAGTCCAGAATGAGGTCGGCAAGGAAGTGCAGACAATTAGCACACAGTGTTTCTCTTAGACTTCAAATGTCTTGTTCAAAAAGGCACCTGGAAGTATTCCTAGACTACTGCAGGGCCTCCATAAATGGCTGCTGTTGCTAACCTTGTCCACCATCATCATATCATTTACCAGTCGCCAGCAGTTATATTGGGACCAATTGGAGTAAAATACACCATTGAAAAGTTAAAAGTAAACAATAACAGTAACAATATGTAGCTAAATTGTATCAATCACACAGGCTTCAGATTGTTGCATAACTCTTTTTAGCACTACAAAACAATAAGATACAAGTATTAGTCGTCCATTTTGTAGATGAGTGTTGCACAGATGAGCTCACACAGCTCAGACTTAGTCTGCTACTTAGAGTATTCACTTGGATTAGAGCACAATAGACATGTGACTTTGGACTAATATTTAATATTTTAGGATATTAACCTATACCTGTGTTTGTGATCAAGCAGAAGTCCATGTAACCTTTTGTTGAGTCCTTAAGATGACTTTATAAGTATCATAGACATATAAATATCTATAAAGTTGCACTTTCTAAACATGCAGTAAAGCTAAGGAGAAACAATCATGTTGCATAAGAAACACTGGTAAGAGATATGGTGTCATTCTCAAAGTTTCTTAGGAGTCACAGACTCCAGTGGCACCTTCTAAGGTGCTTCTAAATAGAAGCATCTTTGGATTTTACCTTGTCTTAGGGTTTCTCCTGCTGTGAAGAGACACCATGACTAAGCCAACTCTTATAAATGAAAACATTTAATTAGGGCTAGCTTACATGTTCAGAAGTTTATTCTATTATTGTCATGACTGGAAACATGGTGGCAAACAGGCAGAGGTGAAACTGGAGAAGGAGCTGAGAGTTCTACATCTTGATCCACAGGCAGCAGAAAGAGACTGTGTGTCACTCTGAGTGTTGCTTGAGCATAGGAGACCTCAAAGTTCACCAGGGGATCCATCCCATAATCAGTCATTAAACTCAGACATTATGGCATAGGACAGCTAGTGCCTACTTAAGGGAACCTGATATAGCTGTCTCGTACAGAAGTGGATGCTCACAGTCATCTATAAGATGGAGCACAGGGCCCACATTGGAGAAGCTAGAGATAGAACCCCAGGAGCTGAAGTGGTCTGCAACCCTAGAAGAGGAACAACTCACAGAGATGGACCTGCCTCTGCCTCCTACTGAGATTAAAGGTTTGTACCACCATTACTCTGCCACTTTCTTGGTTTTAACAACAAAACTGTCTCTAGGCAGTGACAAAAAAATCCCAAACTGAGAACCACTGGGCTAGACAGAAAATGCTTGCTAAGAGATTGAACTGTGTGACTGGGGGTGCTCTCGCTGTGTTTCTGTAAGTATCACTTCCAATTTGCTTTAATGACATGGTGACAGGTGGTGTTTTTATGATTTAAAAACATGATTTACAGTAGAGTTAGAGTGTGGATAAATGTAGATGCAATGCTTTTCAATGTGGTTTGGGATATTTATCACCACAGTGAGAGATGAGACCTTTATAGGATCATCTGCTGTACTATAAAATGTATCGTTTATTGAAGTTCTTCTATTCATAGTTGTTATTACCCCATTTTAACAGATAGGACATCTTTTCAGTGTTGTGAAGGGTTTACTGTAGATCACACAGCTTCTGGTTTACAAGGCTGTTTTGTTTATACCCTGCCTATCTGCCCACCAACCTTGTGGGTTTTTTTTCTTTCTTTCTATGTGGCATCTGCAGAGGTTACTACTGTGGGAAATGACAGAGATGTGGGGGGACATGCCCAGTCTTTCTGAGAAAACAACCCATTCGAATCAAATTTGAACTTCTGAGTACCTATTCATAGGAGGCTCATCCCTCTATTCTGGGAAGGTCTGTGATGGATTCTTGGCAAGAGGGCAGTGGGCTGTTAAATGAAGTCAGGCCCAAGCTGCTATTCTTCTCAGGTCCTCTTCCTGACTCCCCCAGCACACAAAGTGGGTGTACTGTGAGGCTACAGAATATAGTCAGAACATACTATATAAGATCATCATTCTGCATATTAAGAGTTTTTGAATATTAAATTGAAACCCAGTTAGTTATTGAATATCTAAAATAAGTGGTACTATGGCAAATAAAATTGTAATATAATTCATATGTCCCTTTCTCTGTTTTTTCTCTTTTTCTTTCTTTCTTTTTCTTCCTTCCTCTTTCTTTCTTCCTTTCTACATTTCTTTCTTTCTTTCTTTCTTTCTTTCTTTCTTTCTTTCTTTCTTCCTTCCTTCCTTCCTTCCTTCCTTCCTTCCTTCCTTCTTCCTCACCTCTTCCCCCCCCCTCTCTTTCATACTTGGAAACAATGCAAAGGTTGGAGAAAATAGGTTCCACACTTTTATTTACAATTTTATGTTTTTCCCCTTGGGAAAGTAATTTTGTGTAATTCAGAGATGATTTTTTTTTAAAAGAAATCGTGTTATTTGTCTAGTATCCAAATACCAAATACTTTTGATTGTTGCTCCCACATCCGAGATGAATCTCTTCAGCAGCCTGAATCTTGGAGTCATCTCCTCCAGTGTAATCAACAGCTTTAGGTACATTACACACACATATATATAATTTTCTGATGCAGAGGCTAATGTTACTCTGTGAACCTTAATCATCAATCAAACTGAGGGAAGCCAAATACACTGTTCTTTTTTTTTTTAATAGTAGATGTGATGAATGTTTTAATTTGTTAAAGTTACAGGTAAAAGATTTTTAAGTTTCAGTGAATTGGAACATGTTAGAAATGATACCTATCACTGGAAACATCTGGGAATCTGCTAAGCACTGCTTGTTCAAACAAATTGCATTTACGGGAGAATGCACAAACCTGCCTCGCCCTCTCTCCCTCTGTTCCTCTTTCCCTTCTTTCTCTTCCCCTCACATCATTTTCTTCTTTCCATTTGAGAATCTCTCTATTATAAAAACCATCAAACAAAGACTGTGACAATTACCAGGCTGTGCAAATACTAATGTAAGTCTAATTAAGATAAATGTTGTGATGCCTGGGCCTTATTTAATGTGAGTTTTCATTCATAAAGTGTTTCCCATACACATCCTACATTTTTTCTGCACAACAGTCATGTGACATGTGGGGGTATGCAAAGTGACCTATTTTAGGCAAAGTTAATATCAATTTTATTCTTAATAAGCTTATTAACTGGGCTTCAAAATAAAAGTGCAGGCAGGGGAAGCCTGAGACTCTAAGCCAACATGTCTAACTGCAAGTTTTCTTGTCTTCTTATGGAGAAACGGTGGATGTGTTGTAAGGTGTTGTAGTAACCAGTGATGGTTTTAGATATTGTGGTTCTGTAGATAGACTTAAAATCATTTTAATTTTCATAAGTAAACTATAACTCAGACAGTTGAACTTTCACTTTATAATTTTAATTAAGGATCAATATTATATTTAGGGTTATTACCAAGACCAACATATTTATAAACAAGGAGCAGACATTGATTTCTGTGTTATGATGACCAGTTTTAAATTGTCAAGTTGCCAGAACCTATAATCACCTGGTAAGAGGATCTCAACGAGGGATTGTCAAATCTGGTTGGCCCCACAAGACAATCTGTGGCAGGTTGTCTTGATCTCACTAATTGAGCTGGGAAGTTATGCCCACTATGGGTGGCACCATTCCCTGGATTTGGGTCCTGAATTATATAATAGTGAAGAGAAGGCTAGCTAAGCGCTAGGCATGCATGCATTTATGATGTCTCTGCTCTTGCATGTGATGTAATCACCCACTCTAAGTTCCTGCTCCCTTGATCATGATGGCCTATAACCCGGAATTGTAAGCTAAAATAAATGCTTTCTCCTATAAGCTGTTTCATGTCAGAATATTTCATCAGAAAAACCAGAAATGAAATCACAATATGTTTCCATATTTCTAAAATTTGTTCTTCTCAACGTTCTCTAGGACTTCTTACCAGGAGCTCTTTATTGCCGGGGTCTTCAGCTTACCTTTCTGTTCTGGACTTATCTAATCACCTTGTCACCATACTCTCCTAGTAACAGTCTTTCTTTGTTCTATTTTAATTAGCCGTGTTCTTTATCTGCAAAGGCAGTCATGCAGGACGGGAGGGGATCAAAGGGATGTAGTGGTGAGGTTCTACATGTCTCTCCCAACTGACTTCCTCCTCAGCTCTCGCGTTGCATACCCATACACCCGTTTTAATACAGATACAAACATATTTTTAAAAAACCTGTAATCTAAAACTCCCAGAAGACCTTCCCTTCTATGAGTTTTCAGGACAATGAGGACTCTCCATTGGCAAACTGCCTATGAGAAGTGATGCAAAGATGAGTTCCCGTTATGACAGCTGCAGAGCGAGTCATGCAGATTTGACGGCAAACATTTGGCATTGCTCATAGATTATTTGGATCAGAGATGACAGAGGATGTAAGTACACATGGTTTATCCTTGATTCATGGAAGTTTGGGATCTCAGGCAAGAAGACTGTAAGACTAGACTGATCCACGGGATCTCACCTACTCAGGTCCGTGGGAGCTGCTGACATTCACAGAAAGAGATGCTGAGTGGATGCATATACATGGCCTCTGCTTCCACGTGGCTACTGGGTTTCTCCGTAGCACTGTGACTGGACTAAAGAAAAAACTATAGAGAAACTCCGATTTTTCCCTTTCTGACCTGTACCTTTATCACAGTCCTATTGAGACTGGCAGGGGTCGGGGGTGGGGTGGAGAAAAAATATGATTCTGTCTCCGGAAGGAGTGCTGGAGAGGGCACGGCAAGCCAGAGACATCATCACCTTCAGAAAACGCAGCTTACCATTTTTTTTACACATTTGTTTCAGTCAACATTAGAGAATGGCCATACAGAGTTTCAACTCATACACTAACTAGCTGCATCTGGTTGTCCATAGATTCCCTAGTAATTTACACATAATTTACCCTATAATGTAGTCTTCCTATTAGGGCTCCTTGTGGTGTATGTTTTCTTCTTTCTTTGCTGTGTTTGTACGTGGTTCATGCCGACTGCATTTTTCCATTGAGAGCTCAGTCGGTAACTGGCGTGGTTTCCTGGGACCAACAGAAGAATGAGGCTATTCTTCTGTGTGTTATTATTCTAAGGACCCCTATGTCATTTTTCAGGTAACAATTTTCTAAATAACTTACAAAGAGAATCCAGAGAGCTGAATGTGACAGTGTGACTGCTCGGAGAAAATTTACTTTCATTTCTGTTCTTTGAGCTGTTACAAATTACCCCAGGGAGAAAAACTGGTTCATATTATTTATTGAACACAATTAACAGGCAATGTTATAATGGTTTTTGCACGTATTAACATTTTAAAAAATCTTCATATTCTTGAAGAGGATAAGCTAATTACCATTTTACAAATGAGGATGGGGGGATTAATCTCAGACAGGCTAAATAAATATACTTTCCAAGAATATAGTGATACCTGTTGCTGTGGTTGTACTATATGTTTACGTTTTGCTTATGGTACGTTAACTTTTTCTTTCTTTATTGACATTTTCCTTATAATAGATATCCTGCTTTAGATTACAACATTCTTTTTAATTTATATTTTAAATTAATTAATTTTTACACTCCATATTTTATTCCCCTGCCCATCCACCCTCTGACTGTTCCACATCCCACACCTCCTCCCCACCCCTCTGTCCCCACATGGATGTCCCCACCCCCACCTGACCTCTAAACTCCCTGGGGCCTCCAGTCTCTTGAGGGTTAGGTGCATCATCTCTGAATGAACACAGACCCAGCAGTTCTCTACTGTATGTGTGTTGGGGGGCTCATATCAGCTGCTGTATGCTGCCTTTGGTGGTCCAGAGTTTGAGATATCTTGGGGGTCCAGATTGAGACTGCTGGTCCTCCTACAGAGTTGCCCATCTCCACAGCTCCTTTCAGCTTTCCCAAACTCAACAACAAGGGTCAGCTGCTTCTGTCCATTGGTTGGGTGCAAATATTTGCATCTGGCAGCATTCCTTTTGTTATTGTAGTTTTTATCATGTTCCTTATGGAGTCTCTTTGCCCTAGTAATCCGCATGGCCAAGGGAGCAAAGTTTCTCAGTTACTGCCCCATCACCGTAAATGATGTAAAAATGCCAAAACTTTCATCTTACAAAGAGAAAAGGTTTATTGTAGCCCACAGTTTTGGAAATTCCAGGGACACTTGGCTCCTTTCCTTCTGGGCCTGCATATAAGGTTATGTCATGGCAGGGAATGCAGGACAAGAGAAGATGCACACTTCATGACAGAAAAGCAAGCAAGAGGAAAAGGAAAGGACTGGGTCCCACTAAGTTTAAGGGACTGTTTCCAATGGTCTAAAGACTTCTCATAGTCCCACTTCCCAAAAGCACCAGACTGAGCAAGCCTTTATGCTTGTCCTGCTGAGGGATATTTAACATATCACCTACAGCAGAGAGACTGAATGTTGACACTACTTGTGACCATGTGAATATCACACATGTGTCCGACATGTGCAGCTAGCTTCCTACATGACAAAGAGCTGTCCAGAACAGACCTTGTCAGAGGAATGGGGGAGTCAGGACATGCTACCCTTGAGGGAATGTGAGAGATGACATAAACAGAAAATACTTTCAGATTTTCCTGAAACAGGCAATAAGACCCTCATGTGAAGAGTGACCTAAATCCAAAAGAAGGGAATGTCTTAGCTCTGAAAACAGAAAGACACAAAGGAGAACCAAATACAAAGGCTTTGCTAAATTTCTGCCACATAATTATAAGCTGCTAATTCTGGATCACTATGATTAGCTATTCTTCACCAAACCTCATAATAATTATTTTTGGGGTCTTTATTTTCATGAAGACTTTGTGGTCATCATAAGACAATCATGTTGCATACAACATAATCAATAAATGTATATGCTTTTATCTTGTTAATTTCTCTTTTGTTAAGTTGCATCAGCTCTGAACCTAGAATGGGTCAGAAAAAGATCTTTTGCATCCATGTTAGAGACACATCTAAAGCAAGCAAATCTAAGAGGAAGTGAGCCAAACCTGAACTTTGTTCTCTTTGGAGCAGTGGCTCTCGACCTTCCTAGACCAGATCTTTTCAATACAGTTCCTCATGTTGTGGTGACCCCAACTATAAAATAATTTCGTTGCTACTTCATGACTGTAATTTTACTACTGCTATGAACTGTGGCATACACCTCTGATATGGAGGATATCTGATATGTGACCCCAAAAGGGTAGCAACCTACTGTTTGAGAACCAGTGCTTTAGATCATTAGTTGGAGGCATGGGTGCAGCAGTCTATGTGGAGATATGAAACCCGAGATATGTAGCGATGTACATCCTAACACAACTGCATAACTCATAGCTCTAAAACACCATTAGTGGAGAAGGTGAGGCACAGTCTGATAAAGGCCCGATAACAGCCTTCACATGTTGTGTCTTAGCACAGTGCCTCTTCCCTAGTCCTGTTCCACTTTCTCTTCTCCCCTTCTCCTGGGCTTAATCTAGAGTCTGTGGAGACTGTGGGTACTTTAGTTGAGTGAGTTCATTCTTGTTTCAACTGAAGAGTGACTTAAAGAGTAATAAAAGAAATTCCAAGACTTAGACGTGGCAGAAGAGAGTCCTGGATGTTCCTCAGTAGAGAGGCGGGCGTTGCCTTGATGGGCTACCTTGATTAGTCTGACTCTTTGATGACTCTAAAGAGGTATCTTAGAGACAACACACAGTGATGGAACTGACTTCTGTTTATACCACCACAAATGAATTTACTGATAAGCCATGTGTACCCTGTGAGACTCTACTGGAGAAAACTAACTTTTCCCTGTGAACATCCGTCAATTGAGATGGCTGCAGGGTTAGCTTTGGAGGCTTGTAGCTACCTCTCCTGTCAGAGGTGGGACCTAGATGGGGTTTTTTTTTTGTTTTTGTTTTGTTTTTGTTTGTTTTTTTGCTTAAGTTGAGTTCATCATGCAACTCGCAATATAAAGAACACTGCAACAATAAGAATGTTTGCTCCTATTTTTCAAATTAGGTGCTAAAAATATTTTTGTAAATCTCATTTGAAAAGCCACCAAAATATGCCTGTGAAGTCTTACATCTTCCTCTTTACTCGGCATCCCATACCCTTAGGTATACCATCTTAACCACTGGACATATACAATGTTAGTTTCTTCACAAAATAACCCAAAAGAAAATTCACAAATTCTGTTTGGGAGAGACCATATAATCTTCCTAAAGCCCACTGTGGTCAATAGATGGGTACAACCCAGCAAAATAGATTTGTCCTTCTGTGCCACGAACTGGGCCTAGTCGGCCCCCCTCAATCCGTGGGAATCAGAGGTTTGGACAGATGGGCATGGAGTCAGAGAAAGTGGGGTTACAAACAGACTCGACACAAGGGAGTATGGATCTGAACGTAATTTGTCAAATCGAGTATCAGACTTTTTATATAGAGGAAAATAGGGAAGTTAGGTGACAATGAGGTTACTGGATTCTAACATAAAACAGAGGAATGCAAACAGGGAAGGACTGGCAGGAACCAACTAGGATAAAATTCAATGTTAACAACTGGGATCAAAAACAACTCCACCTAAGGTCAGCTTAAATTTAGAAGCCAGGGGCAAGGGCTTGTGCCCTTGCCATAGTCCACCTTCCCCCTAGGCCATTGTAAATACTTGTATATGGGTGTAACTCAGCTAGCTATAGTTCTAAGTATCTACTCTGGTTCCTCCTCAGGTCACAAACTTCCTTCTTCGTAGATAATGGTAAATTTCTGTGTAGGGCTGTGACTTAGCTATCCATGCCCAAGGTTGGATCAAGGACTGCCTAGAATCTAACTTAGCTATATGTTAAAAAATCAATCCTTAGAAGCACTTATAATAAAGCAATATTAAGCGAAAGCACACAGATCTCTTTACCAACTTAAGCAAGGACATTGGAACATTCATTTTACAGGATGCCACGGTTCCAGGAGACTAAGTTTCCGTGAACTTTTCATCTCGGGACCACGCCCAGGCTTTCCAGCCTGTCAGGCGGGTCACTACTGGAGTGGATATAACACTTCTGAGTTGTCTTGGTATTTTATCACAATGACAGAAAAGTGACTAACACACGCGCTACCCATCCATTGGAACTGAAGAAAGAGTGAGAACGGCCTGATATGAATGAGTGAATGAATGAATGAATGAATGAATGAATGAAAAAGGAGTCTTCAAAATTAAGATTGGTCCTATTCCTAAAAATGAACAAGAGGAGGCTAAATCAATAAATCACACACGCGCGCGCGCACACACACACACACACACACTATTTTGTGTATGTGTGTGTGTGTGTGTGTGTGTGTTCAAGAAAAGAACTTTCTTAAAAACAAGGAAATAAATTATTGTGAACAGAAGTTCAATGCCCATGTGTGAGTGATTGCTGAGTGAGTTATTCAAAGTTTCAATGATGTTCATGTGAGATGAAGACAATTGGCCATTAAAAGGCTTCTTTGTATTCACAACCAGCATGAGTAGTGCTCAGCTACAGCTAGAAATAGCCGACCCTGTCAGAGAATTATCAATATACTCTATCTTCTTCAACTGACCACAAGTATGTTTTAAGACAGAAAGTTAATAGCGGGGGTGGGGGGGGGCGCGGAGAATGAACCTGGTAGAATAATTTTCAACCTCTTTGAAAGAATTGATAGGGAATACATGTACAGAAAGATACTTTTTATATTCTTTAATCTTTTTTAAAAAACACTCCAGTCTTTATCCCCCTCCTGGTTCACCCTCTGACTGTTCCTCATCTCATACATTCTCCCTGTCTCTAAGAGGATGTCCCAACACCTCACCCCACCCCACCAGAGTTCCCCACTCCCTGGGGCCTCAAGTCTCTCCAGGGTTAGGTGGGTCTTCTCTCACTGAGACCAGACCTGGCAGTCTTCCGCTGAATGTATGTTAGGGTCCTCACATCAGCTGGAATATTCTGCCTGGAAGAGGACAGGAAATGGCCAGGAGAGTGTGGGAGCAAGGAGGGTGGGTGTTAGATAGTGAGCAACCTAATACATCTTAAGCTGACTCTCATTGCCAAGAAACTTCCCTTTTGTATTATGAGAAACAACACATCGTGAGTTGCTTCCAAGCTGAATGGTTTCTTTCCAAAGGTGATTGCTTATTTACCTTCAGAGACTCAAATAACAATTTAAAGCAAGTGCATAAGCTACCTTCAGGAGCTCTACTATAAATTCCGTTTAAAAAATAAATTTGTATAATTAAAGTAGTGTTTTTCTAATATTGTCATCGACTTTAATTTTTTGGTACGCATGAACCAAGATCTAAGTGGTAGCTGGCAACATCAAGACAGCCTCTCAGCCACAAAGGCCACAGCACAGCAGGATCTGCCTTCTTGTTTAAAACTGGGTAATAGCTAGAGTACACGGCTAGCCATTTATCTGAGAAAAATTTAAGCTGATTCTTGGTGTGTTGAAGATACTGTGTGAAGGCTACAGGGACCCAGTGGTTCCAGATGTTTATACTACAGGCAAACGGGAAGAGAGAGGAGAGAGGAGAGAGAGAGAGAGAGAGAGAGAGAGAGAGAGAGAGAGAGAGAGAGAGAGAGAGAGAGAGAAGAGGAGAAAAGGGGAAAGATTCCTAAGGATGAAAGTTAGCATTGTTCTATGTTACCTGGTAAAAGCCAAAGAGGTTTGCAGGAACTTTGTGTCCAGTGATGCGCATTAGCGCCATCAGGTCTGATGGGCAAGAGAAAGGACAGAAAGACTTGGCAAGGCAGAGACTCCATCATCTATAGCTCTTTAATGATTATTCTAGCTTTTTCTTTGAATGATGGATGTGAATGATGGGCAATGGGATAATGCAGAGACTGCAGGTGAGCGACCTCTGGAGATTGAGGATGACTAGGTAGGGCTGTGAACGGAAACAGGAATTGGAGAGACTTGATGTTGAAGCCTGTCAGGAAGTATTGCAACAATGGCGTTGACACCTCTGCTGCCTTGCATGAAGATTGCTCCTGTTCACACAAGTCATCCAGATACAGCCCAGGCTCTCAGAGTCCTCCTGGAACAGGCTCTGCCATTACAAGAGAGGGAGCTCAGGTCTAGGCTTGAGAGTCTACCTTTCAGTCCACACAACCGATAAAGGGCACAGTATGCAAAACCCTGTGCATAATCGATTTTTCTGCCAGGTGCTTCACTCCAAATCCGGACTACTGTTAAATGTTCCTGCACAGAACTCAGATAAAAGTCCACATCCCCTCCCGACAAGGCCACTCTCAATTACTCCTCTCCCCCCTCACAGCTTTTAAGTAGTAAGCAGTTCATCAGCTTGGTAGTTAATTTGAGATAATTACCTCAGCAAATGATTTCCATCAAACCGGGTTCAGGGTCAGAAAAATTTCATGTAAAACCACAACAAATGGTGCCTCTCTATGATGTTTTTTCCAAACCAGACTAAAAGGCTTTATATTAAAACTTTCAGCTATGAGTAGGCAAATGTAGAGAAGGGAAAAATAATTTTTTGTTCAGAGGTAATACTGTAATAACTTTCCTTCTAACTAAGACTCAGGCAGAACAGACATAATGAGAAAAAGAATCCTGTGGAATAATGTAAAGTGAAAAGGGAGATTTAATTATGATGTAATTTCTTTCTGAAAGAGATCACATTATATAGTAGGAAACTCTGAACTAAATATAAGGTCTTAGGCTCAAAATCGTATGAAAGAATTAATTTCCCAGTGTAATTAATTTCCCAGACATTTACATGGGAATGGGTCATTGATTAGAGCAGCACAGGTTCATACTCTTACAAGGCAATCACCACAAGCATCACTTATGTCTGGTTTACGGAGCTTCTACGTAAGTTGAATATAATAACTGAGGTAGCATCTATAATGTAATTGATCCTAATGCTAAAGGCACAGGCATCCTGCCTTTTGACTGGAATACAAAACAAAAACATAGAATCAAACCATTTCCTTGATTAAGATGCTGCCCCAGTGTTCTGTTGCCATAAACACTCCACACAAAGCACTGGTCTGCAGATGGGATGGGAGCACCCAGAGCTGGGTGTGGACCAGACGGAGCCAGAAATTCTGGGTTTAGACTTGGCTTTCAGGTCAACCTCTGTGATCTCAGCCAATTGGCTTCACCAGGCCAAGTCTCAGCTCTCTCTTTAAAAAAAAAATCTTAAAATCTTTTGTAAAATACTTTTTCCTCTGTAACTCGTAGTGTGATAGGGGCCCAAGGAATAGGGTTGTTCCATTTAGAGACATACCATTGAAAGTAAGACATGTCCAACAAGGCCATCCTCTGCTACAAATGCCACTAGAGCCATGGGTCCCTCCATGTGTACTCTTTGATTGGTGGTTTAGTCCCTGGGAGCTCTAAGGGTACTGGTTGGTTCATATTGTTGTTCCTCCTATGGGGCTGCAAACCCCTTCAGTTCCTTGGGTCCTTTCTCTAGTTCCTCGATTGGGGACCCTGTGCTCAGTCCAATGAATGGCTGTGAGCATCCATTTCTGTATTTGTCAAAAACTGGAAGATCTTCTCAGAATACAGCTATATCAGGCTTCTGTCAGCAAGCTCTTGTTGGCATCCACCATAGTGTCTGATTTGATGATTGTGTATGGGATGGATCACCAGGTGGGGCAGTCTCTGGATGGCCTTTCCTTCAGTCTCTGCTCCACATTTTGTCTCTGTAATTCCTCCCATGGGTATCTTGTTCTCTTTTCTAAGAAGGACCAAAGTATACACATTTTGGTCTTCCTTCTTCTTGATCTTCATATGGTATGTGAATTGTCAGTCATCAATGAGAGGAGAAGCCCTTGGTTCTGTGAAGGTTCTATGCCTCAGTGTAGGGGAATGCCAGGGCCAGGAAGTGGGATTGGGTGGGTTGGTGAGCAGGGGGAGGAGGGAGGGTATAGGGGGTTTTTGGAGGGGAAACAAGGAAAGGGGATAACATTTGAAATGTAAATAAAGAAAATATCTAATAAAAAAAAGGAAAAGAAAGAAATATGTAAGAAATCACCACTTGGGTCCAGTTAGACAAGTGTGACAATCTTGAATTGGAATTCAATCCAGCCAAGTTCATGAACTCTGTCCAGGAGTAGTTTTAAATATTGCTAACTGATATATAATATACCCAGTTACCCCTTGGGAAAAAATCTTCATCTTTTAAGTAAATAAATAATTAATGGGAAAAAAGTAAAACATGTCACGGAAAGATGAGGCATTAGGGCTCAGGGCAGTGGCGAGCTGAATATTTATGTATGAACATAAATTTTGTAATGTATTATATTTGTAAATATATATTTTTATGTTATACTTGTAAATTAGCTTCAAAAGTTTTATAAATGCTGTCAACACAAATTACAGTTTGGGGTATGATGATGTAAAAACTTGGGGTACTTAAGAGATCCCCAAATGGCTTAAATTATATGATAACTATGGAAAGGGGACTCAACAGACAGAAACAAAGGCCAATGATGAACCAGCCAATGCTGTTCAATGATCAGTTGCTAAGTGGCCATTAACTTGATAGTGTGTGTATGCACCCATGCACATGCATGTGTGCATGTGAATAGGTATGAATAGGGTGTCTGGGTCTCTGGAGCTGCAGTTTCAGGAGCTTTAGTTGACCAGTGTGTGATGAGAACCAAACTCAGAAACTCTATAACACTCTCAACCATCGAGTCATCTCACCGTGTGTGTGTGTGTGTGTGTGTGTGTGTGTGTGTGTGTGTGTGTGTGTGTGAACACTGTTGCTCTCTTCAAGACACACCAGAAGAGGGCATCAGATCCCATTGCAGATGCTGTGAGCCACCATGTGGTTGCTGGGAATTGAACTCAGGACCTCTGGAAAAGAGGTCGGTTCTCTTAACCACTGAGCCATCTCTCCAGCCCCACATACTAACTTCTAAATGTTTCTTAGTGGTATGGGTGGGGCTAGCAGTAACAAGTGTGCTGCAGCAGTTGAGAGGCCAGGTTGGCAGGAGCCACATGCTTGGTCTGGCTGTGTGGAGGATGATTTTAGAACCGGGTTTCTGTGAGAGGCATGACAGACACAGGTGTGTCAGAAAGGAGTCAGGGATAGAAGTCCTTTCTCATCATAGAAAGAGATACCTCTACTCTCACCAGCTGCAAAGCTACTGCAGATCTGTAACAGCTGCCACAGAGGGACCCGGAAACATGATGAAGCCTCATTGAGGCACCCCTGGGAACTAGCCACGATGGATAAAAGGCCCCTCCCTGTTCCAAAGCCCTTCTTTGTGGTAGATTGGTTCCCACTTGCAAACCTAGCACGGATGAAGAATGTCTGAATGGGTAGGGAACTTGAGCTAACCTAATTACCTAATTACCTAGAAGACTAAGCTAATCTAATAAAATTAAAATGCCCACCAGTATAAATACTCATATTGGAAGAATTACACAAGATTTAAAGCCACTTAATGGCCAGATGCAGTTCTTCTGTGGAGCCTCATACACCACAGACTAGAATAAATATTTGCTGACATTTTGATAGTATAGCTCAAAATGAATTTCTGGAAGGAGGAGAAAACTAATTACTTTTGTTCAAGCTGATTTTTTTTCTCAGCTACAGAGTTAAATATTTTGAGAAACTTTAATATTGTTTTCACACATTACAGTTTTCAAAGGCAAGGCCAGGTAATTTATTCTGATATTATGGGCAAGACCAGCTTCTCAAAGATTATGACATTTGAACTCTCTGCAGATTAAAAGTAAAGGATCAGACACTTTTAAAGAAATAAGAGTAAAACCATTTTATAAAATGAATGGGTCATTCCCTAAGAATGAGAACTAAGAAAAATATTTTTGTTCCTGATTTTAAATGACAAACCTACCACGATCATGGTTTTGTTCTGTTTTGTTTTTGCATTTGCCAAAGAGAATACATTTATTGCCTGCTAATTTGATTTCCGAGAGATATTCCACATCACTGGCAGGTTTTAAGGGCATTCAGTTGATACTTAGAATGTTCTCTTAGACCAGAGCAGTGGTGTTTTTGTTTTTGTTTTTGTTTTTCACATTCTAATAGATTTCCCTACCACAGATCTATTAGCATGCAGTGTGATTATAGAAATGACTTGGTCTCTAGGTGTTTGTGTTTATTTACTGTTTCCCTGGGTGACTCAGTCCCACTTGGCTCTTCTAAACCCTGAGACTTTTCTAATAGTGATGTTCTATCTGCTTTAGCCAATTGCTAATATCCAGAGCTGTGCTCTGCCCAGCACATTAACATTAAGGTAGATTATATTCAGTTGGATAAGGCATATGACTATCAGCCCTGGGTGCACATGAGAACTGCCCGAGAAAGCTTTGAACATTACAGGTGATTATTCTATGTAGTGAGTGTAGTGCAGTTGAGAACCACAATCAAAAATGAAAGGAATAATCTACAGATCAGGGCTCACTGAGTCCTAGAGAAAGAGAAATCCATTTCCCCTTCCTTCACGAGTCCTTCCTCTTCACCACCAGTGATTGGGATGAAGGTGTGTGTCTTTGGCTATTTGTAGTGCTAGAGGACATAGCAAGGATGGGTGGAGAAGATAATGATGCAGTGAACGGAATCATTATTGCCATAGCCAACTAGCACAGCCAGGAGGCTCTGTCTTCCTACCCAGAAGTGGGAGATAATTTCAGAGGGAGATGAATGTGCAGAAATGTGTAAAACCAAAGGTAGAACAAGGAGATGGAGGGTAGCCATGACTTAGGTCATGAGAAAGCAAGGCAGTCTGGGGTAGAGGAGGACACCTGGATCATGGGCTACTCAGATTTTCCTCTTCTAAAAATTCCACATTGCTGTGGGAAAGCACTAGCAGATCTTAATGTGAAGCTCATGAGGTAATGACGAAAAATTACCAGCTGCCTAGAGAGGTGGGACAAATATTAGGAAGACCCAGGGACCTAACTGGGAAATGCAGGAACGTGGGCTGCCTGAGTCCCCACAGCTCATGTCTCACCCTACTCCTGACCTGCAGTGAGGAGACTGGAGTTTGGGGAAACAACAGTGAGTAGAGAAAAGTGTGTTGTAAATATTTAATAAATCCAGCTGCGGGGTTATTTTCCGCCTTTGAGCATTTACATTCCCGGATGAAAGACACACACACACACACACACACACACACACACACACACACACACAGCTTCTAGATCTTACTATGCCTTAAGTAGCACAAAGATGGGCAACTTCCTAACCCCCATGCTGTTAGAATCCATTTTCCTGACGATGACTCTGAGTTACTACTTACTAATTTCTATGCTCCATCTTGGCTGCTCTTGATCCAGTTGAGAGCCTTCTGGACCATGGTCTCTTGGCCCTTTTACATGATGGCTCTCCTTCTCCTTCCTGTACATCCTTCCTCTTCCATGGCAGCTCTGTCTTCGTCATGTTCTTACCCTTCCATAGTGGCTTTTGCCGTCTCCTCTCCCTTGCTCCTTTCTTGTGGTTGCTCTCCCAGGAAACCTAAATCCTGCCTATCTCTCTTCTCCCAGCTATTGTGTGCTGGCATCTTTATTTACCAGTTAGAATTAACAGAGGACAGGTTCCCAGAAGCTACTGCAGACTCCAGATAACGGGGTCCAGCACTTAACATTATAACAAACAGCAAAAGACAAAACCTCAAAAGAAAAGAATATGAAAACTGCCTAAGTAGAAATCAACTCCCCCTCACTGTCCAGATAAAGCCCCAACTCCCCCCAGGAGAAGCAGCCATTCCAGGGCCTGTGCTTTGCCAGGGGAATGACTAAGTGGCAGATTTGTCCTTGGAACATCAGTTCTCAGGCATAGCCACATGCCATATTAAGAACACTCCACTCTCTAGAACACATAAGAGATGAGCATTCATCTCTAGGTGAGGAAGAATTGTTAGAAAATATATCAAATGAAAATTTTAAAATGGGCATAAGAAATTCTCCCCAAAAGACATACAAGAAGCACATATATGCAGCTAAGAAGAGTTGACCAGCCTAAAAGCTCAAGAGGAAAAAGGTGCCTGCTATGCAAGGCTGAGGCCACAAGTTCCATCCCTAAGACTTACAGAACAGTAGATGGAGACAATTTATCCGTAAGTGTTGTCCTTTGATGTCTACACATTCACTGTGGCATGTGTGACTGCAGTAATACACACATCCCAATAATAATAATAATAATAATAATAATAATAATAATAATAATAGCAACAATAACTTTTTTAAAAAAGAGTCAACTGGAAACACTAGGCATTAAATGTTGCGCTAAATGGAAAGAACGGAATGATGTTATTCTAAACATTAGAAAGAACATAATTTCAGTTCATGGATAAGGTAGTCACAGAATTTTAAATGGCTTCAGAAGGAAAAGAACTGATAATATCTATTCTAGATATTATAATATAATATAAACAGGATGTGAAAGAAGAGAGACAAAGTCTTCAAGAATCAAATTGAGTAGAGAGATAAATATCGGGCTAAGGGTGTGGTTCAGTTGGTATAGTGCTTGCCTAGCATGCAAGAGGCTCAGGACCATCCTTGTAGCCATACCACAATGCAAAATTCACTTATAAAATGTCAAAATTTCCCAGTTTTCAATGATCTCAGTACAGTCTCAAAGTCTAAATTTTCTTGTGCTATTCAAGGCAATCTTTTAACTATAACCCCCTGAAAAATCAAAAACGGAATTACAGACTTGTAACACACAAAAGAATGAAATCAATTCCTATTTGAAAGAATCAGTTACAAAAAAGGTGTTTCTTTTTTTTCCTTAAAAAAAAAAACAGAGTAATGTTGTAGTCATTGCCTGAAAGAAAAATAATAATGTAAACTTTCTCTAAGCATGGGCTTCAGGCAAGGCTCATAGGATGTGGCAGAAAATTGACATAATCATAGTTTATAATCTGGAGCTACAGAAGTGTTATTATAAACATAATTCACCATTCTGACTCTATATAGAAATGATGATCTTTCTACTGGAAGCTAGGAGGCCTATACCAGTGAGGAGCAGTACTATTGGTTGCTTCCCCAACATCCATTACTAAGTAAGCTCTCTCTCAGAGAGCTGGGTCTCATCTTGTGAACCAAGGCCAGATGTTGGAATTGGTTAAAATGCTTTGTCTTAATTCGGCTCCAAAAATCACATGAGAATCTGCATGCCCAGATAGTGAGGGACCCTGTCCCCAATTGGTGGTTGAT
The DNA here is from genome assembly GCA_902729485.2 of Mus minutoides. Classification (NCBI taxonomy): domain Eukaryota; kingdom Metazoa; phylum Chordata; class Mammalia; order Rodentia; family Muridae; genus Mus; species Mus minutoides. The sequence continues at coordinate 178,465 of LR751307.1, forward strand.
TAATCAATTAAGAGCCAATGGCCAATGGCTGGGCAGAGTGAAAGAGGCAGGACTTTTAGGATTCCTGGGCAGGAAATGCAGGGGAGAGGAAGAAGGGATTCTATCATGAGAGGGTAGTAGAATGGACCACATCATGGTGGGGAAGCTGAGAGATCAGAATTAAAGGCCTGTCAACATGTAAGAGTCAGGGAAGTGGCCCCATGGGTTACTCCCCTACATAGGTCTGGGGAAGCCAAGATAAAAATAGTTGAAAAAAATTAAAATTAGATTTAGAAAATGATAACTCAGGAATACCAGAGAGGAATATGTGCTAGCTCCATACTAAAAATCAATCTCTCTCTCTCTCTCTCTCTCTCTCTCTCTCTCTCTCTCTCTCTCTGTGTGTGTGTGTGTGTGTGTGTGTGTCTTTCATTCATGAATGCAGAGTTTTTGGGCAGGTGCAGAGCATTCTGGAACAGCTGGGAGCTCAGTGCAGCTGAACTATTCACTGCTATAACTGGACATTTTAAACTCCACTCTGGGAGACTGACCAGCACAATGGGGAAAGCAATTAGTTTTTCCCAGCACAAACTGCTAACACCAAGATTATGGCAAAGAGAACATTTCTGGACAAAGAGTAGGGAGACTAGACGTGGACCAGTATTGGACTGGCAAATGTCTTCTGCCATAGCAGAAGTAGGGTCAGTTGTCAAAGACATAAAGTAGCAAGTGACAGAACTATACTTCATATCTGTTCTCTCCTTAGTGTGCTGTGTGGTTTCATAAAGAATGTGTCAGTGACAAAAATAGAGCAAATGTGCTGAAAAGCCTCCCAAATCTGTGAGAATAGGTCCTTAATGCCCTCAAAGTCATCTTCTGGCCTTGCTTCCCACTTCCCCTGCTCAAGTCACATCCGCCCTCGAGACCTCATTATGCATGTTTGCCTTCTGAAGAATGTGGCACCAGCTACTCTAATGTTGACTCACGTATCCCTCATTCTTATTAGACCACAGGATCTTGAAGGATTCTCAGCAGTTCTCATTTATGTAGCATAGAAAAAGACACACAGAGAAAGCCCTCTGTAACAATGGTGAGTGAACTAGTGATAGTTAATAGATGAGTGATTGAGAGAAGGAGCCTGTTTATGACTGTGTCCATGTGCAACCAAAACTTAAAGGCAACATTCATGTTTCTACTGAGAAAAGAGTCTGCCCCTCTCTGTCTGAGCAAACAGAAGGGCTACCAAGGACAGCTGCGAGGTATTCAGACAGCACTGGCAGAGATCCTATCACACAGTTGTGGAAATATGACTGCATGACCAGAGAAGGCCTAAGCTGAATGGGCTGGAAGCCAAGACGTCATAAAACAGGCAAATGATTTCTCAACAGTCCACACTGACTCTGCAAAGTAATTTTTAGGAAGGTCACCATATGGCCTTCAGTTATTTGAAAATCTTCTTAGCCTAAATTTTCAGTATGTTCAAATATCATGCCAAGCATTCAGTGGCTAAGTCAATCATACTTGGATAAAACACTTGAAGAAATGGAAGATTTCTTTCCTCTATACATTTTCTTCCCAACTTAGAAGATAATGAATTTTGATTCAGACCTGGATGACCATTTCCAGGGAAACGCAGTAGGATAACACATGCTAGGATTAGAATCGTGACTCTCGACAGAAATGTGTTCTTTTAGTGCCCCAGTCTAGAAGAGCCTAGGGAAAAGGCCTTTGTCCAGAACACCTCAAATGGACACTCACTTGGTGGCCATACAAGCACAGCACAAGAATAAAACTCAGACAGAGCAATAGGACTGATCATTACCCTGTACTGTAAAAGCCAGAAAAATCTCATAATCGTAGGCTTCATTTTACTCTAATGAAAAAAATTATAGCTGAATGAAAGATATTGGTGACAAAGTTTGTTTTCCCTCCCAGGGGCTTCATTCAAGCTGAAATTGACAACCACTATCCCTTTTACTAGAAATGTTTAACAACCGGTTTTTAGAAAGCTGCTTTGACACCAAAACAAAGCATGGAAATGAAGGAGCAATCCTCCACGTTTGGCTCAGAACATTCTTTTTCCATTTATTTGAATGTACCCTTTCACTTCTGATGATTTTTAAAAACAGAATTGCACATATTGTTTATGGTACTTAACCAATTTGGGTCCTATTTTAGCTGGGGAAGCATCACAGGAGTCATTTGCTAATAGGAAATGGGTAATCGTTAGGGAAAGGAAGCTGTTCTCTCTATGAACTAGATTACAATGGTAAGGATTCTTAGCACTGTCCTTTTGATGGAGGAAAGGTCACCTCCTCCTAGTGGAGTTTCTCACATTTATCCTCCACTCAGACATTGACTCTTAATCATTTGTCAGCCCAACAGATGTTTGTTTGGTTTTGATGATGCACAAGCCATCAACATTACAAAAATACAAAAAAGATTGTTGTGCAGCAAAGGCAGCCTATTGAGGTGTCACGTGCATTTCTGGGGCAGAGTGCCATATTCAAATCTTTCCCTTGAAACAGATTTAATCTACTTTCACTTGTCTGTATTTAACACCTCACAGGTTGCTGTTAAGTTTACAGTCTAACATGCTGCAAAAACATCCAGAACAGAGTTGAGCATATGGGAACACATCGTATGGATTGGTTGGTTGCATGCCTGGACTTTCTGATGAGTATTCTTTCTCATCAGAACAGGAACTCTGTTCTGAACTATGGTTAATGTGATTTCTAACTTAGAGATTTTGCTGGTTCTCTTCCATGGAAAGACTAGCAATCTGTTACTCATGTCTTGAGCCTCAGAAATCTATGAGCTCAGCCGCAGACCAACTTCTGCTATGCAGACCACAAGTCCAGGACTCTCTGGTGTCCATTTCCAAGGTTCACACAATAAAGTCATGCTCCATGCACCACCACCAGCCGAGTCAGCTCCCCTTTGGAGACTGTAAACTGGACCTTCAGTAACGCCCTTTGTTGCATGCACCACCACCAGCCGAGGCAGCTCCCCTTTGGACACTGTAAACTGGACCTTCAGTAGCGCCCTTTTCGTGGTTTTCCTGTGAGCTTAGCTAGCCATTTCAGCTCTTCTCTCAGCACAATTCAACTGTGATAATCTGCTCCACGTCTACTGAAAGTTTATCTCTACAGAATTGCCGAAGCTGTGATAAACAGCACTGAGTTGAAACCATCTGTGTCATGCTTTAGAAAACAGATATGTTATTAAATATGGTGAAGAGTCACTCATGGTGTTCTCCATGAGCAGCTCAAGGGATTAAATCTTACAAGCAGAATTTTAATAAGAGTATTGAATATCAGTTTTTGCATGTGAATATCAAATATCCAAGTACACAAGTACAGAGTAAAGAAGATAATAATATGCATGAGAATGTTAAAATTTTATCTGACGAGTTGAATTTTAGTCTTAACTAGAATGAATACATGACTACTCAAGTAAACTAAATAACCCCCCCAAAACACACACACTCTTTCTATTCCAAATATCCAGGACCACCTGGATAACCCTGACCTTTATTTTATATAGTGATAGATACTTTGTAGATGTTAGATCAAGGATCTTAGGCAGGAAAGATGGTTCATTGAGTCATGCATTTGCCACACAAGCATGCTAGCTTGAGTTTAGATTCCTATCTATCTTATAAAAATCTCAGATTGTGCAAGTCTATAACCCTAGAACCCCAGAGCTCATTAGCAGCCAAAATAGCAGAATTAATGAGCTTCAAGTTCAAAGAAAGATCCCAGTCTCATAAAATTATATGGAGAGAGATCAAGCAGCTACACTAACCTCTGGCCTCCACACGTACATGTACATACAAATGGGCACGTATGCTTACTTGTGCGCACGTGTGTGCATGCATGCGTGCACGCACACACACACACACACACACACACACACACACACACACACACACACACAAACATATGCCAGATATAAATATACAAAGGAAAGGAAAGAAAGGATCTCAGGAGAGAAACATTCTACTGGATTATTCCCAGGGAGACTTTAATTGTAATTTTTATGAGAATTTTTCTTATAATGAGGATTAAGAGGATTTAGCTACAAAAAGGCAAAATATCCTAAGAACAGAAGGGGGGCAGGAAAAGCCATGGCACATACAGTGGCTCACAAGCCACACAGGTGGCTTCCAGGAGTTAGCCCTATCAGAATTACTTTGGACTTATCGGGACGAATTCTGGTGTTATGTTAAGCCAAAAAGTTTGTGGCTGTTTGTTATCACAGTCATAGGAAATTAATATAGACTGAAACTTCATTCCAATTAGACCACATCTGATGAACAAATTCCATTGGGTCATTTGCATGCCAAGTCTGAAAGCATATTGGAGTGACTCATTATTGTAAAAGAGCTTCCAGTCATGTCAGAAGAAGAATTTTGAAGATAGCTGATTTTACTTAAAAGCAGTAAGGATGCTCAATGTCAGAGATTTTGAGTGCCATCATTTCAAACTTCTCCAAAATGTCCCCAAAGGGCACAACTCATTGTTTATACATTTATTGGTATGATTACAGCTTTGATTTCTTTCTCTACCACTTAGAACTAAACTTTATGATGACATAACATAAAATAGATCATATGTATCAAAGAATAACACAACAGGTGTGGTGGCTTATACTGGTAACTACAGCACTCAGGAAGCAGAAACAGCCAGATTGCTGTGAGTTTGAAACTAGCCTACATAGCCTACTGGTAGACCTTATGTCTAACCATCAAAAACAGAAAGAAAAGAAAAGGAAAGAAAAGAGAAAAAGAAAAGAAAGGACAGGAAAAGAAAGAAAGAAAAAGAAAGAAAGAAAGAAAGAAAGAAAGAAAGAAAGAAAGAAAGAAAGGAAAGGAAAAGAAAGGAAAGGAAAGGAAAGGAAAGGAAAGGAAAGGAAAGGAAAGGAAAGGAAAGGAAAGGAAAGGAAAGGAAAGGAAAGGAGAGGAAAAAAAAGAGCAAGAGATGGGGGAGACAAGGGAAGAAGGATCAGGCTATAGACTGCCATGATTTAAATGTGTCCTGGGTTCATGTGTGGAAACTTATCAAATTTACATATAGTTCTGCTGCAGGTATCCATGGCTTGTGTTACCACTGAAGACCATGAGATGTTCACGATCCGTGCTGCTGCCTGAAGCCATATTGATGTTTATGTACAGTGCTGCCACCAGAGGCCATGCTAACCTGAGTGGCCTTTGATGCCACCTGAGGCCATTTTTGATGGCTGTGGTCTGGTCTTTGTCTGGGTCTGTGGTCCTCCTGTACCTGAGGGCTATGTTCATGGTCTGTGCTGTTATCAGAAACCTTAAGGAGGCCCATGATCCATGTTTCCACTAACTATGAAGAACAAGGGGCTAGTTACACTGGGATATTGATGACTGCAGGTGTACAACTAAGACGAAGGGACATGGAAGGCTTTTTGTGACAGCCCCCTACGCCTGTCTCCAAAGTAATGGTCTAGAACAGGAATCTACTGAAGAGAACTCTTTGAAAGTGTGATGTAGATGTTGAACTGTAGCTCTACACAATTAATGGCTTCAGATGCAGGAGTAGGAAGACTCAGATCTATTTAAGGGCCAGGCCACTAAGAATTTGACCATGTTTCAGTGAGTATATAGGTAACATAAATTGGACTTGTGTATTTTAATTTTTTTTATCTTTTTTAATTCTTAGTTTTAATTTACCTCTTTTGGGGGGCAAGTAACAAGGGTGGGGGCTATCATGGAAGGAGTGGGAAGTAAGTGTGAACGGGGTACATGATGTGAAATTTTCAGATAATTAATAAAATGTTATGCTGGGAAAAAAAGTATTTTGAGGTGGGAGTCTTTGACTAGGAGCAGATGACATCATGGGGGTGAGGCATCTTTGATGACATTAAAAGTTTTATGAAGAGGTCAGCTCTCAGACTGTGAAGGGTGAGTGAGCAGACTGCAGAAGCAACACAGCTTCTGGGACGGACTCAGTTTCGGGCTGCAGACATCTGGGCATCTTCCCTGCCTGAGGAAAGGTATCCACCTAGGAGGGCTCTGCCTGCAGAAACAGGTGAAGAAGCCATCTTGGGTTCCAGATCCCTAAAAGAAGAGTCTGCGAAGGTCAGCTTGCATACTGTGAAGGGTGAGTGAGCAGACTGCAGAAGTGACACAGCTTCTGGGACAGGCAGAAGCAACACAGCTTCTGGGACAGAACCAGTATCAGGTACCAGGCTACCAGGCACCTTCCCCGCCAGAGGAGAGGTGTCCACCCAGGAGGGCTTTGCCTGCCAGAGCTCCTGAGGGAGCCAACTTGGGTCCTGGGTCCCTCAGAGACCAGTCTGTGCAGGTGAGCGTGCAGGTTTCAGAGGCAACACATCTTCTGGGACAGGCCCTGTATTGGGCCTTCATCTTTAGCCAAGAGGCAGGTCTGAACACCAGACCTCTGTGCACCTTCCTTGAAAGAGGAGAACTTGCCTACAGAGACTACTCTGACCACTGAGACTCAGGAGAGAGCTGGACTCCCAGGACTGCTGACAGAGGCTAATGGAATCACAGGAGGAACAAGCTCCAACCAGAGACAACTATAACAACCAACTCCAGAGATTACCAGATGGGGAAAGGCAGAAACCAAGCCCATTCACCATCATCAGAACCCAGCACCCCCACCTCAGCCAGTCCTGGATACCCCAACACACCCGAAAAGCAAGACTCAGATTTAAAATCATAGCTCAGGATAGAGGATATGAAGAAGGGCTGTAAAAACTCACTTAAAGAAATACAGGAGAACACTGCTAAAGAGGTAAAAGTCCTCAAAAGATGAAACACAAAAATCCCCTAAAGAAATACAAGAAAACACAACCAAACAGGCAATGGAATTGAACAAAGCTATCCAGGACCTAAAAAGGGAAGTAGAAACAATAAAGAAAACCCAACGTGAGACAACCTTGCAGATAGAAACCCTAGGAAAGAAATCAGGAACCATAGATGTGAGCATCAGCAACAGAATGCAAGAGATGGAAAAGAGAATCTCAGGTGCAAAAGATTCAATAGAGAACATGAGCACAACAATCAAAGAAAATGCAAAATGCAAAAAGATCCTAACTCAAAACATCCAGGAAATCCAGGACACAATGAGAAGACCAGACCTACATATAATAGGAGTAGATGAGAATGAAGATTTTTCTACTTAAAGGGCCAGCAAGTATCTTCAACAAAATAATAGAAGAAAACTTCCCAAACCTAAAGAAAGAGATGCCCATGAACATACACGAAGCCTACAGAACTCCAAATAGACTGAACCAGAAAAGAAATTCCTCCAGACACATAAAAATCAGAACAACAAATGCACTAAATACAGATAGAATATTAAAAGCAGTAAGGGAAAAAAGTCAAGTAACATATAAAAGCAGGCCTATTAGAATTACATCAGACTTCTCACCAGAGACTATGAAAGCCAGAAGATCCTGGACAGATGTTATACAGACCCTAAGAGAACACAAATGCCAGCCCAGGCTACTATACCCAGCAAAACTCTCAATTACCATAGGTGGAGAAATCAAAGTATTCCATGACAAAACCAAGTTCACACAATGTATTTCCACAAATCCAGCACTTCAAAGGATAATAAAGAGAAATCACCAACACAAGGACGGAAAGTACACCTTAGAAAAAGCAAGAACGTAATCCTTCAACGAACCTAAAAGAAGACAGCAGCAAGAACAGAATCCCAACTTTAACAACAAAAGTAAAAGGAAGCAACACTTACTTTTCTTTAATTTCTTTTTAAAATCAATGGACTCAATTCCCCAATAAAAAGACATAGACTAATAGACTGGCTACACAAACAGGACCCAACATTTTGCTGCTTACAGGAAACCCACCTCAGGGAAAAAGACCGACACTACCTCAGAGTGAAAGGCCGGAAAACAATTTTCCAAGCAAATGGTCTGAAGAAACAAACTGGAGTAGCCATGCTAATATCGAAAAAAAATTGACTTCCAACAAAAAGTTATCAAAAAAGACCAGGAGGGTCTTGTCTTGGTAAATTTGCTTCCTTTACTTCTAAAGGTGTGCTATCAAGCTGCTAGTGTATGCTCTCTCTAGTTTCTTTTTGGAGGCATTCAGGGCTATCAATTTTCCTCTTAGGACTGCCTTCAGTCCTAAGTTTATCTATCAACAAGATAGATAAACCCTTAGCCTGACTAGCTAGAGGGCACAGGGACAGTATCCTAATTAACAAAATCAGAAATGAAAAAGGAAACATAACAACAAAACCTTCATACTCATCAAAGGTAAAATCAACAAAGATGAACTCTCAATTCTGAATATCTATGCTCTGAATACAAGGACAGCCATATTCATTAAATAAACTGTAGTAAAGCTCAAAGCAAACATTGCACTTCACACAATAATAGTGGGAGTTAGAAAGGGCAATGTGCAAATTAATCTGGAATAATAAAAAATTTAGGATAGCAAAAACTATTCTCAACAGTAAAAGAACCCTTGGGGGAATCACGATGCCTGACATTAAGCTGTACTACAGAGCAATTGTGATAAAAACTGCATGGAACTGATATAGCGACATGTAGATCAATGGAATAGAATTGAAGACTCAGAAATGAATTCACACACCTATGGTCACCTGATCTTTGATAAGGGAGCTAAAACCATCCAGTGGAAAAAAGACAGAATTTTCAACAAATGGTGCTGGCACAATTGGCAGTTATAATGTAGAAGAATGTGAATTGATCCATTCTTATCTCCTTGTACAAAGCTCAAGTCTAAGTGGATCAAAGACCTCCACATAAAAGCAGAGGCACTGAAATTTATAGAGGAGAAAGTTGGGAAAAGCCTTGAAAATATTGGCACAGAGGAAAAATTCCTAAACAGAAGACCAATGGATTGTGCTGTAAGATCAAAAATTGACAAATGGGACCTTATAAAATTGCAAAGCTTCTGTAAGGCAAAAGACACTGACAATAAGACAAAAACGCCACCAACATGTTGGGAAAGGATCTTTACCAATCCTAAATCTGATAGGGGACTAATATCCAATATATACAAAGAGCTAAAGAAGCTGAACTCCAAAAAATCAAATAATCCCATTAAAAAATGGAGTACAGAGCTGAACGAAGAATTCTCAACTGAGGAATACCGAACCGCTAAGAAGCACCTGAAAAATTGTTCAACTTCCTTAATCATCAGAGAAATGCAAATCAAAACAACCTTGAGATTCCACCTCACACCAGTCAAAATGGCTAAGATAAAAAATTCAGGTGACAGCAGATGCTGGAGGATGTGGAGAAAAAGGAACACTCCTCCATTGTTGGTGGGATTGCAAGCTGGTACAACCACTCTGGAAGTCAGTCTGGAGGTTCCTCAGAAAATTGGACATAGTACTACCAGAAGATCCAGCAATACCTCTCCTGGGCATATACCCAGAAGATGTTCCAACTGGTAATAAGAACACATGCTCCATAGCTGTTCATAGCTGCCTTATTTATAATAGCCAGAAGCTGGAAAGAACCCAGATGTCCCTCAACAGAGGAATGGATACAGAAAATGTGGTACATTTACACAATGGAGTAATACTCAGCTATTAAAAACAATGAATATATGAAATTCTTGGGTAAATGGATGTATCTGGAGGATATCATCCTTAGTGAGGTAACCCCATCACAAAAGAAGCACTAGATGTGCACTCACTGATAACTGGATAATAGCACAGAAACTTAGAATACCCAAGATACAATTTACAAAACACAAGAAAATCAAGAAGAAGGAAGACCGGCATGTGGATACTTCATTCCTCCTTAGAATAGAGAACAAAACACCCATGAAAGGAGTTACAGAGACAAAGTTTGGAGCTAAAATGAAAGGATGGACTATCCAGAGACTACCCCACCCAGGGATGCATCCAATAATCAGTCACCAAACCTAAACACAATTGCTTATGATAGCAAGAGTTTGCTGTAGGGACCCTGATATAACTGTCTCATATGAGGCTATGCCAATGCCTGGCAAATACAGTAGTGGATGCTCACAGTAATCTATATGATGGAACACAGGGCCCCCAATGGAGAAGCTAGAGAAAGTACCCCAGGATTTGAAGGGGTCTGCAATCCTATAAGACGAACAACAATATGAACTAACCAGAAGCCCCAGAGCTAGTGTCTCTAGCTGGAAATGTAGCAGAAGATGGCCAAATTGGCCATCATTGGGAAGAGAGGCCCCTTGGTATTGCAAAGTTTGTATGCCCCAATACAGAGGAACTCCAGGGCCAAGAAGTTGGAGTGGGTGGGTAGGGGAGCAGGGCAGGGGGAGGGGGTATAGGGAACTTTCGGAATATCATTTGAAATGTAAATTAAGAAAATATCCAATTAAAAATCGCACCTTAAAAATGTTCAAAATCCTTAATCATCAGAGAAATGCAAATCAAAACAACACTGAGATTCCACCTCACACCAGTCAGAATGGCTAAGATCAAAAATTCAGGTGACAGCAGATGCTGGCGAGGATGTGGAGAAAGAGGAACACTCCTTCATTGCTGGTGGGATTGCAAGCTGGTACAACCACTCTGGAAATCAGTCTGGCGGTTTCTCAGAA
>LR750071.1:0-18954 GCA_902729485.2 Mus minutoides
GGGGGATCCATCCCATGATCAGTCATTAAACTCAGACACTATGGCATAGGACAGCTAGTGCCTACTTAAGGGACCCTGATATAGCTGTCTCGTACAGAAGTGGATGCTCATAATCATCTATAAGAGGGAACACAGGGCCCACAACGGAGAAGCTAGAGATAGAACCCCAGGATCTGAAGGGGTCTGCAACCCTAGAAGAGGATCAACAATATGAACTAACCAGAACTCCCAGAACTCGTGTCTCTAGCTCCATAGGTAGCAGAAGATGGCCTAGTCGGTCATCATTGGGAAGAGAGGCCCCTGGGTACTGCAATCTTTATATGCCCCAATACAGGGGAACGCCAGGGCCAAGAAGTGGGAGTGGGTGGACAGGGGAGCAGGGAGGGGGAAGGGGGGACTTTCGGAATAGCATTTTAAATGTAAATTAAGAAAATATCTAATAAAAAAAATGGAAGGAAAAATATTTCTACTCATTACTCAACAGAAAAGTGTTTAGCCACTTTTACCACTTTTAAAATTTTACTCTTATCAAAACAGATAGGATGAACAATGAGAATTGCTTTCATTTTTCCAATCACTATGGATTCTAAATGTGCTGGAAATGTCACTGCACCCAAGTGATGTCAGAATTACTAATGAGAGACCTTTATCTAGACATACTAGGATAGTGAACAATGTTTTTCCCTATGTGTAAATGAGTATGCATTGCTAAAATTGGATATAATATGACAACTGTACTGCAGTAGTCATGGCGAGAATAGAAATAAGAAAATTATTATATAAATAACTATTTACTTAAAGCAATTTAAAGACAATTTTGGAAAAAAAGAAAAAGACTAAAAGAAGATTGGGGAAGACTATTCAGAGATTGACTAGGAAAAAATAAGGCACTTAGAAATTTAGACAAAAAAGCAAAGAAATTCAAATTATTAGAGATCAACTCAGGAAAAGAAACTTGGAGAGTAAGGAAAAACTAATTAGAGAAGGGAATACTTAAAAGTCTAGCTTTTAACATTTTACTTTCAGTGACGGGAACAGTCACCATAGGATCATAGAATCTCTGTGTAAAATAAACTTGAAGAATTTTCAATACACCCAGTATATTTTATTTTGCTCTCAAATTTATACAGTATAACAATTTAAAAACAATTAAGATTAACATTTGGGGGCAATGATTTCTGAGTAATCATTTTCCCCCAAACAAAATCATCTCTATTTTAATTCAATGACACAGAAAGCAAAAGCCTAAAAGACAAACAAAACATTGATTGGAAGAGCAACACAGAAATCTAGAATCACCAGTATGCTCCATTCATTCATCCTCAACAAAACCTTTTGCATAGTATGTAATTTCTGAACCTAGTCTTTTCTACACAGCAGATTTCTCAAAAACCATAAACGTATTTTCACATATAGCATTTTTACTGTTGCATAAGTTCTTTATTATACAAAAGCAGTCCAACCTATACCATATCAGATACTATCACTGAGAAAATACTTCCACTATGATCATTTTGAAGGAGAGAAGCTATTCACTTTGAGTGGCATTTAACTCATAAAGACATTAAAAAACACCAAGAAACGTTTACTAGATTTTGGTAAGACCTGATCATCAGAAGACCAATTACATGTGCAATTATTCCTGAGAATGACTCTGATGCTCCTGATCAACTTCGATGATTTTTAACCATAGTTCTCTCATTGATTATTCTGGGAAGAGTTCTATACTCTTTTGCACTGGTTTAGACTTGCAAATTCACGGCACTTCCCACCATCATGTTGAATATTTATAAAACTGTTTAATTTTAAACGAATTTAGTGCACTTGATCATTATTTGAATGTCCATTGTTCAAACACAAAGGCTGTGTATTTGGCTCATGACTTGGTAATCAACCATGTACTTTGCCACTTTTGGAATCAAGGCTTAGTTTGGCTCGAAATCCTGTCTTATCCTACATTAAAAATTCAGTATGATTAATAGTTAAAGAAGTTTGAATTTTTCAAACTAAAATAATGTTGGGGGAGGAGTTCTTATAAGATAGATATGGAAATGTAGGTAGAGCAAGGCATTCTACACTTCTCATGATGTAGTCACTTCCCCCAAATTGGGAAAATCCAGATCTTGATGAAAACAAAATAATGACCTTGGCTGTATGTCTCTCTGATTACAATTGAGATATTATGATTTTACAAACGTGTCTTAACTTATTCTACCTAAAAACAAATCAGCCAATAAAAATAAAGTCAAGAGTAAACACACACACACACACACACACACACACACACACACACACACACACACATGATGCATTCAAAGGAAATATAGTTCTATCTAGAATATCATGGAGGTTTTGGACAAATAATGTCATATACATGTTACATACTACTATAATTACTTTACCAAAAATGGTGCATATAGGAGTAAGAAGATTGGAAGGAAATGAAATGTTCATGTTGGTTTTCTTTCCACAATAAAACATAGTTGGAAATCTGTAAGGTTACACATTCCCAGGCTTTCCTCATGTTTCAGAACACATTTGTCTTTGTTCTCCCACAAAGCAAAATATTTGTTTTTAACCAGTGTTCAGGATCTTGATCTCAAGCTCACAAGATGTCTCAGCTCAGCAGGGATAGAAAGAGCCATTTGATAAATTGAGCATTTGAGTTATCACAATTTTATGTGATATTTGCCCAGTGCAGCACACCTCATCTGATTACTATAGCTAGATAGCTCAGGGACAACTTAACACATTGAATTTTATCTTATTGTGATTTAATTTTGAACATCTAGAATGCTGAGTAGAAGAAGAAATTGCTGTAATTTCAAAATCAGGTCTTCCTGCTCTAAATTGTTTCTTCCCTGAAATACTTGCGAAGAGGGCTACCATGATGTTTGACACCCAATCTATTAAATCCTTGTAGCATTCCTGACCTGAGCAAAGCATGCTGAGTCCTTTGCTGGATTCTTCTCTCAAGTGTTGCCATCCCTTAAAATAGTGTTGTCATGATATCACAATCCTGCAAAAATATCTGTGGAAACTCTCCAACTTGAATCTGTATGACTTCCTGTGTTCTTAACATATATTCTAGATTCACACCTCAGCTGCAATTGATCCTGTACCTGAGGAAAAGAAGAATCTTTGTATATAGCCACTCATAGTTTTTCTCATGTTGATGGAAGCCCTCCCTAATCCTGTATAAAATTAAACATGAGAGAAGAAAGCATTTATAGAGGAGAACATTTACTCTGGTTATAAGTTGTAGGAAGTACAGTAAGTTAAGCTTTCTAATAGAGTACCAACATTGGTGTCCTATCACCTTCAATACATGCCTTTTTTTCCTGGACCATTGATGGCAGCAGAGTAGCTAACATCTCAATAAATAATAAACTTAATATCTTAAATAATAAACTTAATATCTTAAATAAATAAATAAATAATAAACTTAATATCTTCTATATACTAAAGTAATTTTATAAGAAATTGTAAATCATATAAAATTATAGTTATAAAAGCAGTTTTACTTTAATTTTCTAAGAGATATATGGATTTATACTTTATTCAGATTCATATATTTTAGATATAAATTTAAAGCAAATAAATATCCACACTCAAACATAACATTAATAAGACTTTAAGATTCTCAGAGTTTGTCCCATAAGTACAAGATCATTAAATTCTACTCAGAGATCTCTGGTATAAAAATGAGAAGAGATTTTTATCACATGTTTAACTCACTAAGAGGCATAAAAGTCAACAAAACCATGAAGGACCAAGAAGGCCAGAATTAACATCTCTTATTCTATACAATCTCAGGAGTATGTGAACACTTGGATACAAGCGTAACACTATTAATTGATAAACAGTTATATTCTTTTTTTTTTTTTTTTTTAAGATTTATTTTATTTATTATATGTAAGTACACTGTAGCTGTCTTCAGACGGTCCAGAAGAGGGCGCCAGATCTTGTTTCGGATGGTTGTGAGCCACCATGTGGATGCTGGGATTTGAACTTATCACCTTCGGAAGAGCAGTCGGGTGCTCTTACCCGCTGAGCCATCTCACCAGCCCCAACAGTTATATTCTTAATTGTAACTTCGTATGGTTCAATATTTATATACTGAGTATTAATATGACACAACTGACTTTGTAGTGCCCAATGGTTTTTGACAGATAGATTTCAGTTACTATTTATTTAGTTTGTTTTGTTTGCTTTTTTATTTTATTTGGGATATGGCTAATCACTTTAAATTTCAAACCCAAGAAGTACAGGAAGAGCAATTCTTTATTTATTTCAGTGATACATTGAATGGGCAACTTAATGTATTTGTAACATATACTGCCTTTTAAAAAAATATAGTGCCATATAAATGATAATTGCTAGTGCAATTACTTTTACTAAAACAGATTACATGAGAATAAGATGGAAGGGAAATGAAATGTTTTTTAGTTTGATTTCATTCTTTTTTTTAATTCTCTTTGTTCTTTTTTGTGTGTGTGTGAAAGAATTTCTCTGTATAGCTCTGGCTATACTGCTCTGTATAGGGTGGTCTCTAACTACTTCAACCTGCCTTTGATTCCAGAATGCTGGGATTAAAGGTGACTACCTCCACCACTGGCTTTGTTTGTTTGTTTGTTTGTTCATAGAAGCCTTATTTATAATAGCCAGCAGTTGGAAATGACCTAGATGTCCCTCAACAGAATACTGGAGATAGAAAATGTGGTACATTTACACAATGAAATACTACTCAGTTATTAAAAATGACAACTTCACAAGTTTTGTAGGCAAATAGATGGAACTAGAAAATATCATCCTGAGTCAGGTAACCCAAACACAAAAGGATATTCATGTTATGTACACACTGATAAATGGATATAAGCTGAAAAGCTCAGAATACCCACAATACAACTCACAGATCAAATGACCCTTAAAAAGGAGGAAAGCCAAAGTGTGAATGCTTCAATCCCACCTAGAAAGGGGAATAAAATTATCATGGAAGACAGAGGGAGAGAAGTACCAGAATTTGGAGAGGGGAGAGGGAAGAGAAAAGTGGTGGGCAGGACCAGGTATGGGAAGAGACAGGAGAGAAGTCCGGAGGGCCAGGAATATGAATAGAAATATGTAGCAGTGGAGGGTGGGGAACGGGGGCAGGAGGGCGAGGCAAGAGAAAGTCCAAAATGCCAGGGAAGCGAGAGGCTCCCAGGACCCAATGGAGATGACATTAACCAAAATACCAAATAACATGGCGACAGAACCTGAAGAGATAACCTCTAGTAGATAGGCATGGCTTCCAGAGGAGAGATTTGGCTGCCTATCCATCTCAAAAATTTTAATCCAGAGTTGTTTCTCTATAAAAGAAAATGCAGGGACAAAAAAATTAAGCAGAGCCTTAAAAAGGTCATTCAGACACTACCCTACTTTGGCATTTATCTCATCTGCAGATGCCAAACCCCAACACTATTGCTGATACCAAAAAGTGCTTGCAGACAGGAGCCTGGTACAGCTGTCCTCTGAGAAATTCTGCCAACGCATGACTAAGACAGATGAGTAAGACAGATGCAGATATTCACAGCCAATCATTGGGCTGATGCTGGGGTCCCCAATGGAAGAGTTAGGAGAAGGACTGAAGAAGTTAAGGGGATTGCAACCCCATAGGAAGAACAACAATATCAACTACCTGAAACCCCCAGAACTCCCAGGAGCTAAACTACCAAGGAAAGAATACACATGGGTGGGTCCATGGCTCCTGCTGCATAAGTAGCAGAGAACGGCCATATCTCGCAGCAATGGGAGGGGAGGCATTTGGTCCTGTGGAGGCTGTTGTCCCAGGGAAGGAGGATGCTGGAGGGATGAGCCCAGAGAGGGTGTATGAGTGAGGGAGCATCATTTTAGGAGCAAAGTGGAAGGGGTATGGGTAGAGAGTTTGCGGAAGGGAGATTGGGAAGGGAAACAACAATTGAAATGTAAACTAACAGAGTAGGGTATTCGGATTGTATAATTTATTTCCTCAAAGATTCTGTTACCATGCCAGCCTAGAATGATACAAATTTCTCATAACTCATAGCTGTATAGCTATTTTACTTTTAGGAAAATCTTGTCCACTCACTCTTGCTTAAATCACTTCTTATTCTCACAAGAATAAGATTAATATGAAACCTTAGATAAAGGACTTATGTTCGTTCTCAGAAAGAAAATTTAAATATAAATAAAATATACTGTTCAGTTTTAGTCTGTCTGTTCATTACCTGTTGGTGACAATCCAATCTCCTTATATCAACAAGTGTGTTCACTCAAAACTATAAGATGCAAACAACTGAGACACTACTAAGACACAGCTGAAGAAGAATTTGAACTGATTCACACTGTAAGCGTGTCATAAGAAGGATTTGCAAACTGATTTCCTTAGAAAGAGTTGCTACAATTCGGTGATTCTCTACTGAGCTATGCCATATAATTCCAGGTGGAGCATGATAGACCCATGGGAGAGAAGAGAAACAACATAACTGGAAACAAGAGCATAGAATATAGACACAGAGCTATTAGACGTACTCATGAGAAGGACGTTCATAGCTTCTAGTCTATGTCTTGCTGTTATGACATGACAGCTATGAATATTTACTCACCAAAAGGCTATGTTAGGAGTATCAGTCTGATTTAATATTTTTAACCAAAGTAAAATATTTTCAAATGCTAATGTCTATTTTATTGTCCTGTTTTGTTATGCTTTTTAAGACAGTTTTGCTATTTATTCATGATCTATTTTCTTGCATATGATGAGATTAGTTTTATCAATAAAGAAAGATATGGAATGAACTACTAAGAAGGAAAGATACTTAGTTTATGTTACTTCTCTGTTATTCTCTGTATAATTACACAATAAATACCTTAGTCAACAAGAATGAAAATGTAATCCTAACTCATTGGACATGCTAAACAAATGCTCATTTAATTTATTTCTGTGTTTATTTTTAGCAAGAGATGAAATTGTGGTTTGATTCTAGACCTAAACAAACTCATGCTCACCATTTCTGCCATTGTTTATGTCTCTCTTCTCACTTACTGAATAAAATGATTTTCTGGACAAACCATGAGCTAGTGTCTTGAATGCTGTTACATAAGAACATTTGCTTCCAGGCGATTGCTTTGTAGGGTCTACTAGACTTCTAGACAACTTTTGTGTCTAATATGAACACTTCTCAGTTCCATAGCTATCACATATTCACATACTGAATAGCTGTGTTTCTCTGGAAAAACAGGAATTCTTGTTCACTTCAGGTAAGTTACTGGTGGCAGACAAAGAAAGGATTCCATCTGAGTCCCGGGAAGTGATCAGTGAGTTTATTGGATTTATTTACAGCAGCATGATTACCATGTGTGACTCAGGCAGCTGAATCACTGGAAAACCCCCACCCCCAACAGGCAAGATGACTCATGGAGGACACATTATCAGTGCAGAGCCCTTGCACAGTTGACAGTTGGAAAACAGCTACTGGAGATATGTTACTCTTTCCCAACTTCTTTCCTATCATGGAAGGAAGGTAGGAAGGTTAAAATTTTCTTCTTCCTCTTCTTATTCTTTTCCTTTTCCTTTTCCCTTTTCTTTTTCTTTTTCTTCTTCCTCTTCTTCCTCTTCCTCTTCTCCTCCTTCTTCTTCCTCTTCTTTTTCTCTTCCTATTATTATTAATCATCATCATTATCATCATCATCACTGTTATTATTTTATTATTTTTCATTACTTAAAATGTAAATTACTTTAAAGTCAGTTACATTTTGATCATATCCCCCCAAGACCTTCCAGATCCTCTCCTACTTCCTACCCACCCAAGTACTTTGTCAAAAAAGAAACAAAATCCAATACAACAGCAAAGGACCCTATCAAAAAACCAAAATAGAACCATAATAAAATCTCTGAAGCCAAATAAAAAGCACACACATATATAACCATACACAAACACACGCACACCCACACCCACACACACACTGAACCAAACAACAACAAAACCCCTGTGGAGTCCAATTATATGTTGAATGTTGATGAACTATTGACCTTGAGGCCTGCCCTGGAGTAGTTGTTATACCCATAGTCACTCTATTGGAGAAAACTAATTTTCCTTCTCTCCGTGGACTGATTTTCCCTCTCTCTGTGGATACCAGTGGCAATTCCGTTGTTAATTTTTAATCTAGTGGCTGAGTTTTTAACCATTCATTGAGTTTTTAAAAATATAACTTGTGTCATCTTGCAAATTTCTTGAGAGCCTTTCAGATCACCCTACCTCTCAGGAAGGGAATGTTTCAAGTCTAGAGAAAATAGCTGTACAACATGAAAACTGCTCCGTCTCTATATGAAGCAAAGCTCCCTGTTTCTCATATTTAGAAAAAAAAAAGTTTACAAAATATAAAGACATAACTGTTAAATAACAATCTACCTAAAGCTTCTATCGTTTGGTATGCAGCCAGGCATCTGTAGCATCCCATCGCCATATTCACAATATAGGCCTATGGACTGTGACTGTAGAAGATACTTTAATATACATGCCATGAGATCAGAAAGAAAAAACAACAACAAAAACAAACAAACAAACAAACAAACAAAAAACCAAAACAACACGTTCTATTTGTTTGGTTTGTTTGGTTTCTTTCTATGGGCTTTTTTTTTTTTTTCCCTTAAAAAATCCTTTTTATTTATTTACTTATTTTATATGACTGATGAATAAGGGTTATAACTTCCTTGAAAGCCCCTTAGAATTTATTTCAAAGGCCTGCATTGGCCAAACACGCATATTGACACATCCTTTGCCTTATTTCCTGTTTTAATTGAATGTCAAAGGTTACACGTTGCCGTGAGAGGAAGACATGCCAGGCAGCAGGGGTCAGGGACTCACTGGGATTCTATTAGAGCCATAAAAACAAAACAGGATGATAATTTCACCTGCTCTAACCTCAATTTTTCCAGGATGGGATAGACATTGACCTTACTGTTTGTCAGCCATTGACTCTATAAACATGAACGAGCCTAATTCTGCTTACTAAACAATAGGTCTGCTTTCACATGGCTGAAAGTAAAACAATGGAAAATGCCCAGAGAGGCTTCAAAGGCAAGATATGTGGAGGTGACAGAAAAGATAAAGTAACACTTTTGATTTTTTTTTTTTCCCTGCGTCACACATCCCTCTTTTGGCTAGTTTACAACAATAACAGCTTCCACCACCAACCTTCATTTTTATCTTCCTTTATAGAATGCCTTATAACTTCCTTTATGTGAGTAAGTGGAAGTAATAAATCTAACAAACTGCTCATTCTCCTTAAATTCTATTTATGGTACCACAAATAGACAGGGNTGAGGAGGGGTGTGGAGAGAGACTGTGTAAAGCTATTGTGATATAATTTCTAATTCATATTAAAAAGTTTTTAATTTGACAAATTCTGTTACTTAAAGAAACTTGATGCCATTTCTTATTAGTAGCCATTCTTTCATGTCATTGATGAAACAGCTAAAAAATAAAATTCACACTTCCTGAGCACTTTCTAATTAACTGACCATTTTTTCACGTACATGTTACAACATCTCTCACATTTGCTTGGTGCATGAACCTATGCTTTATGAAAGACATTAATTACCATCCACAGTATTTCGTAACTAAGTAGGTAGCCATGGGAAAGGTGAATAAAAAGATGACATGATCTAAGCTTTAGGAATATTTGGAACAATGAGTCTGAAAAGAGGACAATCCTGTTTCATTCCCACTGATGTCTGTATCCATGGAAACTCCCTTTTAATAGCATCCACATCACACTGGAAAAACAGGTATGCTACCTTTTGAAAGTTAGTGCATTAAAAGAATCCAGCCCTCTGCTAAGAAGGTCAGCTCTTGAAAGCCTTCAAGAGCTATGGTAGCTGAGGAAGCTGGAGGGCTGTAAATCCTTCCTTTCGTTGCTAAGAAGCTTGGCCCCTGAGGATCACATCAGTGCTCTCTAACACTGAGAGTGGAATGTAGAGCCTTTGTTCCCTGTCTATGATGTTATACTCTTGAGGACTTGTTTCCTTAGCTAAGAGAACATGCAGGAGAGGCCTATTTCGTGAACCCAGAGATTAATTATGAGTAGATTCAAACTGAGAAAGACAGGCAAAAAAATGTATAGTGTGTGAAGAAAGGAGACTTGTTTGAGAGAATGTCAGTTAGCAAATGCCATTGCATCAAAAATACAGGTACTAAAAGAATTTTCACATGATAGCAGTTTAAAACATTTTGTAATATCAACATTTTTCACTATTTAGGACATTATTAAAAGTTGTCATGTTTAAATCAAGGTTTAACATACAGAAATAGTTTTCTCTTACTATATAAGAAGACACAGCAAAGAGTGGATATGGAAAAATTTGGAGTCAGGAAATGGAAAGAGAACATGATGTAATTATATAATACTTTCAAAAACTGAATAGAATTAATACAAAGAAGTACAATTTTAAAAGACAAACACTTTGAAGAACTAGATAATGAAATATTTTTAGTGTTCAATAAAGATAAAGATCATGTGTTTTGAGTATACTTATGAGGTAATAAGTCAACATTTTACATTTGTACTACATTCAATAAGTGACAAACATATGAATTGTGTATCAATAAAATTGTTACTTTTATGGAATAATTGTGAATATTTTTAAACAATATGCTTATGAACACTGAATCACTCATTTTTCTATGTATGATTTAGTGAATTCATAGATCTATGACCCAATAAAATATGATCATAAGATGGCTAAGTAGTATATATTATTAAATTGATGATCAGATTAGCATAACAATATTGCTATTTATCATTTAGTGTGTCACAACCAACCATTATATGGATAATGTACTTTTTCAAGCATTTGCAGAAATTTGTAATAGCATAATCATTACTACACACTTATGAGTTGAATATTATCATAATTTCCATTTTAATCAGGAAGCACAGGGAATCTGGATGAATTGTTCAGTATGAAACATAAGGTAAATAGTGAAGCTGAGATATGAAACCATGCTAAATTTGAGAATGTTCTGAAAGTGAGCAAAGTCATCACTATGCATTCTGTATGTGATGTCCTAGATATAGAAATATGACTTTGTTTTTATTTTCCCTATCTGGTACATGACAATATTCCATATACAAGCTACTTTTTTCATTGCAATCTTTTGGTGAATCATAGTTGCATGCTATATAGCTGAAAGGATGTGAAATAAAATTTTCCCCTGTCCTATGTTTGGTAAATTGCAGGATATGGTACCAAGTGAGCTTTTAATACACATCTACTCAAACAATTGGTGTCCTTTTCATAACTAATTATTCTATCTCAAGAAGCTTTCCATCAGTCCCAGTGAGACAGTGAAGGAAAGTAAGAGCTCCTAGATAAAATGTTCACCAATCACGTCTAACTTTCTCGGACTTTCCTCTTCTCATTGCCAACAGTCCCAGCATTTTTCTTGACTCAGACTGTAGTGCCCATTCCAAACCTCATACTCAGTTGGCAGGCTGAGACAGCTCTTTAACTTGTCATTTAAATCAGTTCTTTTAAAAACATTATACTGTTAAGAAAATTATTATCCATAACCTGTATGCCTGGATGACATCAGAAACCTCTTATCCATTTTTACTGTATCTTCTTCTATTTTTTAAAACAAACTTCAGCATTGTGATTAATTTCTAGGTCAGAGCAATGCAAGTTTTCTGAATAAATAGTTCAATGCTCAACTAGAGAAAATAGCACCATTTGAAACCTAGAAGTTTCTGATTAAAACTGCTTGTTCTATGCTTACTGGAGGTTTGATAATGGGCAAATTAGTGTTAAAGTCCTGATTGGAAAATTATCCTCTTTATAACTGTGTAGCTTTGTGCTGAAAATCCTCTTCCAGCAGCTCTGTCACCTTGAATCTGACTTGATGTGGTCCAGAGTCTGTCTATGAATGAGATTTCAGTAACATTAGGGATTCAGTAGCTTTTAAATCTTATTACAATTACTAAAACTCTGAAAGTATTGTTGGGATAACAGCCATAAAATCAGTGCCATGGAATCATTCGTGAGTGAACTGTTTAGTGCATCAGGTATCTAGTTCAAATAGATATTTTCAGTCTATTACTTGGGGCTAAATCAAGGTGGGAATCTGAAGTACCTCGTCACCTCTACAGGTAAAAGTAGAGAGAACAAATACATGTAGACCTAGTACTCAAGTAGTTTTCTCTACTCCTATACCAGGACCCATAGGTAAGAAATGTACTGCCCAAATGTACTGCCCATTCTCAGAGTGTGTTTTCCCACAGCAGTATGGAAAATCAAGAAAATCCTTATAGACATGTCTACAGGCTAACTTGATATAAACAGCAATATCTTACCGTGTGATCCTAGATTATAACAAGTGGACAACAAAAATTAATCTGTGCAGAAATCATGATATTCTCTCTGTAAAAGTTACTTATATCTGCCAGATAGAATTGTCTCTTAGGATGCTTACTGCTGAATAAGCATACCCTTTCTAGTTCTTTCTGAACTCCGTTTGGCTGGTTCAACTCAGCTGTTGTGACTTAAATGCCTCTCAAAGCTGTTGTGACTCAAAGTCCTCTCAAAGCTGACTGTTTCAATCTAGCTTCTCTCAGATTCTCATTGAATGACTTCGCTTGGCCTCAAACTAGCTCTGGCAAATTCTTTTTAATCTTCTGGTTCTTTCTTATTTTCTGGCTTCAAGTGTCTCTGCTGACCTGCACTGAACTGCATGTACTCACAAAGGAACTCAACTCTACCTACCACATTGCACTGACTGCACTGATTCCTAAATCATCTACTCAACTGACAGAACTGTCTGAACTGATGTACAGAATTCTCTCTCTCTCTCTCTCTCTCTCTCTCTCTCTCTCTCTGCTTTGCTCTTAAGTAGCCTTTCTCCTGACAGTTGGGTATATTCGAATGATTCTGTCAAGTCTTTCTGTGATTTGACACTTTGTCCTACACATCATTGTTTGGGATTAACGGTATATGCAAAAAGATTCCATCCAGCAGGATTAAAGGTGCATTCTAAAGTCATGTCTGCATTGCAGCCAGATCACATAGACTTAGAGAAGGTCTTTGTATGTGATCAGCAGAGTCATCTTGCTAAATTAAAATTTCTCTACAATTCTCCCTCATGGGAAAGCATCAGTTGTTGATTTCTGTGCACATTATCTGACAAATTACAAAAACTAACCATGCCAAATGATATAACAAATAGTGAGATACTGGGAATCAACGTGGACAAGGTTGATGCTGAAAGAGAAACAGTGAGTACCACATGTAGTCATATTTGTTCCATTCTCATTCTAGATGTGTTTCCCAATAAGATCTAGAGAAATTCCCAGTTTTCCAAAATTTGCTCATAATAGCCATTTTTTCAAGTTGTTTTGGAATTCCAACACAAAGATAAAATACTGTAAAATAGATTAGATAGAACTGAAATGTGTCAACCAAGGGTTTACTTGTCTATTCATCCCAAATGAAAGGCAATCAACTAAACAGAGAAGCTAAGAAATTAACTCCTGAGAAAGGCCTTTCTAGTTTTGTTGCTGTTAGTTTGTTAGTTTTGTTTCTTTTTAGATGGTAACTCTGACTTATGCAATTTGCGTAAAATGAAAATTTGTTTTGATTTCTTGTGATTAGCTTGATTAGTTATCCTCATTTTCAACAATAGAATTACTTGATAGCTTTTTCTTTCTTTGTTTATGTCATCAGTCAGATGTAGAGCAAAATGGTTTCAGTTTTCCATTATACTCTCCAGGATTGCAATATAGTCTACCCCTTATTAAAAGCCAAATGATTTCATTTAGTGTAACGGGGACTATTACTGCTGATAGTTTCCTTTGTTTTAGATCTTTATCATTAAATGAAAACCTAAACTTTCTAACTTGATAGAAAAAAATAATAAGTATGTACTTGGTAACTGCATGGTTGACTTTTATTTAATGGAATGGACAGATTCAGCAAGGTTAGCTGAAATATTTCCCAGTGATTCTCATTATAAATCAGAAACTTATTCACATGCTGAGGTAGAAGTGAACCAAATTCACTTCAGTTCAAATCAGTGAATATTTACTGAGCACTATCTAAGATAGGAAGTAATGTGTGGCATACACAGAAGCAAAAGGACATTGCCATTTCTCTGAAGCACTCAATACTTAACCCTAGGAGGATTACTTAGCATGAAAATAAAGAATAAAAGTGTCTTGAAATGTATATAAAGAATAGACCACAGGAATTTGGATGAAGGCAATACTGTGCTCTATTTTAGGAAAGCAAGCACAATTTAGTGGATCTTTGGAAGAGCAGAGAAGGCAGTCCAGCTAAAAGAAGCTTTATAAAGAACTCTCTGCTCACTGATTTTTTTTTCCTTTCTTAAATACTTAGGCAAAAGCTCAATAAAAGGCACATGAGAGACCAAACACAATGGCCAGATCTCAAAGAGCAGAAATATTGTCTGTTGCTATACTTACTTAGCTTCTGAACTACCATTTAAATGGGATCCTTCACTCTGGTTTTCATACCAAAGGGATGGATTGCTCTCAGACCCAGTATTGCTTCCTCGGCCACTCATGAAGCCAGGAAAATGCTGTCCCAGGAAAAGGCATCCTCATCTAATATTTCTTAATAAAGCTGTTCTCATTATGAGCCTGGTGGATTTTTGAAGACAATTATTTAGTTACACTTTAAGTTCATCCTAGACACTGGCAAACATTGATTCTGAGACCTATGATCTGAAAGAAGCCACCATGAAAGGGCTGCCATAGAACTCGTAGCATCTGCTTTCCCCAAATGAAAGCACATGAGAGCCAATATTTAGAGACATTGAGATCTCAAGAAATGCTCAATTATACTAATTGACTCTTCTGTTGACAGCCACATACCTTATATTTAATATAGGCCTTGTAGTATTTGCACGAAAAGGAACACCTACTTTTTAAACACGTGATGGAATAAATGTAGTGTTTTAGTTTGCTTTCTGTTTCTGTGATAAATATGATGGCTGAAAGCAATCTGCGGAAGATAAATTTATTTGTCATATTCTTCTTTGTCATAGTAAGTATATCATTGAGGAAAATCAGGGTAGAAACTCAAGACAGGAGCCAAGAAATAAGACATGAAGCAAAAACCATAGAAGGATACTGCTTTTTGACTTCTTGTCTCTATGGTTTATGTTCAACTAACTTTCTTATAAAGACATAGACCACCACCTAGGGAAGATACTACCCAGTGGCCTGTACCCAATTATTAGAAATTCAAAAGAAAAATTTATATAGACAATGCCAACAAGATCATTTTTTGGAGGAAATTCTTCAGTTGAAGTTTCTTCTTCCCTGGTATGCTAAACTGGCAACCCAGAGTAACCATCACAGGCTAGTTGCCTACCTTTATCTCTTAGCAAGAATTTTACTAACACCTGTTGATCACTAAGGTACCTAAGTGCAGATTGCCCCTGTCTCAGACAAGTTGTTGACACAGGGGTTCTGAGATAGCTCATGACTATATCAGAAGTCAATGTTTTAACCTCAACTCTGCCCAGTAGGAAGAACTACTTTGGACTAGATCACTAGATCCATAAGGCCATGAATATAGTCACTCTTGAGATGGATGCACACAACCATCCATTGGACTGAACACAGTCCCCAATGAAGGAGCTAGAGAAAGGATGGAAGGAGATGAAGGGGTTTGCAGACTCATAAGAGAAATAACAATGTGAACTCACCAGTGACTCCAGAGATCCCTGGGACTAAACCACCAACCAAAGAAATCACATGGTGGGACTCATGGCTCCAGATGCATATTTAGCAGAGGATAGCCTAGACAGTCATCAATTGGAAGAGAGGTCCTTCATCCTGTGAATGTTCTATGCCCCAGTATAGGGGAATCTCATAGCCAGGAAGTGGGAGTGGGTGGGTTGATAAGCAGGGGGAGGGCAGAAGAGATATAGGGTTTTCTGAGGGGAAATGAGGAAAGGGTATAACACTTGAAATGTAAATAAAATATCTTTAAAAAACTTCCTACCTGAGCTCTTTCTTTCTGTTCATGAAGAAACCATCTGATCCTTCTGCAAAATGACTGTGGGGCCTTGACAGCTGCTGTTAAAGAACAGCTGATCCGTGAGCTTCTAGTGTGGAACTGCTGAAAATGTGGTCTTTAATTCAGAAAGAGGTTGTATGTACAGTGGTGAATTTATCAGTGGAGTCTCTGGTGGAGCAGTTGTTAGAAACAATGCACTCTAGAGTCTTGAGGTCATTGATGATTTATCTCACTATCTAAGACCATGGGTCACCATTCTTGATGCCATTTCTTTAATAATGCCATTCTGGAAGCCATCAAAGATGTGTAAGAATGAAAGCTTCTGGTTGCTTTTAGAAGAATTCAGTGAGATTGATATAATAACCATCTTGTCCAGAATACACTGAATACTTTGGTAAAACAACAGGGTGAAGGAGAAGATGGCAACTTTCTATGACCAGAGTCAAAAAGTGTGAATTTATGAAGTGCTTAAATAATAGCAACACTCCATAACTTCAAAAGAAAAAAAAATCAAACAGCAGCAGCAACAACAACAACAAAGTACTAGCAGATAACTTCTTTGAGGAATAAACTATTTACTTTATATTAGTGTTACAAATATAATGCTGGTAAAGCTTAACAAAACATTCAACATTTTTATCTCTTACACTCACACTCAAAAGGGTGAAACGCAGCTGAGGGCAATATGTAGGTTTCTCCCCCCAAGAGGGAATTCAATTAGAATAAAACAGAAGTTATAGATGCAGAGATACTGGGAAGAAATATACTGATTCTTCACTGTTCTAAATGGCCAACTAGATAGATGTATTTAAGTAAATACATGTTTGGGAATAAATTCAGGCATTTTAGAAATTAACAATAATAAACTTGGAACTGTTAGAAGTATAGAATATATTTTTCCAATTTTTTGTTTGGCTCAGGTAAGCCTTTGGATTTCATGTACACCTTGCCTTTAAAGTGACGTTTCTCAAGGCATTTAAAGAAAGCTTGTTCCAGGGCACCTAAAGCACTATCTACAGAACTTAAATCCTTATATGTATGACAGCAGATGATTTGTATATTACCTATTCCCAACTTCTAGTGTCACAAGGCATTTCAGAGTTTCTTAAATTGCCCACTGCATGTATGGACTGTTGAAACAGCAGTTGCCTAAGATATTTTTTAAAAGGTAATAAAGACTAGAGGAAAGACTGTAACAGATTTAGTACAGATATAAGTAATTTTCCTGAACATTCTTGATCCATGGTTAGTTAGCATCTTAGAGACTGAGGACCATTACAAGGAGAAGCCATCAGGAGGTTTCTTTGAATGCTGACAAAGAAACAAAGATGCACACAATATAATTGTTTTTGGAGGAGTTCAAATGAAGTAAATGGAATGAAATACAGTAATAAGTACATGTGACACATATTCTTAAACAAAGAAGGCATTGTACAAAGTAATACCTACATTGTGACCATTCAAGAGAAGCAAACAATACCATCCATCAAATGCAAACAAGTAAGTAATCTGTTAAAAGTTTTCCCGGAGAAGATCCACATTACTACATTTCAGCTTGTAGTGGTGGTGCACGCCTGTAGGATTTGCTAAAGGAGGCAGAGGCAGGAGGATCACGAGTTCGAGGCCAGCCTGGGCTACACATAACTACATTTCAGAAGAAGTATGCTAAGACTTTCTGAGGAAGGGATAAATGTATATGAGTTTTTGCTATGTTTCAGCAAATTTGGAAAAAAGATGTCTTTTGATATGATGAAAGATGTAGGATGTTAACAGTTTTGCCTCTACATTCCTATTTTGTAATTATAGAAAAGTGTTTTAGCCAATCATTCAGGTGATATTATGATAAGCCAAGACTGTCAAGATGAAATTTTTCAGCAATCCATTTATGTCAATATTTAGGACATTTTTATTCATTTTAAATATTAGTTGGAGATCTTTGGATATTGATATACTGTTTGCTCTTTTTAAGCCAGAATTAAGTACAAATTAAAATTTACCACTGAGCCTGAGAATGGAAAGGTGGAGGAAACTGTAGAAGAAAAGAGGGGGAGTGACCCAACTGTGCTGTCGCTGCCCATCTCTCAAAGCTTGGACCTCAAAGGTGGTGTTTAGTTGTTCATGTGGCAGCTCATGAGGCTTTGAGCCTCTTAACTACCCAAACCAGGAAGGTACAGTCAGGTAGTTTTTCTGATTACTTTGGACTCTATTGGTAACTAAAACATTAAAAGTAAGTAGCAATCAAGTAGCTACTTCTTGGGGTTTAAAATTGAGTAGTAATATAGTAATTATAAATAACATTATTAGGCTAAAAAAACTGAACCTATATGAATATTAATTGATTCACTTGTTTGGGTAAGCAGAGGTCAGATTCTGTCTTGTCTGACCAGTAAGTGAAATAAATTTAAGAAAAGCAGTCAAAGTCCTGAAGTTGACAAGAACCAAATGCATTGTAGTCTATCCAATCTAGAAGGATGATCAGGTTCCAAGGGTCACATTTGTGGTAATGCTAGATATCAACTCTAGCACCTAGAATATGCTAGCAACTCTAGTGTAGGGAGGATCATGGGTTATAATAATACTTATTGAGGTAATGAAGATAATCCTGTAAAACTTACCCACAAACCTTCTGTGCTTCTTTAGGGGCTTCATCTCCACTGATAATCTTTTGCTGCCTATACCTGGCTTTTCTTCAGTTAAAGGATTGTAGAGTTACCTTTCTGACCAGTGGACCTACAGTGGTTGAATTCACTTTCTGTCTGAAAACAAAGAAAAACAATCAATGTGAAGTAGCAGTTCTCAATAACTGGGTAGAAGTCAGTGAAAGACAGTAGTCCTCACAAACTCTCTGACAGCCATAGTAATCTCTCTGATGGCTTGAGTTAGATACCTTTCAAGAG